>JAUESE010000062.1:11994538-12011573 GCA_032274725.1 Malacoctenus triangulatus
CTGAAGTCATATTATTCATGTCACAATCAGAAAAAGTTCTTCAGTTTCTTCTTGGACAGTTTTCTCTAAAACTAATCGTAATAAAGTGGTGAATATTCTAATAACTAGAATAATTTTCGGTCCTTATTATTTTTGACTCCATAAAATTGTCCATAAACAACCTTGTGAGTCTAAATATCACAATCCTCTTATGTGAGGTCTTTGTGAGGGGCTTGGTGTTGAAACTCCAGAACTGAAGAGCTTTTCATTTCAAGCGCTGTATCTGTGGGTGGAGTTGAGCTCCTGAGGTCCTGGGATCAGTCAGTGTGACGAGTGCTTTCAAACATCTGGTCAAAGATCGAGACCCCTCTTTTCACCGAGCCAGTTGAGAAGGTTCGGCTGTGGGTTGTCATGGTGATGGCCCGGCACAATGCTAACAATGTAGCGCACCAAACTGGAGACCCTCCGCGGGTCAAGTAGCTTTTCTTCGGTTTGACGCAGCTTTGTGATTCTGGAGCAGCGAGGACGTTTTGAGTTCAATGAACTAAAAGCAGCATGAATCTTTTTCTCTGAAAACTGAAAATGTTTTGGAATTAAGTGTTTCATATAAACTTTGTATCAAGCAGATGAATGTAAAACCGCTATTATGAATTGTTTTGCAATTAGTTAAAGACTTTGTGGTTGTTGTTCGTCTTTGCATGCGTGTGTCCTGAGATAATGTGAGTGTAATATCTCCAGAATGCTACAATGGGATAAATTCAAACTTGGTAGAAAGACATCAAGATCACTTAGAGACAAGTTGATTAGTTTTACAATACACCAAAAAAATCACCTTTTGGCTGTTATCTCTCTTTGTAGAGGAAAAAAATCATTGAAGTACAATAGAAGAGTCAAGAGAGACATGAGGAGGAGTTACTTTATAGGATAGGACCACATATGGGCAAAATAACAGCTTTAAGTGATTTGGCCTCAAGGTCTTCAGAGATGTCATTTGAACCTCCATAGATAAAGTTCATGTCTGAGTTTATGAGATGAATATTTTCATGTCAGCTGTTATTGTGGTCGAAGCAACGATGTCATTTTAAGTCGGCGACAAGCTTCACCTTTTTCCTACAAACTTGGCAAAGTTCAAATAGTCAGCGAGGCATAAATGACGAAATCACTCAATGACCTACTTAATATTGAAGGAAAAATTCCTGGAGAAGGAACGGTGTAGATTTCAGACCCTGCTGTGTCCGCTTTAATTGTTACAGACCTTTATCAGCTTGGCTCAGTTGGTTTATTTGCCCGTATTTTGTTTCCTGGGTTTGTGTGTGTGTGTGTGTGCGCGCACACACATTTGTTGCTCTGTTCCAGCCTGTATGATGTTATAGCAGAACTGCCAAAGCCCTGGATTAAATGTGGAATTTGACTTGACTTTATAGCCAATCAGTTTGAATTCAGACTTTTGTCCCTTGAGACAGAAACATTCAGGTTACCCTGACCTGTCGCTGCCCCGGTTCAATGCTGAGGTCACACGCCGCCGTCTGTTGGCTCAGGGAAGTGATCACGTTTAGGTCAAGGTGACTTCAGGCTCTCGCCCTTGCCAGCCGTGTCTTTATTTAGGTGTGAAGTGAGGTGATGGAAAAATCGGAGACTTTTCTGCCTCGGGTCTCATTCTGACGTCATTTCAGGGGTCTTGCTTCTTTTTCTCGTGTTGTTTCAGCACCTGTGACTTTATGTAAGTGCACATTGAGGTGGTGGAAACACTGGCTGCATTCACAGCGGATCAAGTCCAATGAAGGTCAAGGAAGTTTCACCTGTTCTCATGACAACAGGCGCAGCTGTTACGTCAGCTTGACAAACTTGCTGGTCCCATGACGATGGGCTTTAATGTGCCGGGTGTTTTCCTGCCCCCCCACCCACACCCCCTCCCAGCACAGCGACCCTCTCATTTTTAACTCTGCGTCTGACAGCTTCTCCCTGAAGCCGTATTGTGACGGAGCGTTAAGCAGATAGAAAAAATCTGTTTGAAACCTACCTAAGAACGTTTGATTGATTCCTCTGGTGAGATGAAAATCTCATTGCTTCAGTTTATCCTTTGGCAGTAATCGTCCTAAACTTTGCCCATTGTGCCGTCTGTCATCAACAGCGTAATAGCTCTCATGATTTCACCTCACTCATGCTGCGTTTTCCAACAAAAGTGTGAAGAGGTGAACGATTCCTTCTGCTCCGCCACAGTTTCTCCGTCCTCGGTCGTTTGAGTGTGTTAAGATACTTTAATGTTTGCGCGAGTGTGTTTCTGTCAGCGGTTGGCTTTGCTGGAATATTTGGTAGACCAGAGACTGAAGAGGGGGTCTCCAGCTGTTCTTGAAGGCATTGAGGGGCTCCAGGTTTTTGTCAAATATTCACCAAGGTGTGTTGATATGATCCACTACTGATTCAGACTCGCCTGCCTAAATATGATGTAAAAGGAAGCAAAGTTAAATGGTTTTAATCAGTTTCACCTCCTGTTTACCACTTTCAGAATGACTCTGGCACACAGCTTCTCATTCCTGATCAACAAACGCACACATCAACCAGCTAACCTGCCTCCCAGTCAGCTTTATTCCCCACATGGTGACCTTTCTCTCCTGCTTTCTTTGTTCTCAGGATCATCTCCTCCTTCCTGCCACCAACCACAATAAAGGAAGTCGACCCAAGATGTCTGTGGTGCTGCCAGCTATGAACATAAATGGTATGGGCACAATAATTGCGGGATTTGGTTGCTTAATAAAATGTAACCAATGAAGGACAAGCTTGAAGCAGACTGGAAAAAACTACTACCAGTAAATATGCATTTCTTGTTGTCAGAGAAATGTATTACTTTTTCACATTCAATAATTATTTAGTAGTCTTTTTTTCCCACACCTACTTACTTTAGATGTACGATTTGTCTCATGCTGTCAGTTTGAATCTCAATATGCTCTGTTTTTTCTATGAACTCATTGCCCAAATGTGTGACATCTGGCGTCTTTATAGTGGAAGGTCTTTGCATCAAGCCTTTACATGTGATCGCTACACAGACTGCAATTACGTACCGATCGCTTTGATATTTTGCACGCACAGTTGTACTGTTGGAAGACAAAGCTCTTAAACTCCAGTGGAGTCCTGATCGGGCGGAGTAGAGACGCGTCGTCAGTCCGGGGATGAAGCTGTGTTAGTCTGCTGCTCGGTGGAGTGCTCCTACTTTATGTCCTACAAATGTGGCTACGATTGCATTGCTGAGTTCTTGCAGCCACTTGTTAATCTAAACATTTCAAGAACAGGAGATTCACTGTCATCGCCGCACATCCTCATGATGAAAATATAAGACGTGAATGAAAAAAGCGAGCAGAACCTCTTGAGCTTACAGAGAGTGGACACAGCTCACCGAGCCTCATTTAGTCTTGCAGAGCGCTGTGGTCGTCCACAGCTCGTCATAGTGGGTGGCAATCAGAGGGCGCGAGGCTTGCGGTTTTTTGGGGTGGTGTTTTTTTTCCACCAGCCCATTTGAAAAGCAGTCACCCATTTATTTGACCGCCTGCCCTCCAAAACAAACCCACAAGCACCAGAGTGGGGCTGGTATACAAGAGGTACGTCTGAGTATCCGCGCCCTCGACAAAGTCTCTGGACCTGCGCTGGAGCTCCTCCTGCCAAATTGTTTTCTGTTATGAATCATTAAATTGTACACATGTTCTTCATTTCCATGAGCTCATCGTGACATTCCCCCCATGGCCACCAGGTCTGCTGGATCATCAATACAGTATGTCAAAGGCAGGTCAACGGAGGTTTCAATGGAAAAGAACGATTCCTGTGCTTTAATTTCAGTAATTATGTAAAAAGAAAAAAAAAGTGGGCTGCAGCCCCCAGATGGGCCCTGAAGGTGCTGCGGATGGTCGGTGAGACGTCATTTACAAAAGACAGATGGAAAGTTTTCAACGCTGAATTTTGTGATTGACTTAAATTTTTTACACATTGAAGTTTTTTAAGCGGGCTACAGCCATTGTTAGTTTGAGTAAGGTTGA
This sequence comes from Malacoctenus triangulatus, assembly GCA_032274725.1. Classification (NCBI taxonomy): domain Eukaryota; kingdom Metazoa; phylum Chordata; class Actinopteri; order Blenniiformes; family Labrisomidae; genus Malacoctenus; species Malacoctenus triangulatus. Next base: position 11,998,543 of record JAUESE010000062.1, read on the forward strand.
TGTTGGGGTGCTAATTTTTCGTGGCGTAGTGAAAGAGGACCTGATGAGGAGAGAATCTGCCTGTGGAAAGTGTGAACAATTAGGAAAACAGCTTGTTGTTGGCAGTCAAACAGGCGATTCGATCAGAAATCCTTGTCTTGTTATCTCTCTCCCCGTCTGTCCGTGGCAAAGGACCAGCAGCAAATTTGATTAGTGCTCCCACCAACCCTGTAAGGAGTGAGTCAGTGGAATATGAGCCTCTTACTCAGCAGGGAAGATGTGGCCCTTCCTTTTTTTTCTGGGAGAGCGGCGTTAGATCAAGATTGATGAAGGTAAACATTGTTCTTGGTTGGTCTTGTCACGGAGGAATGTGGGGTCCGTGCTGGTCAGATGGCTCGTTGAAATGGCAGCAAATAGTGAAACCCAAGAGGTCCTTTTCAGCTAATTGTTGAAGTGCTCCAACAAAGGTGGCATTCATGGAGAAATATCATGTCTTTTCAAGAAGGAGGCTCTGCGATTTGCTTGATCTGTCATGGACGGCTGTAACGAGTTGCAAATTCAGAACACTGCCTTCACCTCCTTGCCTGTTTCAAGTTTTTAGTGTGCGTGTGGGACCATGTGGTATCTTTTAAATGGAGATTTAGCACCTTTTTTCTGTTAGGAGGCACCACTACTGCTGCTCCAGGTACTTCCTCATTGACCTGTCCATGTAGAGCTCTTAAAAAATCACGCTAACGCGGGGCGACAAAGCAAAGGATGTCGTTGATAACACCCACACGGCTCCCCCTCTCTTTACATCTGATGGTACATGTGTTGCACAGATGACAGCCTTCGAGTAGCGTATTAGATTTATGTTGACTCTGTTTAAAACTTTGAAGTAATTAATTGCAAACGTACACATTTAGTGAGACGAGACCCCTCAGAAAAAGTATAAACGCCTTCCTGTGTTTTGAGTGCGATTGCTCCACACTGGCAGATAATTCTTTCCAGCTCGTTGCTGCTGCTGCTGCTGCCGCTGCTGCTCTCCTCCAGGAATGCCTTCCCTCTCTCCAGCCACTAAATGGTTTTCATCTGGAGGACGTGGATTGACTCTGCTAATCTGGACTGATTGTTTGGTCTGTCTTTGTCAATAAGTGAACATTGGAGGATCCAGACTTTGATGTGAGCCGTCGTCTGTTTCTGTCTGCCCGCGTGTCCGCGGTTCAGAGGCTGTGTTAAAGCTACTTGACCTGAACCTCTTTGATTTGCCTCGAAAAATGTATTGGGCTCATGGCGACTCCTTATAAGGACTGAAATGTGTGTTTATTTAATGATGCTTTGAGTTTGAACGTAGCTCAATCAAGTGGAAGCGACATGTTTTGGGGGGAATGGAGGAATGTTTCGGGGGTGACATCACTTACAGGTGGATCGACCACTGCAGCCTATTTATACTTCAGTGAGATTGTACATGTGTGCTGGAGCTGGAAGGCAGCTTTCACTGCGAGGGGGGCTTCAAGGTAGAGCTCCACACTACTGACAGACTCGGGGTCACATCCCCCCCCCCGCCTAATCTAAACAGAACATCCCCACCAGCACTCTGAAAGCTCTCCCACCAAACCCACTGGTTAACCCTTACCGGCCTCATCAAACAGCCAAATTGTTGCAATAAAACTTTGACCTTCAAAGTTCCCTGAAGATGAATTTCCCTCGCGTTGCCTCGGGCGTCAGATGGACATGAGATCTTTTGTTTTGAGTGGAAATTTCCAAAGAAATGGTCGTGTTACTTACCCGAGACACATTGTCTTAACTTAGCTTTTCCATCAGTGTCTTCTGTGACTGTTGACCACTTATTGCAAATATAGGGTTTTGGCTACAGTAAGAGTTGTTAAAAGAGAATAATGCTTATTTATTGCTCATGAATAGGCCTGTTTAGATGTTTAAATACTCTGATTCCTCAGTGAAATTTGATCATTCTTGAATCCTATTTGATGTGTTCACATGCGCCTCAGAAATGCAACAGTAAAAAAAAAGTAGTTTAGATGTTTGCGAGCTTCATCTGATTACTTTTGGAGTACGTACCTGCACAGAAATGCAGGACTCAGTTGGTACGTACATTCTCAGCAACAGCGACGCAATCGTGGGAGTAATAACCTGCTAAACAGGCTACATGCTGCTGTTGTCCTATTTTGTTGGCTTCATGTGCACACAAGGACAATAAAATCACATCAATGTGTTTACGTGTCCAAAGACTTTTGAGTTTTGGGAGAAAAATCAAGGTTTCCTATTCTGGTTTCCTGTAATCGAGTAATCGAGCTGGCATCTGATTAAAGACATCAGATTATGCTCTTTTCAGGATCACCTAAACATGCTGATAACTTATATTTCTTCGACCTGAATCCTATTTCACGATTCGACTTTCTGACAAATTGCCGCCTTTCTAATTTCAGGGAAAGGTAAACAAACAAAAAAAAAAGCCCTTCATGAATGTTGCCTCAGAGTCCGTTCCAACCTGGCGTCCTCCGTCCTCAGGAGGCCTTGCTCTCAGGTTTCCTTGGACGCACTGTAGCCAGACGTAGATTCTTTATCAGTGTCCACCAGCTCCCCGTGTCGCTGGAGCTTTCTGGAACACTTCCAGATGGCAACAGTAAAAGGGGGAACAAGACCACGGCGAGCGGGACGGTAGATCTGGCAGCCTCTTCAAAGAGCTGCTATTTAAAGTGGGGCCTGGTGCTCGTGTCTCTCCTCCTCCTCTGTTTAGGCCTTTGGAGCCAGTTGGCTAAATAGAAGTTAGCTGGTTTGGTGATTTGTTGAAGGATGGATGTAAACAATGTGGGATATTCATTAGGTGAGTCATGCATTTGTATAATGCTTCAGATAATGACCCACATTTTACAGCGTGATTACTGCGCACTTAAATTAATTAAAGGGTGCTGTAATTTCATTAAGGAGTCACAGAGCATGAAGTCTAACTGTAAGAATAATAATATTCCAATCAGCTTCAGCTGATGGTGAGCATGGTGAGCACACCTGCTAGAAATCAGCATACTGGCATGAACATTGTGAACACATGCTAGCTCTGAGATTCAGCTGAGAGGAACTCCGTGCTGGCAAAAAACGTTGTGTTTACTGTGGTTACACACGAGTTTTTATAGGCTCAATTTTTATGTCTAAAATTTTGATCTCATCCAAAGATTTTTTCAGGTAATATAATCATATTTATCTCAAATGGTTCTCATCAAACATAATATCCTTTTTTTTTAATAGTGATACAAGAGTGAAGCCAGTAAAGTGATATAAAGTTTGTTAAAGTAATTTTTTTATTTTATTGCAGAGACATATTTTTTTGCATTTAACCAAAAGGAAAAAAAATGAAGGTTCGGGTTTTTAAAGGACATTTTGTTCCCATATCTGAACTGACCTTTAGAACTGGGGTGTTTTTATTGCTCATAGAAACTGTACACGATAACACAGTAACTTTGAACTGGTTCCACGGAGGCACAGGTCGGTTCGCGCTGCCTCTGGCAGCTGCTCGTGTGGCCCGAATGCACCACGGTGGGAGGACCTTGAGGTGAAGCGGGAAAAGAAAATCATTTGTGATCTCATCAGGCAACTACTTCATACTAAATCCCACTCTATCACACACACAGGCCTACATAGCGTGACAGAGTGAATGGAGGACGGCTTCGGAGGATGTCTGTTGAATCACTGAAGCCGGTTAAAACAGTCCCAGTTTCACTGCAGGTGCAAAAGAGGGAAGCTTAGCAGTGGGTGAAGTCATGCTTCGCCGCACAATGACTACTGACCCTCTAATGTGATGAACATTTGTCGAACTTCCCAGCTGCACACGGCGTTCTGTAGAGATTCTCCGTGATCTGATGAGCTCTCCCTGCTTCTGACGGCACGCCCTGCGAATCCTGCTGAGGCAGAACAAACTGATGTCTTGCACAGGTGTCTGAAAAAAAAAAAAACAGAGCCACCGCTTTCTAAAGGTTGTGGAGCGCCCAGGCATTTTAAAGACTCGTACAGCTCATTTTCAGGGTCGTATAAGATTGCACTAAAACGGAGTGAGGTGTGTGTGCGCTCCATATGAGGAATGTCATGTCAAGCGACTCACAGAGGAAGCTGCGAGTTCCCGAGCTGTCTGTTAATGTAGATACACAAGAGAGCCCCTCTCAACAAGTTCAATGGTTTCTTCTAACCTGAACTTTTACAAGAGTGTCCGCTTTAAAGGATGGTGAGAAAAGTTTCGCCGAGGAAGACCACGAGTCGCGTATCTTTTTACCCAACTTTGAATTTTCCCACGATAAAGCTGAAGTACCGGCTTGTTTGCTCGTCCAACCTCAACACGACTCGGTGGAAATGTACAGTATTTATGTCGGAATAAACCCGGCGACCCAAGATGTTGCAAAGCACCTCGTCAAGCACAATAGTCTGACTATCCAGCTTCCACCGACATGTCTTTCAGTCCTGCCAAAGTTTACACTGCGATTCTCCCAACGCGACATGACTGACGCTGACTCATCATCGACCATTTCTTCTCCTCTCCCTCTCTCTCCCTCTCTCTCTCTCTATTCCTCCCCCACTCATCAGCCAGACTTTTTCTTCTTTCTGCCCTCCAATTCGCATGTCTTGCTCTTGTTTATCTCCATGATGGAGAAATCCAGCGTGACTCACCTCTGGACTCCATCTGCGACCCAGCCCAGAGCCACAGTTTACGTTGGTTCTCGCTGCCTCCCACCGACTTTAATCATACTTTCGAAATCCCCGATCACATCTCCCCACAGTGAGCACGATAAAGGAGTGTGTGTGTGTGTGTGTGAGATAATGTTCATGGATTCATTTCTCACTGATCTTCCTTACTGCTTCCTGCTGGACGAACGGAGAGATACACGGTCACTTACGCACCAATCGGAAATTCAGAGTCACTAATTGATCTCATCTGCATGTGGGAGGAAGCCAGAGAACCTACAGAAAACACACACACACTCACACACTCACACACACACTCACAGGGAGGCCTGTGATTGTTGAGCTTGTGCATTGACGTAGAAGAAGAGTTGACACCGTTTCTCTCCCCCTTCATGTGTTCACAGAAAGCGTGATCCGGGACAAAGAGTTCGAGGTGATGATGCAGATTGACTGTGAGGTGACGGACACCAGGATCCTCCACATCAGGTCCTCCACCATCCCCCCGCTGCTCCGCGTCAACCACACGGACACGCTTTACCAGCACTCCCAGCCCGACAGCCCGGCCGCGCCGCCCGTCGGCGTGCTGATGGGCTCCGCTTAGGATCGACACCCGGAGTCTCTTCACCTCCTCAGTGAAACCAGCCGACACCCACGAAGGCCAACCCGAGATAAGGATTCTGTCAACGCTCTTTGGAGGGCTCGATGAAGAATATAGAGAACCTGCTGTGCCCTCACTGACCTCCTCCGTTTGTCATTTTCATGTGAATGAATGTGATGCACCAAACAAGCCGATGTCGGGATACAAAGGAGCACCGGCCACATTCTCCACCAGACCTGATATCCGGAGGTCGCCGGTGGGTAATGGGGTCCGAGCAGATGCTCGCTCCTTGTGTGGCAGCGCTGTCCGCTCCCTGTAACCCCAGACGCTCCACATAAGGGTAATTGTTTAGCAGCAGGGGGGGCAGAGCATTGAACCCTGAGTCACCCCATCATAACACAAATACTTTTGCCCCTAATAGCTCTCCTCGAGTCCGCTCCTCGTACCTGTTTGACTCTTCTATCCTGCTGGAAAAGCAAACAGAAAATCCGTTGGACAAAACTTCTTAGATGCAGCTTTTCTCAGATTCTGTGTGATGATTTAAAAATGTATTGGTGGTGTTGATGTTTGGAGGCACAGGCATTCCTGTTTGCAGCGTGGTTACGGGAGGTTTTGGTGAAACACTTTTCTTTTGTTGAATAAAGGAGCTCCATCGGTGAAATCTTAGGACACGACCAGGTGAATTAGCGACAGAGGTGCTCGGTAAACTCAGGAAGTCAGGTGACCTGTCGAAGCCGGCTCGCTCAGCACTGCGCTGTCGGCGAGTTCCCTTGAATTAAATGTGTCAAAATGTTCTGTTTTTATCACGGTTTTGATGAAGTTTTTTCAATACTATGTTTGGTCTTTGCACTGTTTCTCTCTTCTTTATGTTTTCCTAATGTCAGATCCTGTTCATGTTGATGAGGTCTGTGCTGGCACCACTCTGTGGCTTCACTGACTCACTCGAGCTCTCTCAAATTATTTTTCATTTTTATAGTACGAAAATTGAATTTACGAGGCCGCTTATTGGGAATGAACTTCAAACATTCATAGACATGATGGAGAGGAAATAAATGATTGTTTGAAAGGGAAACGTTACAGCTGAGAATCTCAAATTTAGAACAAACTGATGTGTTTTTTTGCGGTAGCATCAAAACAACTCGTGATTGACAAACAACCACTAGTGAATAAGTAGTTCAGGAATCCTGACTGACTTCTCCGTCCACAAACCAAGCAGAGCTTTGGGAATTTCTGTAACAAGTAGTCGACCTACATGATTGAAGTCCTAATTGGAGGTCAGTTTTGCACTATAAATGCCGAACACGCCATGTTCAGTTCTGGCTCTCAATGCCTTCTATACCTGTGTGTGTGTTTCCTACCCGAAAACAAGGGTAGATTTGATACTAAAAATAATATATGATTATAATTAGCAACTTTATCCTACATATGATGTAAAAAAACAACAATGTATTGTTGAGTGGAAGTGCTTTAATTTCAGGGTTGTACAGACGGGTTGTGTGTTAATTGACGGATTCTCTTAAAAAAAACGACCTCAAACTTGTTTGGAGCTCAGTTTTTGTTTGGTGTTTCACCCTTTAAGTTCAGAGGTCTTTGATTTACCGCGATGCTTTCAGTGCAGCCACACTCTCCTCTGAGATAAGTACAATTATATGTGTGAGGTTTTTGTATTGCGTTATTTGCAACACCCAAAATAAACACTGGATTTTCTCTCAGTATACCTGCGTCTGTGTACTTCTGATGTGCTTTTGGGGGGGATTTTTCATTTTTCTTCAACAATAGCCTGATTGTTCATTGTTGTTTTTCTCCCACAATCACTCTCCATACAAGCAGTAACAGTTCACCAAATTAAAGGCCTCCACAGCCACTGGAGGAGCCTCTTTCTTTCTTTTCCCTAATTCTTTCCTGTCCTCTGGCCTCCCATCCTCACAGTATTACAGTCAAATTAACACTGGAACGCTGTCATTAAAGGCGTCTTGCGTAAACTGTGTTTAGCCACACAATGAAGACATTTTTCTGTTGGGATTTCAGAGCTTTATTGCAGTCTCCTCTGAGCGGGTAAGTGCTTTCACAAGACGTACAACCTGTGACTTCAAAAACATAAATCTGCATCGAATAGAAATATAGAGTTTGCCCAAACACATCGGTGGGGGGGGGACTAAAAATAGTCTTTTTTAATGGAGTTTGTCTCTTTATTCAGACTCTTTAAACTTTGTGATGGTTTTAATACACGGTTACAATATTTACAGTACAACTTCATGCGTTGACAGAGATCAAACTCAGTGTTTCATTTATTTCTGATAGAAATAGAAGAAAAAGTCCTAACTGGAGCAACTCCAACACGACGTACTGAAACCATGTTTGTACATTTTGGCCTCGTATTGTCTTCATGGTGACGGCCATGTGGACTGATCTACAATCCATTCAAATATAGAGTTAGCAATAAGATTAAAAAAAGGACTAACATGATCCTACTAAGGGTCTACGTAAGCAAATTTAATGTTGTAGGTGACTTGGTGTCCATTGTCCCACGCGTACAAAACACCCTCCTTGGGGTTGTAGTCGATCTGCGTGATGTAGGTGTAGTTGTTGACGAAGGGCATCCTGGGGATCATCTGAGTGTTTGTGTGCGTGTCGAAGGCATACTCCAGGTTGGCGTCCTTCCGGTTGTAGCTGTCAACAGCGTACAGGACGCCGCAGATGATGAAGCAGTTCCCAAAGTGGTTCCTGCGGAGCCCCGTCCTCCAGGTGGTCTCCCGCTGCATGCTGAGGTCCGAGGGGTTCAGCCGGCTCAGCACCACCACCTCCTGCAGGAAGCCCTCGTCGTCCAGCGCCGGGTAGATGATCCACAGGCCGCTCTCGTCCACGGCGAAGTCGATGTCGGAGTGGCTGCGCCAGTCCCACGGCGAGGAGGACTCCTCGAACAGGGCGTCGTGCAGCATGGTCCAGGCCGCCACTTGCCGCTGGCGCAGGTCGAACTTGATGATGTCGCGGGAGAAGGCGCGGTTGTAGTAGAAGGCGCCGCCGTAGACCACGTGGCCCGTGCCGATCCAGTTATAAGGAAGCTTGTAGGAGTTGGTGAAGCGACCTTAAAGAGATTGGAACGGTTGTCGGTGCACGAGATGAGATGAATCCAAAAGTGAAAGAACAAATCTCTGGCCTGTTTCAACGAGCTACTACTGACACTCACCTTGTTTGAAAACCTCCAGGTTGCGGAACTCCAGCAGGTTGTTCCCATAATAGAAGTTGGTGACGTATATTCTCTCGTCGTCGGACTTCGGATCCTTCATCCACGCTCCCTCATTCTTGCCATAAGTGTTGTGAGTGACTGGCTCAGAGATCGTTGCCAAAGTGTCCTTACAATCCTCTGCGTTCAGAAGAGAGCGAGAGGATGAGAGACACCAAACAGCCATGAAGCAGTTTAACATCAGCCAGACATCACACTTCAAGCTGAAGATACTCAGAGGCCTCTGTTTGAACCAGCTCACCTCCAACCTCGTTGGGACCCTTCAGTCACAGATCTCTCCTGTCACTTAACTCCGCCCACCCCACCCTGCCTGCAAGCTATTCTTCACTTCTCTTCATAAAGAAAACACAGAATGAAAATCATCATTATTTACCAGGTTTTCTGGATGTTGCTTCCTCTTGTCTTTGCATGGGTTCGTCCACTTTCTGGTGGCCTTCCTCTTCCTCCTCCCAGCTGATTTTGTACTTCTGTTTGACTGTCGTGGTGGTGGTGGTGGCTGAGGAAGTGGTACTCAGAGATGTAGTGAAAGGTGGAGCGGTATCGGGGGGCAAAGTGGTCGGTGTCGGAGTCGTGGTGGGAGGCACAGCTGGCTTTGGAGTGGAGGTGGACTCTGGTTGTTGTGGTGGTGTTGTGGAGGCAGCTTGAGTGACGGTGGCTGTGGTTGGAGCTGCTGTGGGAGCTGCTGTGGGAGGTGCGGTTGGAGCTGCTGTTGGAGCTGCTGTGGGAGGTGATGGTGCTGAGGTCGGGCTGGCGTTGGTCGTGACGATCACAGCAGGCGTCGGACTCGAAGCCACAACTTGCGTTGTTGGATTTAACGCAAAAGTGTGTGACTCTGCTGTGGAGGTGACGGACACATTCTGCATTTCTTGCGTTATCTCTCGCTTGGAGGTTTCCACGATCGGGGTGGTGGTATTCACCGACGTCGACACGTGAACGGTTTCCGTGGAGCCTGATTTTTCAGAGGCCACTGTAGCGGTCACGTTAGCTTGAGTCGTTCCCTCGGGAGCGACGCCGACAGTCGTGCTCGAGACGGGGAGCCTGCTGGTTTCCGTGGAGACTCTCTGAGCGGTCGGAGGAGCAGAGCTCGCGGTGCTGGAGTCGGGCGCCATCGGGGTCGGTCCCGCTGTGGACGTGTCGGCCCGCGCTGCAGCTGCAGACTCCTCCTCTGATGTGGTTTGAGCTGCACTGATGAACTCATTGGGAGCCTTTGAAGTGAGCTCGCTTTCGCTCAGTTCCCGCGGTTGGCTGAGCTTCTGAGAGCCGACCGGAGGACCCGTCGTCCTCGCTCGGAACAACCCCGCTCCGGCACGCGACCTCGGCCGAGGCGTGCTGTGCTGGAGGAGGTTCTCCTCGCTGAAGGGGTCGATCGGGCCGTCGCCGCTGAACCCGTGATACTCGAAGACTGGAGGAGAAAGAATACTTCATCAAGATCGAGGCGATCGAAACCGACAGCCGTGATTTCACAGCGTAACACGTGTCACCGCTCATATCTGTCGGACGGCCTGATGTGCAGCTGTTTGCGACTCTTCCTTTGTGCTCTGCGATATCCTGACATCACACGCTTTTTTACATCCGTCCTCCGTCTCGGCTCTGGATCTGTTTCCTTACAGATGAGGGGGTCGATTGCACTCACAGTTCTCTCCCGGTTCCCCGTCGTCCGACACCATGGGATCGGGCTCAGACTTGTAGAAAGTCATGCCTCTGATGATCATCCCGTTGGGGCCGGCCTTGGACACCTGGGCGGCCTCCTCGTTCGCCACATTGTCGGGGGTCACCTGGGGTCTGACCCCGATGACCTGAGCAGAGTGGAGCGTCTTCAGGATGGAGGGATTTTCCACCATCAACCTCCCCTCATACTTTTCCTGTTTGTGAGACACACACACACACACGCACACACACACACACACACACACACACACACACACACACAGAGCTGAGTACGTCAGACTGTGCTGATGTGTCTCGCTGCTGACCAACATGACGGCTCTCACTGTTGTTTTCAGACCGTCCACGTCCAAGGAAACAAAGCTCCTGGCTCTGGAAGTGGTGAGTCATTATGTTGAAAATGTTTTGTTTTCGTAAAGTGAAATAATTGCCAAAACTACAATTATTCCAAACAAGGGGATTTGGAATCAAACCTGTTTTAATTAAGTCTTACATCTCACTCAGAGTTAATGCTGTAGGATCATTTTTTACAAGTTCTTTGGAGAACCATCAGCCAAGTCAACCAACCAACTGCATATGAAGCATGGATCCACAAAGCCTGTCAAAGACCAGCGCCCGGAGGTGCAGCCCACTGGCCTGAGGTCTGCTATCGCCCGCCGGTCCTGCCAAAGCTTCAGATTACCTCAATAATTCCTTTACACATTCTTGGTCAGCGGCAAAGATTTTATAAAGGAGCTGGTGGAAAAAGCACGCAACTGTTTCTCTTGTTTTTTTGGGAGAATGGCGCAAATTAGAGGAACAACACGTGAACTCAATCAGTTCTCTTCACGTCTGGCGTCCCTGATCTCGGCCCGCGTGTTTGCATTCATGCAGATCGTGTTTAAGATGTGTCGAAACTCTGCACAAGATGCAGTCATGTTGTGTACAAGTGGTCACATTTGTTTGCATGACTGCTGGTGACCATAGCAGCTGCAGTCAGCTTTATTCAGTGTCAGTAATTGCTGTGTAAACACAACCTTATGGTACGCCTGCGCTTTAGGCCATGGATTCAATTACAGGTCAATAACTAGTGAAAGTCTGTGATCACGGGACACGATGCTGTTCTTATGGACCCAGTGGTCCCACAGTGAAGGAGTCCCACCTACCTCCGGGTTCAGAAAGGCCGCAGCTCCGCTGATTTCACCGAACTCCTGATGCTGCCGAGGAGGAGGAGGAGGAGGAGGAGGAGTCGCTGGCCCGTCAGTGACGGCCGCCTTGATCAGAGGACGCTGCTGCTTCTTCACCACCTCCTCCGTTTGGTTCAGTGACACCACCTTTAATCAGTCAGAACAATTCCAGGCGAAAACAAATGCATCATGCGAGCTTCAGGGGAAATAAGTCACCAGAAACAGCAGCCGGAGACACAGAGGGACAGAAAAAAAGCAGCTTTTAGAGCTTCTTAATTGACCACAATATGTCAAACAGCCAATAGCTGGAAATCACATGTGCTGCGAACAACCGCGATCTCTCTGTTTCCTTCACGTGATGCAGTAAGTTGTGACAGTGCAGGACTCGGGAGCTGAGGCAGCTGAACGGAGTGCAGACATGATTTACTGGCAGACTCACAGCTGTGCTTTTCCTGCTGTGACGTGTCACAATGGCAAAGAGCAGCGCGCAAAAACGGCTTCAGTGCACACAGAGACCTCCTCCTCTTCCTCCTCCTCCTCCTCCTCCTCGCCACTCTGAGTGACGTCCCAACACATCTTAACACAACTGAGCTTTGGAGGACGTAGCGAGGAGCACAAAGTGATGTTTACAATAATGCACGACTATGTAGAAATAGGCCAAAAATCATCCATAAATTTGCTGTTTCAGACAACGCCTGCCTGCTGCATAAAGGCTTCAAACGGGGGAGCTGGAGCTGATGTATGCAGGCACCAACACTTATCACACACACACAATGCACTGAGAGGGCTCTCCTGGCCTCAAACCAGGGACCCTCTCACTGTGAGGTAGCAGCACTAACCACTCCTCCACCCAACAGCTTCTTAACTATGCGTCTGAATTCCAGCTCACACATTGATTCAGCACTTGAACTAAAACCATCATCCAAAGTTTAGTGTTTCGGTTATGGAGGTGATTTGTACTGAAAATAAAAACAGTAACTCTGACATCGATCCCGACTTTCTCCCCCGTGTAACACGCGACGCTCCGGGCTGTTTGTCTGCACCTGCTGGAGCGAGGTGACTTCATGCTTTGTGCGAGTTTCTGACTCGTGTGAGTTGACGGAGTTCAGTGACGACAGCAGATCACCTGCTGCTCCACCCAAACTCCAGCCAAACTAAACAGGCCAGATGATGGACAGACTCATGAGAGGGGGAAAGGAGTCTGAGGGGAAGACCCCCACTACTGTGAACATTAAGGCTGCCAGTGACATCTCTATTCACACAACTTAGTCTCAACACATAATCAAACGTTCAGCCAGCGTCTTTATCTTTTCTGTTGCTTTCATGTTTGGTTTATACAGAACTCTTTTTTTTTTAACTAAACTAGTTCCTCTCTTATAGTTTTGATAGTTTTGTTCAGATTTTCTCCAGCAGTCCAACCCTCTTGTGCATCCAAATCAACCTGAAGCTACAGATGCAGGTCTGGACCTCGAGGCCAGACTGTAGCGTTACTTTACGTTACTGTACCTTTTCGATCGTCTCCACCCGGTGCAGCAGTTTGTGAGTGAGCGAGTGCAGCTTCAGCAGGTCCATGCCATAGAAGGAGCCCTCCAGGAGCTCCAAGATGGTGGACAGCTAAAGGGATCAAGTGGACTCCGTCAAATCACTTTCATCAACTCAAGACATGCCAAATGTGAATCTCCATGTGTGATCCAAAGAATGAAAAGGGGGG
>JAUESE010000062.1:12051132-12061554 GCA_032274725.1 Malacoctenus triangulatus
CACACACACACACACACACACACACACACACACACACACACACACACACACACACACACACACACACACACTTATATGCAACACAGACAGAAGTAATTCACACACACACAGCTTGTGAAGGGACAAATTCCAACGTCCATTATGCCAAAAATGTTCAGAGAAAAGAGGCTGGAGGGAGTTTCATCAGGACAGAAAGTGTTCATCATTCATGTCGCTGCCACAGGTCTGACTTTTTGTAATCAAACATTTTCAGTTTCATGTGTTTCCAAATCAAAGATGCAAGAGGGCAATATTTATCCTGCTTTACACCTCTGCTTTGTTGAACCATCAGGTTGGCTAATACAAAGAACACCAGGTTTGATTCCAGTCGAGCTGTGCAGATACATGGTGCATTATCTAAGCGTGTCTGTTGTGTTTCTGCAAACACGCATGCGTCAAATCTTTCCATGTGATGTGATATTTTTCTTTCTTGCAGGTATTTTTCAGAATCAGAAGTGTCCTTCACGTGACTTCACACATATTTCGTAGGGCTGTGGTGAGAGAGTGACACCATAACGGTAGTCCGTCACAGGCGTCACCCCAGCAGGCATGGAGAAGGTGAAGTGCTGCAGGAAGGAGGTGAAAAGGAGGAAAAGCTCCGTCTTGGCCAGGTTTTCTCCGAGACACACTCGTTTACCTAAGACACAAAAGAAAAATTAGCATCGGCGTCTCAGCTCACGCAGCAACAATCTCCTTCAAGAATCTGTGACGAAGGATTCAGACCTCTGCAAATTGTACTTGATTATAGCCATGAGAGCCGGTCAGTGTTTGCTGGGTTTAGTATCAAGCACATTGTTACTGCTGAGTTTTAGATGAGTGGTGCAGGCATCATGGTTGTGTCAGTGAGAGTTATCAATGAGAAAGTATTACAGCAAAGACACAGCCCAAATATGAATATGTGGGTGTTTTTTTATTGTACAGGTAGTTTTTGATAGAGAGGGGTGACTTCATGTGCTAACGGCTCAGTCATGCTAAGCTAATTTTCTCTCCAACAAAATGCTGTGGTTAGTGGTGGTATTCTTGTTTTTGGTGATTTTACTGAGTCCTTGGATGGTAGCGTTGGTAGGTTGAGTGATGAGCAAAGTTGTGGAATGATTAATGAATGGGTAGCACTGAATTTTTAACTGTGGTGTGTCTTCACCAAACTTAAAATCAATACATTTAGTTAGTGATCCAGAGATCCAAATGAAGAAACGTAATATTTGGTGTTAGGACGGTGTTTGGCCACTTGGCGGAGCTCTCTGAGCGCTTTTAGTTTAGCTAAGTCACAGAAGAACACCACTACCAAACAATCTCATTTCAATAAGGGGGAGCTGAATCCCTTCACTGAGCAAACCCACTGGTGCCCCCTGGTGACCACAAGTGCAAAAGATACATATTTCGCTCTCCCTAAAACAGCTGTCATATTTACGGATGAGATGTTTTTCTGCTGCTTACCTGCAGAGAAAGGAATGAAGGCTGCTGGTTTCACAAACTGACCCTCTTCATTCAGAAAGTGTCCTGGGTTGAAAGTATTTGGTGTCTCCCACTCGTTCTTGTCGAACAGCACCGAGGTTAAATTGGGAACAATGGTCATGCCCTGGTGATGGAGAACTTATTGAAACTCCAGAAACACACACAGAATTTTCTGACAGCAGATTGCGTCTGCTTAGTGCTGAAGTCGCTTGAGAAATGACCTTCGGGATGGTGAAGCCTCCAAGTTGGATAGATCTGCTGGTGGAATGGACCAGGCTGAGAGGCACGATGTTACTAATCCTCTGGATCTCGTGGATGACGGCGTTGGTGTAGGGCATGTTCACACGTTGTTCCATGGAGGGCTGCTCGGAACGCCCGACCACTCTGTCTATCTCACTCTGTACCTTTTCTGTGCAAAACACAAAGGAAGAAGCAGGATTCAACCCTTCAACACCTTGCTTGCAAACGAGCGATCGAACTTCGCGAGATATCTGCAGAACGTCACCCTGGATCTCTGGGTATTTCGCCATGTAGAGGAAGGCGAAGCGCAGGGTGGTGGAGGTGGTCTCTGTGCCGGCCACGAATAGATCCAGCACACATCCAATCAGGTTGGCCTCATCAAAAGTGGTGTCACTCTGCCCCTTCATCTGTGAGAACGTGCAGACGCAGATTTTGGAGGACATTTTTGAAGCGATCAAAGCCAAGTGTCAAATGATCAATAAAGAATAAAAGGCTGAATATGAAGATCCACAGTAAAGTGCCAGGGCAGCAAAACCAAGTGTTTTATCAGTGTTTTTGTTTTAATTCACTTTGTGGATAAAAGTTCCTTGTTTATAAGCTTCAGGCCTGAATACAAGTTAAAGAATCTTTCAGATTGCTTCTGCTTCATTTTGAGACTTGGTTAAATAAATGTCAGCTTGTCCAGTCATATATTTTGTCGTCATTTTGTTCTCATCAGGTCTCGCGGGCTGAGTGTGTGGCCAGACCCCCAGTGCTTCGTCAATAGGGGTCTCTGTGTGGCACCCACCGTCTGGATCTGATTCAAATAGCAGTCAATGAAGTCTCGTGGCTCCGAGGGGTCCCGGGTGTGCTTGTGCTTGTTCATCTCCTCTCTGATGTAGCCCTTCACCTCGGTCCAGATCTGAATCACGTTGTGATGTGGCCCCGGCAAAAGTCTCATCAGTGGAGGGAAGGCGTTGTACAGCTGCACAGAGGGAAATGTGTCCCTGTACATCTGCTAATGTTTATGTCAGCGGCACGTGCAGCCCTTAATGGATGAAGAACGGTGTCTTTATCAAACAAAATAGAAGGAATCCCAAACTCAGACGTTAAATACATGCAAAAGTGTGTCGGTTAACTCTCAGGTGCAGCACTTTACCCGTGCCCAAATGGACTCTTCAAGCTGGAGAGCTCTGTCGAACATCTGCATCAGCCTTTTGAACTTCTCGTCATCGTACTCAAAGCGGTGGCCGAACACCAGGGAGCAGATGATGTTGGAAACGGCGTTGCTGACGATGATATGTGGATTGACGGGTTTACCTCCATAATGGAACAGAGTGCAATGATGTTAATGGTGCAACTTGGGTTTTTTTTCTTATTCCAGATGTGCCTTGGTATTCAGAACATACCTTTGTACCTTCTGAATTCATCTGCACAGTGTGTGAATTCATCCAGGATCACTGGTTCGAGTGACTTCTTGCCAAATCCAAAATATCTGAGGGTGGAGAGTACAAACCGCCTCTGGTCCTTCCAGACGGGCCCGCTACTGAAAATCACACCTGATTGGATGGAGACATGTAAGGAATATTGCTATCGTGAAAGTAAGGAAGAAAAGAGGCTGGGTACGTCGCCCTCAATCAACATTTGGCAGCAGGTTCATGAGATTAGCCAAGAGCAAAGTAATAAACTGTTGTTGCCACGGTTACAACTAATGCAACTATTCATGTTCCTTGGTATGTTTGTGTGAATAGGGAAAAAGCCAGAGGTCACAACACTGATCAAACAGGTTGTTTTATTTTCTCTTTTTTTCCAGAGAGGTTTGATAAAGTTTCTTCCCCTTTCGTTGCAAAAACACTGGATGGACTGGTGGACTAAAAGTTCACCTTTAAACTTTAAACAGGATTAGATAATCTGTCTCACGCTGTATCACCTCAATGTTTCAGCATTCAGAGGAATCACATGATCAGTATTTTGATGTGTGAGGTTGTCCTTTGTAAACTTTTTTTTTCCCAAATACACAATTCACGTTCATCCTCCAGAATGCAATATTGCACATATTGTACAAGCAACAAGAGAACTGAAATGAGATGCCAAAGCTTTGTGTCAGTGTGTGCTTGATGTCCTCTTACCTAGTTTATGAAGCACATCGTCCAGGATGGGGACATCAGGGCGGTCTGCCACACTGTCCCCCTGTGTGACGAGACCCTCCTTCAGAGTTTCCAAACCATTCAGTACCACAATCCAGTTCTGCCCCAATCGCAGGCTGTACACATTTCCATATTTGTTTGCCAACTGGAGATTAACATTTCAGGGAAAAAAAGACAAGCAAAACATGTGGAGTTATAAAGTTGAATCCTAATTTCTGATCAACATTGTCACTACTGGTACCTGTGTCAGTGTCTCGTGGGCCTTCTGGTGTTCCAGGGTGAAAAGGTTGCCCACGATGGGAAGGGCCCCCGGTCCCGGAGGGAAGCCGGGCACCCGGCGGTTCTTCAACCAGTCTGCAGTGATGATGAAAACTACCAGGAAGACCAGCAGACTCTGGAAAATCCAGACAGAAGCGGATCCGGCCACAGGGAACAGAGACTCCATGTTTGAGACACAACAGGAGCTGTTTCCACGACTTCTCCTAGGACACAGCCAGCAGTATTGGTATTGGTATCAATATCAGTCGTCTGTCTGTGGCGGGAGGGAGTGGCTCTGTATTCCGATTTGTTTTGATGCAGTGATTTCACTGGACTCTGATCTCTTAACCATGTTTGTCTGTGACCTCAGTTTCCTGGTTAAACAGTTGAGCTGCTCCAAAGTGGCCCAAACTCCCCCCTCCTCCTCTGCACAGCTGTTGGACTGAACCCACCAGTAGGGGGGCTGAAGCGTCTCCCATTTGAGGCGACTCATTCATTGATACTTTTAAAACGAGACCGCTGATGTTTTAGGCAACAACCTCGACCAGCATGTGCATCAGTAGCGGCCATTGCACAAAGACTACTCAAAAAAAAAAAACATTCCGTTGAGCATAAAAGTTTATTCTCTGTTTGTGAAGTCAAAATGTTTGACAATATGTTTCATTGTGAAAATGAATAAACTGATTTAAACCTCTAAACAGACACAACGCTGCACGCGCGCGCACGCACGCACGTACGCTGTTGACAGTTGGAAGTTAGAGGTGATCGTTCCGTCAATTTCCTCCTGAACGAAACTTCGTTTCCGCCAAAGATTTCGAAACAAAAGTGTTCAAATGTTAAAATCTTTACTAACATCATGTGTTGACATGTAGTTTGCAGACATGATTATTTGGAAGACATGTTTTGTTTTCCAACGTTATCTTTTGGCCGGTTCGTCTCAGGACGCTGCGGCGAGGACGCGGATGTTTATTATGAAGGTCCGACCGGCGGAAACTGAGTGCAGCTTGTTCTCGCGGACTTTGAAGCGATCCGCGGGGCTCGTGTGACCTGTCGTGTCCTCCAACTGTCTTCATTTGACAGCCCGGTCAGCTAAGGACAAAGAAATACCGCAGCCATGGTGTTCGAGGAGAAGATGATCCTGAACGGAGAGCCCGAAGACGTTAGTACCGCTCACAGGTTTATAGCAGCCGGTGTAACGGACGAGACGTTTCGTAACTCCGGTTAGCAAGCTAATACTCCGCGGCTAACCAGGCTCCATGGCGAAGTGTCTTACGTTAGACTTTAGACTGTACGTTAGAATAGTTTATGAACAACCTGCATGAGCTACCTGTAGTTCATGGGCCAGTTTTGTCATACTTGTCCGAGTGAAACTTCAGTGCAAACTGGCCTGTAGTGTAGGTGAACTGAAGCCACACTGCTGTGTATTGTGATCATGATGTCATTGATTTGGCGTGTCTCCCTGTTGTAGGAGGAGGAAGAGGAGGAGGAGGAAGAGGAGGAGGAAATGGTGGTACGTCAAGTGTCCAAACACATCCAAAAATCTGAAAATGAGATCTGATTTTAGACATCCATAAATTTTGCTTTATGTACTTTCTCGTCTTTGAAATCAACACGTTGGAACAAGTGCAACAGTTTTGCTTTTAATTCCACATTTCAAGTTTTGCTTGTTGTTTTCAGATAGGATTTGACCCCAACTTAGAAATTTATGCAGCAGTTTACTGAGAGGAAATATTCACAACTATCATCAGATACTTCCTTAGAAAAATGTACTTATCTATTCATTGAAGTATTTTCTTGATGGTTCCTGGATGAACATAAACAACATCATCATCATTTCGGTGGTCTTTGTTGCACAGCACATAACACTTTCTAGTACCTAATGACGTGGCTGCTGAGAGCACGTCACCCTGAGTGAGCAGAAACCTCTCAAACAATAAATGTGATTGTTTCCATTCCAGAGATGCACTGACACACAGCTTTAAACTAAAACTTTAGTGCTCACGCTTCAGTAGGATTCCTGATGACATGTGAGACAAATTAAAGTCTGCTTGAGTTGAATTATTATGACATGTCTTTTTCAACCAAAGGATCACCTTTTTCCTATCTTGTCCTGTGTTTTCTGTCAGAATTAATTTGAACTCAAAATGCTTTTTTGGGGTGACAGGTTTTTTTTTTTCACCTGTTGGTGAAGCCTTTGGCTTCCAGATATGTACTCCCAAATGTCCTGCACTCATGATACGGAACGGCTCGTTCTGTCCTTTGCGGGAGTGTGTGAAAAGGTATCAGTCTGGGAAAAAAAGCTTCATTTAAATGAGACTGTTCTGCAGCTCCTCTGATCTGTGCCCCTCGTTTCATCTGGGATGCTGACTTGCTTTCAGCTGATGTGTCATAATGGCCATGGTATGGAGAGTTGAGTGTTGACCAGTCTTGGTCTCCACATGGGTCTCAAGGCAGTTTTTTTTTTGTCCCAGTCTCGTCTCAGTGTCAGGTGTTTGGCCTGGTTTCCTTCCTGAGTGTGCAGTCACGAGACGTTGTGAGCATTTGAGAGCAGATTGGAATGAACAAAAGAAGCAGCAGAGGAAGTCAAAAAGCCATCATTTGTATTTATCATAGTGAACCAAAAGATTATCATCCCTTACCTAAAGTATTGTAGAAAATGGGAAGTGAAGTGAGGAGGAGGTGATGAAAGAGGAGAGATGTCATCCAAAAAATTCCAAGCATTTGCACAAAAGAAGCAAAACGGGAGCAAAACTCTCTCACACAGCGGTTCATATGTAGTGACCATAATGAGTTACATTTTCACAATATTATATTGGCTGCACCAACTGTCATCACCGAGCTTGTTCCTTGAAATGATATGACATTTGGTTGTTAGACGAGGTCTTGTGAACGCTTTTTGGTTTTTGTTTCAGGATCCTCTTGAAACCATGCGGCAGAAGTGTGAGGAGGCAGAGCACTGCGTTCACACCCGCGAGCGTCTGGAGCAGTGTGAGAACAGGGTGGGCTCTCGCTCCTCCACCGAGGAGGATTGCACCGAGGAGCTGTTTGACTTTCTGCATGCTCGGGACCACTGTGTAAGTGTTGCATCCGCAGAGAAGATTAAAAAGGATAAGAAAAGAGTCGATAAGGAAAAAAAAAGTTTCAAGAGTTTATATAATTGTTATAAAAGCATCCATGATTTTTCTCATATTCTTCTGTCACTGACAGATGGCAGCATATTGCATAACTCATAAACTTGAGATCGAATGCTCAAATTGCTCTAATTGTTGCTCAACTCCAGGTAATTTTCCTTATCAGACAGGTAATTTTCCTTATCAGACACTTCCTCTTAGATTTCAGTGATGCCCTCAAATGAACCCGGAGTTGTGTTGTTCTTTTGAGTTATACACTGATCTTGTTCAGGAAGAGGTTTTAAAAAGTCTATATGAAAGACGCACACCTTCCACAGTCACTCTTTCTAAAAGCAGGCGTTGGCTCTGCAGAAGCCCGTACCACGAAACTGGAATAACACACTGTTGGAAAAATGTGTTTTGCCATCATGTTCTACAGTTTGTTTCGTTTTGTTTCATCATGTCACATTGTTTGTCATCAGAGTTGTTGCAGCTGCGAGTTGTAAAATCTGAAGGGCAGTTGGGTTGTTGTGTGATAGCGGGGGGAACGTAATTGGAGGAGAGGTTAGGTTAACATTTAAAGAAAGGGATTTGAGGGGGTGAAGGAAGAACAATGAGAGTCAGCAGGTCAACAAGTCAAGGAAGGAATTTGAGAAGATCAGAGCCACGTTGAACAATGATAAGTGATGCCCTGTGAGGGGCAAATGGGTGGTACATCTGTTGAACTCTATATAAACCTTAGGATGCTAACAGATCCTCAGTTCTATCTTAAGTTCACCAGTGCAAGTTTGCAGAATGAATTCCTGACACACACCTGGGGTTTCTCCTCCTTATCTGGCTTCACCTCCCCAAACATTCACAGTGGAGATAAGCCAGATTACAAAGCTAGTTATTAACTTGTTAGTTCAATCCAAGGTTTTTTAAACGGCACTTTCATCTCAAGAGGTGAAGGTCTGCTGCACACCACCTGTCTGACGCACAAAAATCAGTTGGAGCTCCAACTGATTTCACTACAGAATGAAGGAGCTGACTGTTTGATGTCAACAAAGTATGTGGATGAGGAACAAGTAAACTCTCGCAAAAATCAAATCTCCACTGTCCCAGCAAAAGAAACCAATACAAAACTTTCATTCCTATTTGTCTATGATTAAAGTCCCCAGGGAGCCAAATAACGAGTTACTCATTATCTAATCTAAAATCTATTATGCTGGAGGAGACATAAAACCACGCAGTGCTTTGATCACTCAGGAAGGATGGATGCCTTAATTTGAAATACAAAAAGGTGATGGATTATTAATCTGCAGCTGTAAGAGCTGAAACCAGGAAGTCCTCTGTCCTGCATATTTTACACGACTTTCTGGGCTTTAACACCAACCGGGTGGAAAGCTTGAGGGTTAACATCATAAAAGTTATGTTGTAATACGGTTTATGTTGGTAACTTCAACTGGGTCTGCTCCAATGAAAACCGATATAACAAGTTTTGTTTGTTTTTGTTACTCTAAAATCCTTTACCTGCCCCTGATGAATGTTCTGCTTTTTTTTCTTCAGGTGTCACATAAACTCTTCCATTCAGTGAAATGAAGTGTCTCCTGATTGTGCTTCCAGCGGCTGATGGCATTCTTCAACGAACATATTATGAAGAGAGCGTTGTAATAAATATATATCCATATGTGGATCTGCTATACGTGTTAACTTGAAATGTTCTGCTTTGTCTGCTCATGTATTTAAATGTGAATAAAGTGGATGGCTTGAAAGTCCTGCATCCCTATTTTATTTCTAAATACCTCGAACCATTTTGAAACTCATTACAAGAATCCTGCCTGCAATTGCTGAGCAATTAGTTGGGTGTGTGATCACTAAAGTACTTGGTGTTCTTTTACCAAACGTGTAAGTTTTGTCTGTCATTGAAACGCTACATTGTCTTCCATTCCAGTGAAAATGTCACTTGGTAGCGGGATGGCTCAAACACTGTTTACCGGATTCGGATAAAAATTAGCAGGATGTATAACTTTTGTGGTGATCCGAACCCTCTGCAGTCACACTCTTGTGGTTACCAGCCCGCGTGAGCACACGTCAGGCCGGCGTGCTGCAGCGAAGGACGGCGAGGTCAGACCACCATGCTCCCCCAGGACTACACTCTGTCGGCGGTGCTCGTGGCGGCGGCGGCGGCGGCATTTGCTCTGGGCGTCGTGAGCCAGCTGGTGAAGGCGGCCGGCCGCCGCCAAGATGCGCGGGACAAGATCCAGAGCGCCCGCGACAAGAGGGCGGAGGGCATGCGGCGGGCGGAGGAGGAGGTGCAGCGCTACATGCGCACGGTAAGAGATGGTCTTATCTCGGGGGCTCTGTTGCGTTCAAGTTACACCGGCCAGCCGCCGCATTTACATTGATCCATTAACTACTACAATAAATGACAGTGCGGGAATTTGACAAGCAAAAAGTAACTTTAAAGTGAATATCTTTCATGTTCACGTCTGTGAATGAACTTTTATTTTTGTTTATGTCAAACTGTCAAACTGAGCCAAACGCTCCTACTTCTTTAAAAAGTGTCCCAAAGAGAAGACGGACCGACACAACTCTCTACCGAGTTACCTGGTTATGAACCTTATTGACAGTCGTCAAACAGCAAGAACAACTCCATAACAGTGGCCAAAAGCCTTTTCCAAGCTATACCTCTGACTTACGGCTTGAACACGAACCTAAACAGACTGAACAAGTGCCAAATGAAAACATAAACATTAAAATACTCTTCCACAAGTAACGTTGTAAGACTACTGCAAGCACTTTGGCCTCATACCATACTACACAACCCAACTTCCCAGAATGCACCCTGGCAACACATCAACCCAGTGTCCATGGTCGTCTTCCTGATCGTTACACAGCCCCCATTTAAGGGGTCAGTCGTCCCCGACAACCCCATTACTTAAGTCTTTCAAATGGCCAGGCCATTGTAGGCCCTCTTTTACCGGACCTCCAAGTCAGCCTGGGCATTGCAGATGTACTTGTGGACCACCTGGAAACGCTCCCTCAGTCTCCGATAGTCGTCAGTCTTGACTGTTCACTGAGGGAACATTCTCTTCTATCTTATTTTGTCTGTCTTGCATGTGGTGGTTTTGTGTACAGCACCCAACAGACTCCTCTTCCATCTTGAAGCTCTCCTTGTCTGAGCTGCGACAGCAGCTGCAGGAAGGCTCGCT
>JAUESE010000062.1:12189090-12203131 GCA_032274725.1 Malacoctenus triangulatus
AAAGACACCGGATTTCTCAGTACTTGACACCTACTGAGATGCCTTGAATTGGATTTGAGGTGGAGGTTGAGAGGGAAAGCCCTGCAAAGCCACATAAATCCCAGCAGATGTCAGTGTTTCTCCATATGAGGAAGTCTTTGTGGCCCGAGATGCCGTTGCCTAAAAATAAAAGCTGCGATATTGGCTGTATTATTAATAAACAGGGGAGGAAATGGGCGACGCTTGAAGACCTCCGCTGTTTCTGCGGGCTCTGCCAGATGTCCCGTCCTCTCTGCTGTCGTCTGTCTGCGCTTTGAATCGCCCTCCTGCCGCTGCCAGACGAGGAAAAAGCTCGGCATGTTTGAGTCGCATCCTAACAAAGAGGCGCGGGACAGAGCAGCAGCAGCGGCAGCAGCAGCAGCAGCAGCGGCGGCGGCCCCTTTAAGTCCGTTTTGGAATAATTAATGACGTCGCGCTGTAAACACGACTGACGCTCAGCTGCGTGGCCGAAGCATCCTCAGACCGAGAGCCCAAAGACCTCTCCGGGCGTCCTGTGTTTATCTCTCAACCGGGGACTCGCTGGCAGGCTTAGGAATCACCGGTGGGATTTCACCTCGACTCTCATATGCGGTCTCCAAAACCAAGACGACGGAGCTGCATCTGTCCTGCGAAGTGCCATGGCTAGAAAAACGGACATCCCCTCCTCTTACTATGGTGAGTGGCTTCGTCTTTGTTGTCAGGATAAAATTCGCTCGGCACAGCAGTGCACTGACAGCAGGTTAGAACCAAATCTTGGCGAACCTCAAATCACAATCGACCCCTAACTGTGTTCAACTGCCGTTAGCTAGCCCGCACTGTCAGCTGCTAACTATTGGCTGGCTATGTAACGGCTCGCATCAAATACGCAGTAACGTAGAGTCACGTTCGGAAGCGGGTTCTGGCTTATTAAACCGATGTGACACATGTTACTGGACTTTCCTAACGGCGTCCTCTAAAAATGTCCGCAGTTTTAGCGTCAAATAACTTCAGTGACACAATAATTGCGCCTCGCATTGTTTACCTGGTAGAAAGTGCCCACAATAAGAGGCTGCTCAGTCTGTCGTGGTCCTGCCTCCACTTACCGTGATTAGTCTTTGTTGTAAACACCGCTATGTTTTGTTCCCTCAAACTGCTGTGTGGCACAATGACAGCGTTATATATCCGTGGCTTTTTGTGTGTGTGGCAGCAGTACGCTATAAGCTGTCGTTGTTTTTGTCATGTTATTGTACATTTAACACATGATCAGCATGTAAATAAAGCGGAGTCGATGACATTTTTTCTCTCTTGGTTGGATGATGTCATTTGACGAAGGCTTTGTCTTATTGTGAAATTTTTTTATGCCAAACATTCAGTTTTTTAATCATTTAACGTTGTTCTCAGCTTATATTGTGTTGACATATGTGCGATCAATGTGAAATTTTTAACCTCAAAAATTTCAACTTGCATTTAGATTGTCTGCGACTACACAGGCAGTTTAATCAATGCCTTAATTGTTATGGAGGGGGGGGGGGGGGGGTACTTTCTGCATAATTTTTGTTGTTTTCTATTTTTACTTCTTAGTCCTCTTTCCAGTCCCCCAAAATGAGTCATATCCCGAGTGAACCCCGGGATTAAAACTACCCTCAAAATAGGCGTAATCGCGACACAAAGTATTATCTCCTCCTGTTTTACAGTCCAGTTGTGATATATGTAGGTTAGAAGCAATACCTTCTGTTCAGCCAGTTTAATAACACTTTAATAACAAAGGATTTATTGTCTCCAAGTGGCATTTTTCACTGCTCCAGGGAGAAATGAATCTTTTTAATCCTTGTGCAGATTTTCTGTACATTACTCTGCCCTACTAATCACATTGTTTATCAAAGCAATATAATCCTTGATCAACACCAGATGCCACACAGACAGCAGTGTTTTTCTTCCGAAACAATGAGCGACTTGCACTGGTGACAGACTCGTGCCAGCGTGGAAGATTTAGTGCTTTATTGGTGTTACAATTTATCCCAGATAACAACATATTTTTGAGCTTCTCTCTGTGCTTGAGTCATTTTTCGGCAGGTATCAAACACAATCAACATGATTCAACTGTGAAAAGTGTCTTAGTATTCATCAAAGAATATGTGATTGTTGCCTATTTTTGCAGTACTGCTCTCAGGGCTATTCATGGCTGGCATTTTTTACATTATTTTGTGTTTTTACACCTGAATGAAGGGGTCACTGTCATTTTAACATTGTTTGAATCAGTAAGGATTAGAAAAGGAAACATTGATCTTGTTCATTGACAGGCCGATTCATCCGTTCGTCTTGAAACCTAATAATCACAACAGTTAGCAGTTGAGACAGTAAAAGGACTTATAATTCTACCTCAATCCACCTCCACATCTCTCCATTCATCTGTCTGCTGTACTTGTGTTATCCAGACCACTGTATTCGTGGTGGAGTTATCTGTAGCTGACATTGGTCGAGATGCACATTGCTCTCCGGAAGACAAATTCACCTTTAAACGCAGAACGGTCACCAATTCACTGAACAAGTATGTTTTTTTAGAATGTGCTCTAAAATAAAGCAACTCGAATAACCCTGACACACTGAATCGCCTCACAGTAAGGCCTCAAACATCAACCTTGTGGCAGCTCGCATTGCTAACCTTTGTGCTATTGCACCACACATAGAGGACTTTTTTTTCCCTAATCCAGTGTTATTATTCACATTCAGGCAGTTTATTAACTTTTCATATCCCACTTCTCAGAGTGATCCATCATTGTGAGGTAGGCTTGAGTCATATTTTTTGGGCTAATGCTGATGCTGGTGGAAGCCTTATCTTTCGTTTTATTTGCTGCACGGGCTTCAGCCTCCTCCTGACAGCGCCCGATGGGGAAAGCTACTGTGTCTTCCTGTTTTGCCTCCCACATCCTGACCCAGTAAGTCCCTCAGACCTCATGACTCCAGCACTCTGCCAATCAAGGCCGCAGCCTGTCAGCTGTAGTTGATTCTCGCGGCTCTCCCCAGACGTACAGTCCACCATTGGGAACGTCAAACTCTATCTCCCCCCCTGTTCGCAAGTTTAAGCTGGCGCTTTGCAGTGTACTTGGGACCTGACAAAATAGATTAGGTGTTAAGTATTCTAAGCAAAGAGCTTACTATAGTAGGGGGAGTAAATCTCTAATATTATATACCTCATTTAAATACAGTATCCATGCATCAGCTAATCTCCTGAAACTGCATTATCATCTATTCTATTGACTCACCTGCGGCCCTCGAGAGAATTAGACAGAATTTATTGAGACAGTTTAATTAAGGAACATAATTTTGCCCTAACAGCATCCAGCAGCCTGGCGAGTGGAGCACTGGTTGGAGTTATGGTTCCTCCCGGTGTTTAGGTCAGCTGCTTTCATGGCGTGGGCTCCCTGATGTGTTGCGTTCATCGAGCTACTGTGACAAGAGAGCTGTATTGTGGTCTCTCAACCGAGTAGATAAAACCTAAATCTTACGTCAAAACGATGTCGTCAGCATTTGGTTGTAAACAATGTTTCACATGATGCATTTTTTGAATGTAGATGTAGAAAGGAATTGTCTAAAATGGTAGCTATTTTTTGCCCTCTATATTTTCTTAGCACTTTGCTTCCGTCTGAAAGTTGTCGATGCCTTCTGTACTCTTTTTTTTTTTTTCAACTCGGCAGAAGTAGAAAAAGCAAGGGCATCAATTTTTTAATGGACAGCCGCCACAAGAAATGTTTTGTGGAGGAGCTGCTAATGTTCTCACTTTCTTGCTCAACAGGAAGCCCGCTTACTTTCTTGAAAGATATCTGGGAGATCACAAAGTGGTTCTAGAAGTAGACGGGACAGAATGATGACAATGATTCAGCTGAGACCGTCGTGACATGATTTTAAGCTTCATGTCGGACAACACTGTGGTAAACTTGATATAGTTTGAGAATTCTTTTCAGGATGTCAAATCTTAGAGTTCTTTCTATAATATTGATGCTGATCCATGCTGCCATCGTGTGCTGCACATTCAGCCGTCCCCAAACCTAATCAACATATTCCAGTGCACCGTTGAGGCTACTATATTATATAATGTCTCAAACTCGGAGGCAAGTATTGAGTGGACTTATACTGAAACGTTCAGCCAGTCAGAAAAGGAGCTCATAATCATTCTGTGACAGGTTTGTAAGTAACAATGTAGATATGAGTTCCATTCACCACTCAGAAGTGTTGAGCCGGGCCCACTGTTAATTAACAAATTTCTCGCATGGGCAGCTTCCCTAAACGCTGCATTTTTATACTGAGTCAACGCAGAGTCCTGACAGAGAGCTGAGAGCAACGGTTGAGATTCAAAACATTCACAGCCTGTGAAATTGTAGTTAGAGACGGCGAAGGCTGAGAGTGCTATTATAGGCTTTTTAAGTGTCACTGTCCTCTGCAAATACCTGTTTCAAATACAGACTGACGCTCGCACTGCATCGCTCATACACAATTCATTCGTTTTTGTTGCATTCCTGCTCATTATCTCCTACAAGGCTTTGTGCTTTTGCTGCTAATTTTATGTATTTTCATGTGTTCAGAAGGGAAAGTCAAGTCAGCGCCTGGGCGTTTGAAGTATATAATTCACACTAATGACAGGATGAGTCAGTAAATCGTTTTAGAGATTCACCTCTGCACAGCAATGCACAATTATTTGCTTACGTCTGTGATAGTGGGGCGTTACACTCTAGAGAGACTCTGTCTTCGGCACACCGGAAACTAGACAAATTAAGTGCATATTTGTCTTTTGTTTTTTTCCAAAAACATTTGAAAACAAGTTAGAGGCGAGGCAGCTACATTCATGCCATCCAAGATTGTGAATTGGTTGCTCAGTGAGACTTGAAACGACTCTTCAAACAATGCAAGTCGCTGCAGAAAAAACCCAAGTCAGTTGCTTTTCAGAATTCAAGGTTTGAGCCTTGCTTTCGTACTAAGCAGTTTGTACCATTTTGTTTGTTTTCTGCGTTGTTGGAGGGGATGCTGAGAGGGTTTTTTCGCTACTTTGTTGAAGATATAATCATCGAGTTGGGATCTTCAGCTCCCATCAGAGTGTTGAAACAAAAACACTCCTCCAGTCTCAGTAGATAATCGCTTATTTGTGTCTATACTGCTTTTTCCATTTAAGGGTTACGGATTCCAGCTGTTATTCAGTTGGCGGGCAGGCATACACTGTGAACAGGGTGGTCCATCGCTGGGCAAACACAGATCCCCATCACACCTTATCCCACCTATGGACGTTTTAGAATCACTCCTTGACGTTATGCAACTGTTTTGGTGCACCTGGAGGAAAATGGGTCAGTCAAATTAATGAAACAAAAAGATTGTTGGAATATTAAAGGTCACATTCAGAAAGTGGAGATAAAAACCCAAAGTTTCCTTCTTACTGCTGTGTTCTCACAAATTAAGTCCACACAAATGCTGCTCCATATAAAATTTGCTAATCTTTGATGTGTAAAATGAGATGAAAATTCCTGTGTGAAGAGACACATGAAAATAATCTTGATCTTAATTAGCCATTTAGTCATTACAGAGTCCTAAAATCTCATTTTCCCAAGACATGCAAATAAGCCTGCCTACAGGGTGAGATTATCTGCAGCAACCTGTTTCCCTGCAAATTAACTTGTTCATACTTTTGCGTCACTAATGGAGTTCTGCTTTGCATGTTTCAAGATACCAACAGTGATTTTAAAAACACACACATGACTGAGAGAAGAACTTGTACAAAGTGAATCTTAATGTAGGAGAGGAATGTGCTTGTTCTGGTTACTTATTGAGAGTCCCGTAGGTGTGTGTATGTGGACAGTATGTGTTGGTGTGTCTGTGTTTTTTTTTTTTTTTTTTTTGGATATCAAAGCCTATATCCTCTTATGGTTAAGTCTCTATAAATCCTGTCCAAAGCCAGTTGAGCCTGTCACTGATCTACGGTAGCAGTAGCAAGTCTCATTTCACAGAAACACAGGGCTGCCACTGACATGCCTGGAGGCTCCCATAGAAGTAACCAAGGTCACAAAGCCCGAGCAACAACCCTGCTACTTCTCTGCTTGGAGCTAGCTGTCAACACTTGACACTCCAATGCTAACTCCTCTCTTGGGGGTTCAATCCCAGCCCGGGTCCCGCAATTCGCTGTGTTTGAAGGGGATGTCAGCCAGCACTATGTCTTTGCTTCCCTCGGTAGAAATGCGCAGTAAATATGGTTCATGTACTAATAGGAGTTAACCCAGTGGGCTGCTAAGTCTGATATGCCAAGTACACAGTCCTCGGCCATCTGCTAATAGTTGGGCAGACCCCGCGGGACCCTGCTCAGGAAACCTAAACCAGAGATCGGGATGTTGTTGTCTTGTCTCAATAAGGAGACAAGCACTTTAAAGGTTGTACTGTTCTCCAGAGGGGGAGAATTCAAGCAGGGCATAAAGGATGTTTCTGGATACAGAAGGGCAACAGAAGAAAGGCAGAGGAAAAAGACTGCTGGTGCTTGTGTGCGCTTCTGCCTGCTCTTTTTTTAATGTTGTGAAAAAAGTGAGCCATCTGGAGCATCAACTGCTTTGATTCGTCCAGTGATTGAGTACGTTTCTATTCCGGGGAGTTGGGGGAGACTCTCCTGATGGTGATAATGTTCCCAATTCATCAGAATGTGAATTGGGCTCTATCTTCCGTGTGTGAGGTGGGGGACATCGGAATGTGTGTGTTTCACCCAGGGAAAACCACACTGGTAAACACATCCTGTGTAACCCTGCATGACCTCGATATTTACAGGCTTTTCTGATTCAAATATGAAACTTTGACAGTGAGCTTCTCCCCTACAGACTATTTCTTCCCAGTCTCTTATCAAAGTGATACTTTTCCTTTTATCTGTATGGCAGATATCCAACCAAGCAACTTTGTTAATATTCCAACCACACCGATGTTGCAGAAGAAAGCCGCGTACTCTGAGTTTTTAAATACAGACTAGAGAACAACACAAAGCCCCAAAGCCATATTACTGATGTTGCTTTCCTCTATGGATTGGCAGAAGCCAGTGCTTTTCATCAAATATGAATGAATATACTGTACACAGCAGTCAGACTTACAGACTGTGCCTACCCTGCTGAGCAACATCATTATGCTGAATTTTTAAAATGTCTGTTTTTTCAGGGTTTTTTTCTTCTTTTTTTTTATTTTTATTTGTAGTTGCATCTAACACTCGTCTTAGTCCAACATAGCTCAGGCAGAGGTGCAGCCTCACAACACTCGGCTCTCTCGAGGTCTTGGAAGTAAATGTGTGGAGTGGAAACAACAACAAAAAAAAAAGTTCTTTCCAAATGGCTCCTCTGAACCGTCCCATGTAGAGCACCTGCAGTGTTCGAGCTGTTTGCCTGACCACGGTATGAAAGAGCCCTGTGTTGGACAGTGGAGTCAGGGGACACTGGTGCTTGTGTCTGCCTCTGTTGACGGTCTATGTACTGGATGTGTTTATGGAGACGGCCTGAGAAACTGTGGAAAAGGGGGGCTGTGGGAGTGCGTTGCGGGATAAAGAGAAGGAACAAATGGCACTTCAGAGGCTGTTTTGTACTCGCCTCCATTGTAAAGTCTAACATTTTAATTCTGGTTATTAGCTTTATACGCCTTGTGATCCATCCACCTCAACAGCCCTGCTATAAATTCTACTTCTGTGAAGCAGATGCATTTTTAAAGGTGATAATATGACTTTATGTCCAAGCCCAAGGTTATAAGAGTAGCTTATAAGAGTAGCTTATGTTGCAATGGAGACTGGAGTTGATGTTGTTTGAGTTTGGATTATAATATTCAGCTCCTGTTATGGAGTGGCCAAATTATTAGGAACACCACTCTCCTCCTGTCCCCTCCAATGTCACAGTTATCTGCTGCCTTGGTAGTTCCAATATTCCAAAATTTTTGTGACTTATAAAGTAAGTGGAAACATTTTCCACTCACCAGTGGAGGTTGTTGAAACATTTGAAATTGTATGAAAGAAAAAAAAAAAGAGGATGTGTTTTGTTGTTATTTTTAATCAAAATATTATGTTGTGTTGTAATTTAAAATATTTTAAAATGTTTTACACCTAAGTTGATTTTACTATTGTAATAAGTCTAGTATGCGTGTGCCACTCTTTGCACGCCACTGCCGAACACAGAATTCAGCCGACCTGTTGAGGCAGACAGTTTTCCCAACATGTTGCAAACTTCTGCATGTTTCTCACATGTTTGTGGTTGGTTGTCGTTGTCTGCATATTTTTGCAGGTGTTCTTATCCAAAATTTCCCATGGGAATGTACTTGTGGAGAGATCCCAAACAATGGAAACCATTAAGGAGGGAGGTTTCCAATCATGGTGTCGAATCGTTATTCTCATTTTCAATCACTGATAAAGTTGAATAAGGTATAAAAAAATATACCATGAAGAAAGAGTAATGTTTGAAACATGTAATGTTTCAATTTAATTATGAAATCTGCGATAAACTATTCTGCATTGGATCTTGTTTTGTTTTTTCACAAGGTGTTATGTGGGAGTCTTTTTCTTGAAATTCGTTGAAGTATTATTGCGTGCAAGGTCAAGCTGGTATCTTCGACTCTCTGGCCCAGGTCTGAGATAAGCAGATACTACAAAGCATGATGCCAAGATAACCTTATCAGCTTTTTTGTGCAGTGGTGAAATTCGCTTGCCCCCCCTTTTACGCAACACACTGTGAGAAACACAAATAACGACAATGTATACATTTTGAAAAGTAGATATTGGGAGCAACTGATTTAAACCGCAGTGCTGTTTGATACAGCCATTGTCTCAACCTCTGAGAGCTTTTATTCAACCACTCCTGGATAGTCGGTGGTTGTATAATATTTATGTATATGCGACACACTTTCAAGATGTTAGGCTCTCACCCCTGCAAATTGATCCATAGATCCAGTTGCTATGGCAAACGAACTACAAATGCAAAAAGCCGTCGAGTGGGGATCAGTGCCAACGCTTTTGTCTGCCTCAACTTCATCCCATTCAGCCTCCTCCCCTCAGAGCTTATGATTGCCTCCTTGATTGTTGTGTTATGTGTAAATCTATCAGTTGCAGTGTGACAGGGTGGCATTATCCGACGCTATGTCAATAGAGCAGGCGAGCAGTTAGTGGAGCTAACAGTGACTCGAGCTGTCCCAGTGCAGCATGCCTGCCAGGCTTTTTCCGAATGTTTTCCACTACAGACCCTCATTCAGCTTGCTTACAGGCAGCAGTGCACATCCAGTCCACCGGTCCCATCTCCTGCACTGGCAGACTGCAGTGCAGTCAGAACAGCCGTCATCTAATGCAGTATCTGCTGGTGGCCGGGCAGTACGGGGTTGTTGGGTTTTTTTTTCAACCTCTCACAGAAATCTGTTTTATGGATCAGTGGAAGGTAGCGGCCAAGTGAAACGTAGTCAGTTTCATGTTGTTAGGGAGAGCAGCAATTGAAGCTAATATTAGTTTAGGTGAAGAACCTGAATGTTATTGTGTTACAGTGAAGCAAGCTGTAATCCGTCATGCTCTTCCTTTAGCTTTTTCAGTCTGTTTTCACTCTCTCATTTTTCTGTTTGCATTGTCTCCCCCTCACACTACATTGATGATCTTGCATACCGGGTATCGTTCACCAGCTGGTTTTCATGTAGGTTGACTTACCGAATATGTTTTACAGTATATAAACAGTACGGTGATCAGACACCGTTGACAAGACACTTGAAAAAAAAATGGTGTTCACTACACCGCAATCTGTTGTTTCACCGCTGGTGCTTCTTGATCTCAGTGTGATTTATCTCGCAGTCACCAGACGGACTCCTCTGTTTTCACCACAATAGAAGGGCACTGTGTGACGCATGTGTGTTTTAGGATTTTCACACAACATCATTTGAGAATACAGTGTTAAAAAAGTTACTACTTTTTTGTTATTCTTGGGATTTCTCCAAAGAAATAGTACTGAGAGCAGTCATCCTCCTGACCCTTGTAGTTCCTGCTGCTGCTTCCTCCAAGAGAAGCTCACTCTACTTTTAGAACCAGTGCAACAGTACTGGGCATATCTGAAATAAATTCATGCTCTCATGGGTCATCTTAATTCTCAAAGGTTCATTTCTGCCTTAATTTTGTGATTACAGTTGTCCAGTTAGCAGCATGAGTCAGTGTTTGTAAAAATGAGAATGACCTTCTCAGTGACGCTATCCAACTTTACCACTTACAGTACTTGTGCACAGGATGTAATTTGTGAATCCTGACTCCAGCTCTGTATTTAACATCGCAGTCAAAAGTCAGTGTAGCACCCTCACATGCTCAATGCCAGTGCTCTGCAAGTGCTGCAGTGAGCACCTGGTCTTGTGACATTGTGTCCTTGGCTGAGGAATTCACACTCTTAACACCCCCCCCCTTTATAAACCTAATACACGATTCAAGCGAAAAATTCTCATTGACAGCTAAACAGATGGCAGTTAACTAAAATTTTTAGCTGCAAGGACAAAAGAAAATGATGCATTGAGCTTCTCACATCAATTACCTTAACAATAAGGTTGACAGCACACACTGCATCAGTGGAAGAGAGGCTGCAATCTTCACAGTCATGCCTACACTGCTTCTTAGGAGTCCCCTCATGATTCAGTAGCTTCACATAATCACATGTAATTATGAGACTAGTCAGTTGAACTATAACCTTTGACCGTTTTCATCCCTTTGCCCAGTCTGCTCTCTTTATCAGAATGAACAGAAACACAAAGTTGCCAGAGTCAACTCCTACGTCTCTGCTTGTGAGCTGTTTTTTTCGTCAGTGACGATGCCATTTGAGGACACTGCACGGGCTGCTGGAGAGAGAGAGAGTATTTGCTGACTCCCAACAATAACTTTATTCAACTGTTGGCCAAGAGATTTGAAATGTCTGTCAACTTAACTTTTGGTACACTGTCTTTTTGCAGAAACAGTAACTTTTGAATTTTTTAGCACATGCTGTTTGAGTTTCACCATGCCCAATGAGGACTGAATTTAGCAGGTTGTGAGCATCCACTACTCTGGAAAAGCATGTAAAAATTTGTCAGTCAATAAATCACTGCAGTGGTTACATCAAAGAAAGAAGGCGTCATTATAGAGATCGAGAAAAATAATCAAAGCTTGTCTGTACTCCATTTTTGAAAAAAAAACAAAACAAAAAAATAAACACTCTTTGAGTCTTTTGGTTGATATGAGGGATGTAACACAATAACTCACCTTTCGTTGTGGTTCTCAAGCTTGTGGAAAAGCGAACTAGTTCTCGAAGACACGATAGAACCAATGGGGAACCAACTGGCAGCCCAGGAACTGTTTTTTTTGGTGTCCAGAAGGGGGCAAATGGCTCTCAGTGCCTTCTCATAATGAGAACATGACTCACCATCTCTGACAACCATGCAATATGTTTTCACTCGTTCAATAGTGAAAATAAAAGAATGTGCTATGTGAAGTAAAAATATTGCAGGAACAAAAAGTGTAATGCCAACACTTTCACACCATGCCTGATTTGATGAGATGCCAGCCTAACAGTATAAATGTCTTTTTAAGAAGGCGAAATTATATACTGTGCTTATCTATGAATATTTTCTATATTTAATTGAGAGGAAAGGAATGTTTGATTCTTTATGTCGCCACTCCCGTTTTTGTGCGTGAGACATTTCCAAAGAGAGATGATGGAGCTTGCGTGGATGATTAAACCATTTTTTTTTTTGCATGTGCGTTGTACGGTGTACTCATTCTTCGCACATTTTGAAACGAGGCCAATGTGTACGTCTCTGAACAGGATCAGTTTGGGAAAGGGGCAGATGGGACATAAGCACACTCATGCTGCCTGTACGTCTGCCTCAGCCGCTTGGAGATGTTACGCTTCATGTGTGATGATTAATAGGTGCACAGCAACACGTCATACTTCGTCTCCACTGGGGTTGCAATGACATGGGACCAAAAAAGAAAGAAAAAAAAAATGTAGATGATGAATGCAAATGCATGGCTGTCACATCTATAAGGGCCCACAGTCGGAGTTAGCTCTCTTGGGTGACTGATGGTGCTCGCGAGCATGGTTCAGTGTTTACTCTGTTGGGTCAAATGGGAAATCCTCACGGTGACCCAGATAAGCTGTTTGGATTAAGAGGTGCTAAAATGATTTATTATGTTCTCGTGCTGCCTCCACTGCAGCGTTCTCCTCTTGGATAGAAGAGTGTGGCTCCACCTTTCCTCAACAGTCCCGCTTGAAAACCTGCGCTGTGAAATGACCCACTTAGTTTGTTCAGGCCAGTTGAATAGCACAGCAGGTGACTATGTGACACTCTGCCACCATGTGGTGCAGAAAAAGGTGATTTTTTTGCTCAGTTTACTCCTGAGCCATCAGTCATTTGAGTCGTCCATACTGTCTTGAGCTAACCTGTCAACACTGTCTTTCTCTTACAGGTGAACCACGCAAGTTTGACCCAAACTTCAGAGGGCCTGTTCGAAACAGGTACTCACCACCTTTTGCATTTCACTTACAAACATGCCACATACATTTCAAGAGGACTCACTAAATATCGATGATACCAAAACATTGATTACCCATCATGGCTTTTGTATTACGTCAGGAGGATCTTGGAGAAAAACAGAACTTAAAAAGTTTTGGTAGTTTAGATGAACTGAACCCACCAACATTGGACTCCTCTATACATATCGATTTTGCCCATTGTGTAATCTTTTTTGGCACACACTTCTGCGCGAGTGCTGACAGATTGATTATTTGTCATGCTACTTTAATAAAGACCGAGGCTGGCAGCTCTCTCCACTCCATCACACGGATCAATGGCCATAAGTCAAGCCGGTGGCTGGAGTTAACCCAATGACACACATTAGAGGGCAGCCAAAAACACCCGGACCAGTCGCCCACGTCACTGGGTGTCATGGGAACTGACTGCACCAAGTTTATGGCAAAGTCCAAACATCACTGTATTTCTTATCTGTGGTACAAAGGTATGAGAAGATATTGTGGGAAAAAACTGATGTGCTTAAGATGAAAAAAAGTCAGACTCTTGGGGACCAGCTGTGTAACACAAGGTTGTTCTTTGAAGTCAACAAGCTTGGAGAAGTGATTGGAAAAACCTGGAGACCCTGAATGCCTCACCAGTCCTGAGGCAACAACCCCCCCTTATCAGGACAGTATTTGATCCTGGAATACTTTTCCATTGGCTTTGGCAAATATGTCATAATGTTGTGACTATTAATATCGTACCTTTGAAAGGATCAGGTCCGAGACAGACCAGTTGAAGCAGAGCGGTTCATTTGCTGAAGTGGGCAGATGCTTCTGGGAGAAGTCCCAGGATACTCTCAGTGTGTATTCTCCGAAACCTCAGCCAAGCTGATCTCGGACTTTGGGTCTTATGGACTTCTAGCTAAAACACAAAAGTCGTCTCAACACATAGAAAGTATCGTTAAATGGTTTTTAGTTGGTCAGGATCATTGAGTGGATGTTTGGTTGTAAAGTGGAGAAGTGGAGGTAAATGAGAGCCTGCATCTCAGTTGGTGGCCATTCATGTTGTTAAATAATGCTTTCAGTGACCGTTTGTTTGGGTCACTCATTGCCGTGCAGTGTTTCAATTACGAGCTCACTTGGATCTTCATCCGTGGTGTTACCACTTACCAGAGGGAGCTTTAATGGGGAACAAAAGAACAAAGGCAGTGGAGCTGAGCTGGTACCATGCACTGCATGAGGAGCAAGAGTTGCTGCAGGCTCGGCAGAAACTCTACAACAACAAAAATATGTCACTCCTCAACATATCAAAGCAGCTCAGAGATAAAAAAAAAAAAATGCAGACACACAGAAGTCAGGGTGACAGACTTCCAGTGGGCTCAACTTTATATGAAAGCAGTGACAAAAAGTCTCAAGGAACTGAGATGTAACCAATATTGTGTGTGAACCACAGCTGCATCTGGCGCACAATGAGCAGAAGGTGAAGGAGTATTCATTGGCAACAGTAATGTTGGACATCTTGAGCAATCATGGCACTGACTGTTTCCTTTGTGTTA
>JAUESE010000062.1:12203231-12219809 GCA_032274725.1 Malacoctenus triangulatus
GGTGAAGGAGTATTCATTGGCAACAGTAATGTTGGACATCTTGAGCAATCATGGCACTGACTGTTTCCTTTGTGTTATGACATATCAGTCCACACATCACTGTGATCGTTACATAGAGATATTGCAATTGAGCACAGTAGCACTTCTCCTCGTGAACTGCAATTAGTTTTCCTTTTCCTCTCCATGTCTAATTCTTGTAAATCTAGGAGCTAATTATCGTACAGCAACGATTGAATTTGAAATGTTCAATCAAAACTCGTGTTGGCTATCTTAGCTGTTTAAAGTCGTTCATGCCTGAGAAAAAGAAGAGTTTCTAAATTGGCACCATTTGCTGCGGAGATATTAGATGCTGATGTACACGCCGAAACACGGAGCTGTAGGGTCGTCGGATCGTTGCTGTAAAAGATTCCAAATGAGCACAAATTCATTTTACATCTTAAGACTTCCTGATTCCTTCAGCACAATGGAGAGCAGAAGTTTGCAATAAAGCAAGACCCCTAGAGGCTGTCACTATTGGCTTTTCTTGATGATTTAGTCATTTTCTGAGGTAATGGAGGCTCTTATCTCTTTTATGTTCAGTGTCAGTTTGGCAGGCTGCTGTGAAGGCATGTTTCAGTCCTCCTGTGTCTCTTTATCCCACCCTCTTCAGCCCATTTCACTGCTACAGCTGGGTGAAGGCACCAAGGATGCTTTGATGTTTCTGTGGCCCAAAGGCTTTTCTTAATGAGAACTGGGAGAGAACCAACGCTGTGGTCGTCTTGTTTTCATGCAAGCTCAAAGCCTAAATGAAGTAGCCGCGTCTCGTTACTGAGCTGGTCTCCACAGGCCAGACACGAGTGGACATGTTGCTCAGTCAGTCCTTCTTTTCTGTGATTGTAAACATTGATGCGGTTATTATCAAAATACACAACCACACAGGCAAACTGCGATATTATTTTTTGAGTTGATATTTCATTGTAACGTGTGATGTTCTCTCATCGCTGCCTGTGTGACAGTGCACCTAAATTAGCCTCGTTCTTTTTTATCTGGGAAGCTGCTCTCTTAAACAATCGTCCCTCAAGGCTCTCGTGATCGTGTGAAATATCTCCTTTGTGTGCAGATCTGTCCCTCCTTCCTGTACATGTCTGTTGCAAAGCGTGGACAGTCTGGCATATTCACACCAAAATGGCTCCCACTCTATTCTTCTGATGGCACTTCTGCCATCTGTGTCACCTTGGCTCCAGCAGAATATCAGCCCTGCAAATATAACAGCAATACAAAAGTTTCTCATTGTGTCCGATCTTTTTTTTTTTTTATTATCACTTTGAAAGTAGGACAACCCGCCAACACCGTACACGAACAGAGCAATGTTTTGGTCTGTTTGTAAGTGTGTGTGTGTGTTCGTGTCATCTGAGGAGATGTGAAGTTTGGGCACAGAGCCAAGCTGGAATCCAAATGGATTTTTGTTTAACTTTGTTGTCCTGAGATGAGAGAGAGTGAAGCAGAGCTGTTCCAGTCCCCTCACTTACTCAGCTTTCCTTCACCGCTGACCGTTGCATGCTTCAGAGGTGACTTTGTTCCAGCCCACTGATGCTGTGTTTGCACATTGTGTTTTGAAAAAGAAATAGAAAAAATGCACTCCTGCCTGTTCGACTGAGTTGGGAAGTGAAACTGAGATACAGTCACATTAAAGCAGAGTGGGGGCAATTTCATCTCAAGACTCCCAGTGCTCATATCTTCCCATCTGATCACCTGGGGAGTGCAGCAGAGTGATCGCTAACATATTTACCAGCAAAGAAGAGAGATTCAAAGACAAGAAGTGCAACAATTGCCATAGCAACTCAGGCGACTCTTTTTTCAAACGAGATGAAATGATCCTCCCTTGTCTACCTTTGTTAATAATATGCACAGCAATCGCTTTGCTGGAAGCGTGGCAGGTTGTCTCGATACACCTCACATCCACTGCCGGAGTAAAACTGTTATTGTTTTATTGTGAGGCAGAGAAGAGCCCTCTTTAGTTGCCTTTGTTTCTCCTCTGTCTCACAAAAAATAATTGCTGCGCTTCCAGAAATGCTTCAAACCTTGACATGTGTCATTAGTCCTTGCGTCTTATTTCAAGCATGTCTGCCTCCATCAGTTAAACCAAAAACAGTAAATCGTCTTATCAATTAACCATCAAGATGTTTTCTTGAACTAAAAAATGCCCCCAAAAAGGAGGGTGAAATTTCTCTTCCAGTTATTTTAAGTTTTTACCAGCAGTAAACTACACAAAGTGTTCTGCTGTTTTCACAGCCAACTTAAATGCGCAAAAAATATAATCGTGATTTAATTTATGTCATCGGATTATTCAAGTGATCAAGTAATCATTAGAAAATGATTTCTGACATCAAAAATTGGCAACAGGCATCGACATAAAGAGCCAAAGATCTTAGCCTGTTCACCTGGCTCCCACACAAGGACACCAAATGCTAAGACCGTATGTCTGCCACAAGCGCTACATCACTTTACATCACTGTGTATTCAAGAAGCAATGTGATAACGGGATGAAACATGTAAATCTGCCAGCAGTCTGTCATTGCATTTCTGCAGTGTAGATAAACAATGTAAATTTAATCATAAAATCTTCTGATTATCTTTGGTTACTGGATATGTTTGGTGCATGTAAACATGCCCATCGATAACTAATCTATGATCATCAGACTTCATCAAGTCAAGTTTTATTCAACCATTAGTTGGAAGATCAGTGATAATAGGATGTAAATGTGCTGACTGGTGACAGTCCGAATTTGTCAACACCTACAGTTTTATAAAATCCAGATCTGAGATGAAGTCATTCTGTCCACAAATCAGAAACAAGGCGTATTAGCGGCCTGCTGGAACAGGAGAGACTTCCAGCTCAGAGCAGTTCCAGGTTTAACAAAGCAATCTTGCAAAGCAGCCTGTTAACACAGATTGCAGGCTTTACTGCAGTTACTAATGCAGCACCATAAAAAATTATCTCCTAATTGCAGCTGCACTACCAAACAGTGTGGGCTAATTTGCAATGCAAGCTCAAATTACATAGCTGGGTGTTAATCTGGGAAGCAAAACTGGGCATGCAGCTGACATTGTTCCGTTTGTTTGTTATAAAAATGCATTCGGTCGACTTGTTTACATTTTAATGTAAATGCATTAGTGTCTTCTCTAGCTGTTACTTCTCTTTGCACAGATTCCTTCTTTCCTGATATGATGTATGCACAGCACCCCCACAGTCACCTTTCATAGTCAGCTTTTTAATTGTGCAATGGTATTTGAAGGCTGAAGGGCAGTTGGTGTCTGTGTATCACCATGTAACTATGCTGCATACAGAACAAGGTCAACCCACTGTTCAAAGAACGGCGCGGAGGAAACACTGTCATATCTCAGAGCTGGAGCCTCCTTTTGACCTTGGCTTTGAAAGCTGGAAGAGATGATGGACTAAACTCCAATTCACCAACATCTGCTGTTGAAGGAGTCTACGCGTGTTCGTTGTACAGTTCTCATGGCGAAAGTGACTGAACTTGGCTTGGGTTTAGTACTTATAGTCTAAATGGTTTTGAAAAGGGTTAGACAGGCAGCTTCCGTCAGGGGCAGAGAGAAAGGGAAGAAGGCTTGTTAGTGAATAAAGACTGCAGAGAAGCAGTGAATAAAGACTGAGAGAAACACTCCAAGATGCTGTTTTAAACCAGCAGCGTGAGGCTCCTGTGGAGAGCGGGAATCTTCAAAAAGCTGTCTTCTTTTTTGTGCCTGTGGGACAGTTAACCCTGGGGGGGGGGATTCATGGTTTCATCAGGGAGTCAGTTGAACTCTGTTATAGTTTCTCTAGAAAGAAGGCTGAAGAGAAGGAAGCTCATCATGGCTGAAAGCCACAAGACGTCTCAATACAAGTCAAACCATGGTGCAGCTGTATTGTCATGACCAACAATGAACAACTGCACTCTCAGTGCAGATTTTTCTTGAGGTTGAGGCGAGGTGGCAAAGCCACACTTCAGCTAACCCTTCATGAATACAGTAAAACTAAATGAAATGTAATTCTAACTTGGGAGTTCAAAGTTTGTCACATCTGATTGCTACAGAAGTATTTCACACTAAAGAGTAGCCTAAAGTGGATTGCTGGTGTTGGGATACTCATCAGTCCTCAGCTTGAATTACAGTATTTTTACTGCATGGGATTCAGTTTTCTCCTTTTTTAAAAAATACGGTAAGTAGTAATGGATACCAGGTCGGAGTCGCTATATAATGCAGTCCGAAGTCTTTTTAAGATCTCGCCAGGAACGAGATTTCATCAATAGATACGGGATGATCAGAGTAGCTTTACTTCCCTTTGAAGACATATATCTCAAATGTTTATTTGTAAATTGAGAGAATGAAGGAGATAGAATCCCTAATTTCTGGATGTTGTTTTGTTTTAATTAATATCATTTTGAATTCTAATGGTTGACTTATTTCACGTGTTGTTTTCTTCTTGTTTTGTTTTCCTCCTCAGGAGCTGCACTGATGTGGTTTGCTGTGTTATCTTTGTCATTGTCATCCTTGGCTACATCGCTCTGGGTACTGTGGGTGAGTTTGACACATTGCTGCCGATTGCATCATGCAAACTTCCCTAATGCTAAACCTTTGAACAGCGGTGAGAAGTTCGGTTGTGATTGGGGTCCAGAGGAGGGGGATCTCTCCGTCACACTTAATCTTCTTGGGGGGGTTCAAAGCAAAACTCATAGCTGCTCACAAGAATGGAAGGATGAATACAATGAGGGCGCCTTGTTTGTGAGGTATTCTGTGAGTGTAATTCCTCTGAATCACAACTTTTATTTGGCACCAAATGAATTGCGACACCAGATGAGACACACAACAAAAAAGAGCTGTTTTGTTTATAATTTCATGGTGGGTTCTTCAAACAAAATGTCTGATTGTTATAAACGTGTGGGAGTGAAGAAACGCAGCCACCCCAAAGAACGGGCTTTTCTTATTATGAGTGGGACAAATAACAGTTTATGTTCACTTTGTGTTTAAGCTTTAGGTATTTTTTCTAGTTGATCAGTTTTGTTGAGTTTTTGACAAGGGGTTTCTTACTTTGGTGGATTGTGACACAAAATATACTTTATCGGCATCTCGCTGAGAATTTGTTCAGAAAGAATCTGCCGTCCAGGACTTCTTTGTATTTCTTCTCCTCCCGTTGTTCCGCTCAGCCCACCTGGTCACGCATTAGTGTTGTCCTCTTTCACAAAGACGTATGACATTCATCCCAAAGTAGGTGGAAATGAAGTCCCAATGCTGTCAGCGAAGTGATGCCTCTTACCGGCTCCTTGTCAGTGGAGTCACGTCTCAATCTGGGCTTGGGAAGGACTCACTGTTTCCACCCCCAAAAAAAGGAAAAATTCGGGAGGAGCAAGAAGCCATGACAATGCATGCGACTTCAAACAGACACAGACAAGTCTCCAATCAGCTGGAGAAAAATGGTGCTCTTGTACTGTAATTTCTCACTCTCATCATCGCTGGTCTGACCTGCCTTTTTTGTGCTGTGTCACATTCAGCGCACACCTCCACTGTTATTTTTTTTGCTTGGACAAATTAATGCAAAACAACAATTGCTTGGTAAATGGATTTTTAGGGTTTCTACTGCTCCTATCCAGAGAAGCAGAACACAGCAAATTAAACTGGATTGATTGATTTTTGCTCTGTTTTGTTTTGTGTATAAGGTTGTTCCTTTTTAATTAATATGCATTCATGCACTCTGCAAAACAATTTCCAGTTGCTGTCTTGTTAATCGTGTGTGTGTCAGTGGTTAACCCTTTGAAAGACGCGGATGGCATGAGCTTCATGCGCATGTGCAGTTCAGACTTCCAGCTCACAAGTTGAGGCATCACTTTGATCCAAGTTTGATTTGATAATAGCACAGTGCCTGTCCTCGGGCAGCCGGTCATTCTCTCTGTCTGATCTACATGAGTGACTGGAGACTGGCAGCATGCCGTGTGTCATTCAGGGCCACAGGGTCTAAAGGGGGACGTAATATGCAGTGTTCTCACTTAAATAGGTGAGAATGATTGTGTGAATGATTTCCTTTCAGGTGAGTTTCCACATAATATCTTGCTGTTAAAGGCAAAAGCTTCTGTCGTTTCAGCTTGGATCCATGGCGACCCCAGGAAGGTCGTCTATCCAACCGACAGTCGCGGTCAGTTCTGTGGACAACAGAACACCCCCAATGCGTAAGTGGAAAAATATCTGCTTTCTAATTTATTGTCCAGTAAAATAATTATGTCGTCCAATCAGCCTGTCAGCTTTCCATTATTATCTTTGCTCGCACAATGAGCTTTGACTATAGTGCAGCACACGCAGATGATTTGTGATTAATTCTGGCAAGGTTTAATACGTACTGCTGTGCGTGTGTGCGTGCGTGCGTGCGCGCGTGCATCTGTGTGTGTGCGCGTGTGTGTATGTGTGTGTGTGAGTGCTCACACGTT
Source organism: Malacoctenus triangulatus (assembly GCA_032274725.1). Taxonomy (NCBI): domain Eukaryota; kingdom Metazoa; phylum Chordata; class Actinopteri; order Blenniiformes; family Labrisomidae; genus Malacoctenus; species Malacoctenus triangulatus. The sequence goes on from JAUESE010000062.1 coordinate 12,209,687, forward strand.
TGCTGATAAAACATTGTGTAGCAATGGACTTTTTGAATCTGTCTAATCTGACTCCGCTCATTGTCTCCATCTTTTGCCTCTGTAGAAACAAAGCCATATTATTCTACTTCAACATGTTGAAATGTGCCAATCCTGCAGTTTTAATTAACCTCCAGTGCCCTACAACCCAGGTACGAGGCTGACTGAAGCTCCTTCTCGCAGTGCACCGCACAATGCATTGTGCATCTTTGCAACTTTTCTGCTACGCATGATTATGCAAGATTGATGGGCTTTCTCATTAGAGGGATGTGTTGCCTCTTTCAGCTCTGCGTCTCCAAGTGCCCTGACAGATTCGCCACTCTCCTGGATGCAAGGAATACCAAAAACTGGGAATATTACAAACAGTTCTGCAAGCCGGGCTTCGAGATTGGCAGCAAGGTGAGAGACAGCGGTTAATGGTCTGTTTTGTCTTTTTGCCAGCCAGATGAAAGTTGAGTGGGTTGCTCAATCACGCTTGATTCAGTACTTGGTTTCAATATCCTCCTCCTTAGCTTTCCTTCAGACCCGTTTCTGCAAAGGAAACACTGCTTCACCCATTATAGTTTTATGAGAAAATCATTCAATCAGTCTTTTCAGTACAGCAATTTGAAGGAAGGGCTGATAGGAAAACAGGAAACAGGCAGAAGTGAACGAGCATCAGATCAACCGCAACACAGCCGTGTTCTGTGAACTGGCAGGAGTTCAGTGCTAATGACGTTTGCATGATGGTGTGTGTGTAAGACTCAGAGTGAGGTGTTGTGTGGGAGCACCTTGCAGCCCATCGATACAGTTGGAACTGAGTCACAGTTTTTGCTTCTTCCATCGTCTGCAGTATGGCAGGAAAAACAGGAAACAGCGGAACTCATCTGACACATCTGACTTGGTGGTACATCCAGATTTGATTTGAAGAAATTTTTCAATTATTGTCTAGATATATTTGCTTTTAATAAGCAACATTTGTAAAGGAACTGAAAGATAATTTGACTGACCTGTCTGGACTATTTTTTCCTAATTTTCCAATATATTTTGACTTGACTTTTAATGATTTTCAAGATGCAATTGTCGTGACTCAATACTACTTTTAGGGTCATGTCTTCCTTTACTCAGCGATGTCAACGCATTGTTTTTGGATATGTTAACAATATCCCTTGAGATACACAGTTACATAAGTCCTAATTAACAATATAGGGTATCGCAAGCGATGTGTGCTTATAATGTGGGAATGTGAGAGGCTATTTAAAGCCTGAGCAGTATTAGGCTCCAACAAAAGCAACAGAAAAGTAGAGAAAACTACTCCAAAGAAACAGTCACTCCTCTTCCTGTACGGTGTTCCTTCGATCGTTACAAGCAAATATGATTCACCGGTGATGCAGATAATCGGAAAAAACAAAATATCACAACACCTTGTTTTAATGACGACATTTTTGTCTGACTTCCAAAATCACACGCTTGCATGCATGAGAAATTATTACAAATAAAGAATGAAGTGATGCTGCGGTATTTGTGCTCACAAATGTTCGTGATCCCTCACATGGCCTTGATTCTGTCTCATCTCCGATACTTTTGCAGTCAATTGGAGAAGTGATACGAGATGAAGACTGTCCATCTATGATTGTGCCGAGCAGACCCTGTAAGTGAATGAGTCCCTATCAACACAATGGCACATGAGGAGTTTGCCAAGCCTCTAAAGACAAACACAAATGTGTTTTTCAGTCCTTCAGCGGTGCTTCCCTGATTTTATTAGAAGAGATGGGGTTTTAACTGTAGCCAATCAGACCATCTTCAAAGACGGCGAAAATAACAAGAGGAGTGTCAACGACCTCAAAGATGCAGCCAAGTAAGACCCTCGAAGACCCTCCCCCCTTCTTGCAACCACAGATGTTTCCCTCCTTGTTATACCAGTGAAGTTGCACCAGCAGACAAATCGAGCACGAAAGACTGAGAAGCGTTTCAAGTGTGTTTTCAAGTCATTTTAGATTTAAGTGTTTTTATATTGTCAATAGGGACGTCAACTCTGCAACAAGAGAGCTCTGGACAAATATTACAGGGTACGACCAAGCGGGCATGTCACTGACCTCAGTGATGCCCAGGAATGTGACCGGTCACATTCAGCAATACGTGCATGTTGATTGCATGAAAATGCAGCTTAGCGACAAGTTGAAATGTTCTTCAAAGTCGCCTACAAGCACTAGACAGCTGCTATGTTTATCTATGCTGGCAGCATGGTATTAGGCTGATGTAGCAGGTAAGCAGCAAAATCATGTATTTAACCAGACAGCTGACGTTTACATACATGATTCTGTTTTTGCTGAGATTATGTTTCTGCTTTGATCTCCTCAAATGTTTTTTCTTTTTGTAGCCGAGTTACTGCCAAGCAGCAACCAGTGGAAAGGTCTCAGAAATGATTTATTTTGGCTATTTATTTATTTTTTAATTTGCCTCTGCTGTTGCCAGTGACTTAATGTAGACTAACCCTCCCACCTGTGCTGTTCATCAAGGAGAACACAGCTCTGCATACCTTCACCTGCAGCAGTGGATGGGAGTTAGGACAGATTAATCACACTGTTTGTGTCACATCCCCTTCAAAACATCAAGTCATCTACTTCCGTTTGTGAGTGCCTATACAGACTGTCAGTAGAGAGTCATGTAGTGCCCCCTGGTGGTCAGTGAATTTGCACTGTAGATGTATGTACTGGATATAGTCCAAGCTGTGATTTAGATCTCAGAAGGTGCCTCCACAGTTCCCCTTAGAATGTCCCTTAGCAATTTGAGCTGCTTTTCTGTAGCTGTTTATATTTGCCCATCGGACAGTTTTTCTTTTATTCTACAGCCCAACTTAGTAGTAGCGCAGCAGTTATTATGACTTTGCTTCAGTTGTTGTTGGTTCATTATTTCCAATTTTACAGTTCAGGCTTGAAATATTTTTTTCATTAATGCTGAATCAGAGCTGTTACTCATTACAAAACATCATGTTACATTAAGTATTTTCTACCAAAGTTTTAAGTGTTGGTTATTTTCTCAGTAACTTCGTCACTAAACAACATGGGTTCTTGTTCTAACGTGTTCATGATAATATGCTAAGCCAATAAAAGCCCCACTGTGCCCACCTTTAGTAACCCACCACCTAATGTAGAAAATGTAGAAATCCCTGCTCAAAAGCTTTCCAGTCGCACTAATTCAGTTTTTTGTGGCTTTTTCCTCTAATTTTTAAGGCAGCTTGATATGTTAACATTAGCAAAACATTTTGAAACGGTATTTGTTTTTGTTGCACCGTGAAAGTGTCAAAGATAAATCAGGTTTCACAATGTTTTTGTTTAATGAGCCAAGTAACCCAAGAGAGGCAGTACCCTGAAACTGCCACATTAGCTTTGTTGATAAATGTCCTAATGTCCTCCGTTTCTCCTTCCCACCGTCTTCACTTCTCACCTGGTGACTCCATCACAGAGGAATCGCCAATCTGCTCAATGCAAAAGAAGTTGGCATGAAGATCTTTGAGGATTATGCAAATTCTTGGTTCTGGATCCTCATGTAAGTTTGTGCTTTTTTTCACGTTTTATAGGAAATTGTTCTTTGCGAGTAGAGAGCATTTAGTGGTGTTTTGTAAAAAGTGAACGTCAACTTTTTTGTACTTGTGTCCATAAACAGGTGATCAGATACTGGTCTGCTCCCTGTCTGTGGAGGCATGTCACAAAGTGAGAACGACAAAAACTGTCTTTCACTTTTATTCTGAGACTGTGTGTTTGTGTTGTTGCAGTGGTTTGGTGATTACTATGGTGATCAGTCTCGTCTTCATTCTGCTGCTGCGCTACACGGCCGGCGTGCTCTTGTGGCTCATCATCTTTGGGGTCATCGTTGCAGTCGGCTATGGTTAGTATGAATAGATCTATGCAAATGCTGTTGAAAAACATTTTTCGCATGTGATTTAATCACCAAATCACCGTGAACTGCTCTGGTTTTTTAGCAGCCTGCAGAATTGTTTCTTCTGACTTCAGATCTGCTGTTTTCTCCCTCTCAGGTATCTGGCACTGCTACTGGGAGTACAGTCATCTGAGGGGGAAGCCAGGAGCCAATGTCACCATCTCTGAAATTGGCTTCCAAACAGACTTCAGCATTTATCTCCAGCGTAGCCAGACATGGCTCATCTTTAGTATGTTATCTCAGACTATTTAATACTTACCTTCTTGTCATGCGGGCTGCATGTTCCACAACATTTGCATTTGTGTTTTTATGAAATATATTGTGAGAACAACGAACATTCAGGAAAAGATGCACCCACGATTGAAAGTCAAATCACAAACCACTACACAGAAGCATTATAAAACTAAAAGGTTTCTTTGACATTAAATTAAGGTTATAGTGCCTTTTTAAAGCAGACTTGTGTCCTCTGATGTTTGTTTCGTAGTGATCTCACTTTCTGTGATCGAGGCCATCGTTGTGATCATGCTGATATTTCTGAGGTCCAGGTTGCGTATCGCTATTGCTTTACTAAAGGAGGGAAGCAAGTGAGTCCCGCTGATAGAACTATTATTGTTTTGTTGTCGTTGACGCTCTTTTTCATGTAAACACTGTTTGGTCTTGTTTCTAGGGCCATCAGCTACATCATGTCCACTCTCTTCTACCCCGTCGTCACGTTTTTCCTTCTGGCTGTCTGCATCTCTTACTGGGCTGTCACAGCAGTGTATCCTCCCAAACGATGTAATTTATGTACAACAGATGAAAGTAGCACGTAACTACAGTGTGAACACGAGCTTGACTGCGAGAGATCTTGATTGTTTGTAATAAATGTCCTTCGGTGTTGTCCTTAACTCCTTTATCCTTCAGCTTTTTAGCATCTTCTGGCAATGCAGTCTACAAAGTCACACCTGCTGATGATAAATGCATGTATGCAAATATCACATGCAATCCTCAGGTCAGACCAACACTTTCACACTCTGTGATTCTGTTACACAGTAAAACGTTGCTCAGAATAATGAGCGTGGTTTATACTTCACTTTTAGTTTGTTTTTTTGTAGCTGTAATTTCTCTGATCGTTGCCATGAGATTAATGTCTTTGATCAAACTCTTTCATCATAACTGCAATCAATCTCTTTGAGTGTAGCGGCTTCTTTATTGCCTACAAGTAAAATCTTCTAATGGATATAGATTAGACGTTCAAATGTAAATAGAGTCGAATAAGCTCCTGACAGCAAGGAGCTCGTATTTGACTGATGTTATTTACCAGCCGACCGGCCCTCCTGGGTTTATGACTTTTCGTATATTTTGACTGGTTCTGTTGCTTTCTTTCAGACCTTCAGTCAGACCAACGTCACCAAAGTGTGTCCCGGATCACAGTGCATGTTCGCCTTTTATGGCGGGGAGAGTATATACCACCGCTACATCTTAGTCCTCCATCTGTGCAATCTGTTTGTGTTCCTCTGGCTGGTCAACTTCACCATCGCACTGGGCCAGTGCACCCTGGCAGGGGCCTTCGCCTCCTACTACTGGGCCCTAAAGAAGCCAAACGACATCCCCGCCTGCCCACTCTACTCCTCATTCAGCAGAGCCATACGGTGGGTGGCTGACACTGTGTAGGAAGCTAATCTTAAAGTTCAATGTATTCTGATGGACAGTTTTGATGGTAAAAGGTTCAGTGTTTATGGGGACAAATGGCTGATTTTGATGTGTCACAGTTAGGATGTCGAGTGTTGCAGGAGGACAGAGACTGAACACATCCAGAATGAATTCGTTTTGGTTGCCTGATAACATGAGATGACCATTCTTAGCATTCTGGAAGAGGTAGTTTGACATTGGTAGTACGACAATGACCTACTTTAATGTTCAATTTTCTTGTCTCAGTTATCACACAGGCTCTCTGGCGTTCGGCTCTTTAATCCTTGCTGTGGTGCAGATGGTCCGAATTGTTCTGGAGTACCTGGATCACAAACTGAAAGGCGAGCCAATTTAAATGCCTGAGCTCGCACACTCATGAGATTTGATTATGAATTCAAATAAGACTGTAATATTTCCTTGTTTTTCTCCAGGTTCTCAAAATGGGTGCGCTCGCTTCCTGCTTTGCTGCCTCAAATGTTGCTTCTGGTGCCTGGAACACTTCATCAAGTTTTTAAACAGGAACGCATACATTATGGTGCGTCATTCACTATCCTGCTTACCACTCGTTCAGTGCAAGTATCTGCCAAAACTTTAGCGATTCAGTGGCCTAACTTGTATTTTGTGTGCTCAGCAAACACAATCTCCACTGTTCCTATCAACAGATAGCAATATATGGGAAGAACTTCTGCACCTCGTCAAAGGACGCTTTCTTCCTTCTGATGAGGAATGTGGTTCGGTAAGACGCTTGTTGAGTGTCTGTATCTGGTACATGTTTCTAAAAAGCCACATTGGTTCCGAGAAATCATTAAATGAAAGCTTCAGGCAGAATCATTTTCCTTATTAGCCTTCTCATGATCATTCATCTCAGTGCTGATTTTTCTGACTCTTGTGTGTCTCAGTGAATGACAGTGTCCTTTCTGTTCCTCTCCTGTCTGTCCTTCACTGTGGCATCACTCCTCCTCTGCTCCAGGGTGGCTGTCCTGGACAAAGTGACAGACTTTCTGCTGTTCTTGGGGAAACTGCTTATTTCAGGAAGTGTCGGTGAGTTTTATGTCACCCTCACACTCTAAAGTGATAAACTGTGGCACAGACACAAAAACTGCAGAAGAAGCGGTTTGAGCTATCGCCCTGAATACAAGGATGATAAATTATCTCCCTTCCATTTGTCAGACTCTTTCTGTTTTACATACAAATTCATTTTGTGTCATTATAAGTTAAAAATTTACAATTCAATTAATTGCTGCCTTAGTTTTTCTTGAAGTTGAAAAAACTTATAACAATTCAAGGATTCAACTTTTTTATTTTCAATTTTTTGAATAAATTCATTCTGATCTGTTTTGGTTACAGTTCCATCAATGGATACTTGCATGAACAAAGCACTATAGTTTTATTTTTTCATATTGAATCATTTGCATTGCACTAATGTTTGTTGCTATGAGACTTTATTGCATCATTTCAATGAATTTAACACTGTGAAATATATTGTACTTTGCTGCCACCTCATATTTCACATTTTTAGAGCAGAAACTTTAAAGAGTCTTATGTTAAAGAGTGATATTTTTCCATTTGTCAGTCTTCATGTTCTATTTCCTTCTTATTTTTTAGGTGTTCTTGCATTTTTCTTCTTCTCACGTAAAATTCCAATTTTTCAAGAGGAGGTGCCGTCACTAAATTACTACTGGGTTCCTATTCTGGTAAGAAATATAAACATGATGTATCTTCTTAAGTAAGCAATTATAACTTCATGAATTGAGTCCAATTTCAAATCAACAAAGTTGTTTGGGAGGCTGGAAAATTTTGGAATTCTGACTCAGACTTTGGGAGACGCACTGAAGCAAGACTGACTGTGCTGTTTCCTCCCAAATCTCCATTTTGCCATTGAAGGATTGTCTGTAGCTTAGTGATTTTTTGAAGATAATTATCCTTGAAATGTGCTTTGTTTAGAATAAGTAAAGTAAAGTAAACAAGCAAATACAAACATGGATGGATCAACATTTGATTAGTGATTATATTCCAGATAAATGTTACTGAAATATTGACTGTTTCTTCTAACTTTTGCTTTACATTAGTTCATTTCACATTTAATTATCCGTTGAGCCCTCATTCAAAACTACCGCAGTTCCAATTTAGTTTTTATAGTGCTGCTCAACCTCATTAGTTTTATAGAAGGATTTAGGAGTTTAGGATTAAAGCCTTGTAATTTCTCTTCTCCTTTTTGTTGGAATTTGCACTTTTTGTTGCACAATAAAACACAAAGATAAACCAAAGGCAGTAAAATGAGGCGTTCTTACTTTGGGCTCTTGTTTCTTCCAGACGGTGGTATTTGGATCCTATTTGATTGCTCATGGCTTTTTTAATGTCTACGCCATGTGTGTGGACACACTGTTCCTCTGCTTCTGTAAGTGTGCTGTTTTTCCTCCCAGTATTTTACATACTGAAATGATAAAATATCAAATTTCAAACAGCATGTCAGCAGTTTCTTATAATCCTTCTTCTTCCGAACTGTTTCTGAAAGTTAACAGGATGCGAGTTCTGCTCGTCTACTGTTTTCTGCTCACTAAAATTCCTGCATGCCTTTGTTCTTCCGTCTGCACTAAGCCTTTGCTGTCCTTTGTCTTTCTCTGGCTGTCACTCGATTCGCTGTCTGCTCCTCCTGCCCGTCCTCTCTCACGCTGGAACCTGGTCTCAGGTGAAGACCTGGAGAGAAATGACGGTTCTTCCACCAGGCCCTACTACATGTCTCTCGGCCTGCACAAGATTCTACGCAAAGGGGAGGAGGGCGCCGGTTCTTCTGCCATCTCCTGAGCGACGTGCAGCCATTTCCCCAAACTTTTGACTCTCTGACGCACGTCTCCGTGTCTCCCGTGGGCACGGGTACGAGAGGACATTTGAGAGCGAGTACTGTAGGGCTAAACATTAACACTGGACGCATCCCAGGCCTGGTTAAAGTTGACTCGGACATGAAAGGACATGCTGGTATGGTCCTTGCAGATAAGGTGTGAGGGGACGAGACAAGAAGAAAAAAAAAAAAGCCTCTGTTCTTCTCCTCTCTTGAGCCAACTCAGATACTTGCCTTTTTTTCCTGCTATGCTTCAGTTCACGTTTCTTTTCTCTCCTCTGTATTCTCTGCTGACCTCTGCCTTACTGAGAGGGTACACGTCAACGCGCAGGACGGATGCACAGATAACTATGATAAGAGCATTTTTACCGAAACAAACAAGAGGACCTTAAAAATGTACAGATGCCACCGAAGGACTACGGCTTAAGGCATCACCATGACAACAGTGATGGACTTAAGGGGCACCCTCGAATCGCACTTTGGTCTTCTAATGTAAAATCATGTTTTGTATGCACTTTCACATAAGGAAAAAAAACCCATGTGATTATTTTCTTCTGTGTAGCATGATTATTTTGCTGGCTGTTGATGTTTCCCATTGAATTTTACAGATTGCTTTAATCCACCGTATTTATACTAACACAAAACACACAGGTCCAAAAATAGTGTGTATTCTGCACTTAGCAAAACAGGTGACGACAACTTGGCATCAGTTACTCACAATCATCTTAGGAATCTCATCACGCTCATAGATGTACTGTAAACCAGGCAGACCTGCGGGAGGTGAAGACTTTAAACAAAAAAAACACGACATGGTTTTTGCTTAAACTCTGAACAGAACCTGACCGTTTTCAGGAAACTACTGAATGCAGCCACTAGTTTATGTGCCTAGTTGTGACAAAAAAGGACAAAAAAATAAACAAGTTATTCTGTGGTTTTAGACCTAACACCAGGAACCTTTGCGATACAGTTTATAAAAGGATGTCAAAGCCATTTTTGGTAATTTTTTATTGGATGGTTCAGATGTTGTGCTGTTTTAATACTAAGTATGATACACACATCGGTCTGGAGGTTATTCTGTGTTTTTTAATGTATAGGAGAATTTTTTTTATCGACGAATCCAATGAAAATGTGAATATTTGTTTTGGAATAAACTTAAATGGTCAAATTATTGTCCAGTGCATTTTCAAGCAGACAATTGAGAGCGTTAGAACACTGGATGACTCTCTTGGTTGTTAACGTGCTGCTCCTGCTGCCTCCTAGTGTGGGATCTGGAGGCGAACGACGGCTCCCCCGCTCGGCCCTTCCACATGAGCAGAACCCTGAGGACCATCCTCAACAAGAAGAACGTTAGGAGATGAAGACGAGAGGAGAAAGTGGTGGAAGGAAAAGTCTTCGGGTCATTACCAAAGCATGGTACAAGCCCACGTGGCCTTAAACACTCTGCCACATTTGTTTGAAGTGTCCACAGGCCGTGTTGTGCACTTAGTTAACAAAGGCAGTTTGTCTACAAATGATAATAATCAATGTTGTACAGGGATATCATGATATTTTACATATATTTTTTTAATGCACAGTTATTACTTCATCGTTATTCTGTCCGCAGTTTTTCTCCCAATGCCTTGCGTTTGCGAAAAGTCACCACTTGGTGGTGCCATTTAATTGGATGCCAAAGAGTGC
>JAUESE010000062.1:12242645-12254196 GCA_032274725.1 Malacoctenus triangulatus
TGTGTGTGTGTGTGTGTGTGTGTGTGTGTGTGTGTGTGTGTGTGTGTGTGTGTGTGTGTGTGTGTGTGTGTCTTGGTGTCCTCACTCCGAAGATGCTTCGATTGGACTCGCAAATGTTTCCTCATCGGATTTGACAAACGTGCCGACGTGCGCGCGTTCGCCCTCCTTGGACGCTGATTGGATCAGGTAAGTTTTGGCTCATCATTATCAACATTACGGCTGTTGGATACGACTGCTCCGGTGCATGCATGATTGCACACACGCACTATCAAACCACGTGTGTAAAAGAAGCACCCACCCCCCCCCACCATCCCCACCCCCTCCCTCCCACCCTCCCTCTCTCTCTCCCCCTGTCTCTCCCCCGTCCCTCACTCTTCCTCCGTGTGTTTGCAGTGTTTACAGTGTTCATCAGGTAATGTGAGCGGCTGCCGCGCACTTCCTTGCATGGGAAAGCCCGCTCACCGATGCAGGACTCCTCAGCGCTGTTCGGGATGGTGAGCCACTGTCAGAGCCCGGCGCCTTTCGCGGACTTCCCCGGCCTGGCGCTCTCCGTGTACGGGGGCAAAGCGGACATCTGTGCGGCGCGCCGCGCCGGCACCGCTGGATTCGGATCGCAGATGTGCCGGAGCGCCCACGACACCGCGACCCCCGCCAGCTGCGCCAGCCCCAAGCAGGACAAGCCGCATCCGCCGGCCAAAAACCCGCGGCTGTGCTTCCCCCTGCCCCCGGCGCCAGGTAGGTCACCTCCCCGCTTACCTGTCGTCTAATTGACGCTGCTGATTGGAGGCGGATTGTTGTCGGGAAATACGTCGGATTTCAAGGACAAATGTAAACTCAATTTGCTGTGTTTTTTTGTAGCCAACAAATCGTCCGGAACGGACCAAATAAAATGTTGAGGTCACTTAAATTCGATCAACCCTCCATATAAAGTCGGGTTTTTTCTTCCACATGGCCTCGCTTTTCTTTCGTGCAGCTGTTCTGTGTTGCAGGCTCAGTTTTGGATCAGGCCTTTTAATTAAATTCAGAGCTCACTTGGATCATTTCATAAATAACCCCCTCGAAATCAAAGTGTTGTCTCTGCCGCACACTGAAGGCATTTGGAGGCATGTACCGTCTGTGAAGTGGCTGCCAAGCAAATGTGCATTTCCTCTGTGTGTTAACAGTTAAATGGTGGTAATGTCATGCTTTACTGCTCCAAAAATACTTTCAAAGAAATACTTATAGATGGAGTTTCTCAGTTTTTTCTCCCCTCTCGCTCTAATTTATCTTAATTTCTTTTTAAAAAAAAAAACTGTTTGCATGCTTAAATTGCCTGAATTGAATTCAGATTATTTTGCAGGCCTCCTTGATAAACTGGGGGAGTTTGACATGAGCTCATCAGCAGAAGCGAGATCCTTAAAACAACAATTACCCAGATGAAATAAGCACCATCACACAGATAGCATCCAGAGTGGAAACTGGGCTTTGGGTTTCTGTGGCAGCCCGCTCCATCCTGTTTAGACACAGTGTTGTTGTGAGAGGGTGGAGGTAATTACAGCTTCCCCCCCCCCACCACCACCCCGCCCCACCAACCCCCACCCACCCAAATTATGATTAGCCTGAACAGACTTTTATATTAGCAATCATCCTTGCAGCAAGAAGAGGATCAACGGATTTGATTACTGTTTCTTCTTCCTAAACACGAACCATATGTCTGCTGAATGTGTCTCAGCATTTATGAGTTCTCTTGGAGCGCAGCGGTGCCCTCAGCCCTCCATCCCCAGCATCCCCGCACCAGAATGAATCGTCTCATTGTCTCCGCGTCGCTTTTGAACTCGCTTTCCCGTAAATTGTGGGAATGCGAGATGTGTTATGTGTTTGTGGGATTATGTAGTGGAGATTAACACTGAAGTAGATGCAGACACTTGTTTTGGGTTTTTTTTTTTTTATCCTTCCAGATTTTCTGATCCGATCATATTTTACTCATGAAACAGAGTAAATTTCAACCTTTCATGGAGAGGTTTTTTTTTTCTTTTCTCCAGCATGTATTAATTCGACACCGGTTCCAAACGAGCGTCTCAGGATGTGGAGAAAGTGTTTTTTTATCCCTGGATTTTAACGTTAAGCACTTTAACTCAGCCTGACATGCAGCCTTATTCTCCAGCACCTCTTGAATATGCCGTGTTCCCGGCATTCCCATGTTGTTTTATAGTCTCCTCTGGTGAGTATGAAAGTGATCTCAGTACTCATCAGTCTTTTGTATCATGCCTCATTTCAGGCTGATCGTATTACGTACTCCCATTTGGGGACAGAGCTGGAGTTTAAGCCGCATTCTCCACCATTACTTTAGATTTATACTGAAAGGAATCTCTGCACAAACACACACCGTAATATTTATCCGGATGGAAGCGAGAGGAGGAATTTTTACCTCAGTCAGGAGATTTCGGACCTTTTCTCATGCCCGACTGCAAAAGCCGAGCCATTCACTCAGTGATAGAAGTGATTCAGACGTGGGTGGGGATGTTTCATCTGATACTCAGCGGAAACACACAGACCTTCTGTGAGACATCTGCTTTGTTGTTTTTGATTTAGTCACAAGTTACCAATCCATGCTGCATGCTGCTTTTAGGGATGGGAAAAGTAACATTCAAGGAAACAAAAATTGAGCGATAATCAGATAATTATTAGGCAAAATTAGATCTTTTAAAAAGTGAATTAAAAAAGATGTGAACCAATTTTTTTATTGGACTACTTTAATGTCCTTTTTTATTCTTTTCTTCTTTATGTCTATTTTTGTCTGCATATCAATCTTTTTTCCTGCACAAATGAAAAAGGAGATATTTTTCTATTGCATCTGATTTTATGATGCACAAATCAGAGCCACTGGTGTCTCACCTGATGCTTTGGTTCATGTGTTTCATTCTCCTGAATGTCAACCAAGGTTTAAATATTAAATCCCTCCTGCGATGAGAAAAAAACATTTGTCTTCCAAAGGAACACGCTCAGTTTCATCTTTTTTGAGTGAAGTTTGCACCGCGGCATCGTTCGACACCGTACCGAAGCCTCTCCTCTGCTCAGCCTGCGAGCTCGCTCCAGGGGAAAATGTTTGAGCTGGTGCAGCGAGTGAGCTGGAGCCGGTCTCCCGGATACACGCAGAGGTTTGTCTGTCGTTTCAGCCCGAGAGGAGATGAGTAATGGACTGCATCGTGTCATCATTGTCAGAAATGGAGATGTTTCTGCAGCTGTTCTGTTTCAACTCGCACATCACTGTGTTTTTTTGATCCATTCATGCTGCCTTCACACATGCAGGCTGCACACCTGTACGTGAGCACACGAGCTTAAACAGACGTGGAAGAGTCGACGCTTGAACTTTACGTTCCCCGCACTGACGCGTACATATGTGCTGTTTTTATGGTCAAGCCGGCATTGGCACTAATGTTGAATTCCCTGAAACTGACTGAGCTTCCTGTATTTTCCCCCAGCAGGACTTGTAGACATCAGACTGCCGGGCGATAATCTGACTGTTATGAGAAACAACCGAGCATTACAACTCCGCTTTGAGCCTCTGCAGTGTCAGAGGCTTAATGACAGCCTCCCAGTAGCTCGTGAATAGTTTGAGTTGTGCGTGCTCGGCTACGGTTGTGGGAGAAAAACAGGAGCTTCTGGTGAATTACGCTTTCAGAGTCAAACTAAAGAAAGGTGAGACGGTTGTTGGCACGAGGTCTGTCTGGACAACAGCAAAAAGAAAAGCTTCGTGAGAAAAATCAGGCAGCTAAGTGAGTTAATTTTCATCAAGTAGTCATCCAAAATATGGAGCCAAATGAGAAGGTAAATAGAGATCACGTGTGAACTCTAAGCCGTCTTTCTTTTAGTTGTCGAGTCGACAGTTTTACCTGAATGAAACGTCAGATTCGTGCCTCTCAAAATGTTTAGTCAAGTATAACTCTGTAAAAGTGTGTACTTAAGCTGTTTAAAGAGGTTTTAAATTTCTGAAGTTGCCCGTGACGCGAGGCTTACGAGCGCTTCAAGTCGGACTTCGATGCGGAGAAGCTATGATTTGTTGACGTTGGTGTGGAGTGTTTGAAGGGAGCCTCATGTGTGACACTGCTGACGTGGTTTTGCTGAGAAGGTGTGAAAAAAAACCTGTGGAAATCAGTGAAGTGGGACCTTAAGTGAGGGTTACACAGAGTAATAGTTAACCTATATTAAAGGCCTCTGACATTGAGCCACATCCTGAATCCTGAACGAGGCATTGACGCCCGGCAGGTCTGTGTGAGCAGCACAAAACGTGACCCTTTCTCCTGAAATCCGGACCACCTAGTTGAATAGTTTATGTTCCCAAATTGATTTTGAGTGAAGTGCTCCTATATGAGGCACCTGGGGAGTAAATAGCATCATCAGATTGTTTCACTGAAAGACTCGCCGAGGTGTCTTTGTCTGCTTTGGCGATCAGTGATATTGAAATATCGAATGTCTCCGCGGGATGACGGAGGGGAGTGACTCAGAGAAGTGAGTGAGGAATATCTGGCAGCTACTAATCAGGCCATCAGGCAGGAGTTATCAGCCATCAGCCTGTAATGCAAAAGTAATGAACGTCTGCTTCCTCAGCATTCCTTCTTTTGTTTGCCCAATAAAAAGGACAAAATAAGGAAAAAAAATCATAGAAAAAGGCCACGAAGGTCACAAAATTTGGAAAAAAAACCATGAAAATTGCAATGTTGCTCTTTTCAATTCATTGCGCGTTAAATTAAAAAAATTAAAATATGCAATTTGACACAGCAGCTGATTTATTTTCACCTTTTAATTCTGTGTTGGCATGTTGTTTTTATTTTTTTATTCAGTACGTTCAGGATCTTCAGACCGTGTTCTGTTTTATATCTGACCACAGCCGTCGCCTTGGTTCCAAAACTCAATTGGACTTTTCAGATAGTGTGTCTAATTTCGCCCCCCCCCCTTCCCTCTTAAAGCCTATTATGTTATCTTAATTCCAGCAGGGTTGAAAATCAGCGCTGGCTGAATTTTTCCCCCCTCCAAAAATTAAATTATAACGACATAATCAGAGCTCCTCGCTCCAAAACAAATTCCGTCTTCTGGCCAGTTGAAAACCTGCCACCTCCGTAGCTCGCGTCTCCGCGGCGGAGCCGCCCCGAGCTTCACGGTGTCCGTCTCATCGACGCTCCACTCTTCGCTGAGGGTCTCGCCATCGCTGCTGGCGGCGGCGGCGGCGGCGGGGAGCAGTGGCACGATGAGAAGTTGCTGCGCAGCGATTTTTCTCCCAGATGTTGAGAAGACTAATCAGCTGTCAGAAGCACTTTGCCGCTGCTGCTTGAGGAGATTCAACCTTTCGCTGAACTTTTGCTTCCCTTCACTGCGCTGCTGAGATGGACCAAGATTTTTTTAGTTGTTAGCAGATAGTAAAAAAAAAAAGAGAAAGATTACACAGAACATATTTGGGTCGAGACTCTTTGGGTCCAGCTGTGCTTTACACGGGATGTGTCACAAAGCCGGCCAGACATCCTCTCTGTCTGCATCTGTGCTCCTAAATCACCAGGATAGAAGTACACATGCAGACCTGTTTATGTATATCCAAGTGGTGCAGTGATAGTAGCATTCTTTTTATGGGTTTTCTCACCAGTCAGTACATTCCCAGGAGCTGCAGACCCCCCCCCCCCTCCACCCCCGGCCCACGTCTCGGCCTGTTGTATGAGCTCAGCAGTGAGTTATGGGCAAATGTGAGGGTGCTGCCTGGGAAGGGTGTTTGCAGGCTGTAATGTTTGCAGCATGTTCCATTGATTCATAAAGCCCGAGCGCCGGGCGATGATTCTGCAGCGGTATTCCCGTAATCGTCTGCCTGCGAGTGGCGAGGAGGGAATGCTGGGTAATGGAATGAGAGCTCCTCCTGAGTCACAGCCACCAGAGAGGGAGAGTGAGAGAACACCCCGGGTCTGGCATCCGCTGGGCTGAATCACCGGCTCGCTCCGACTCAGCCAGGGAAGCAGCGTGACGTGTGCGGAAACAGGAGAGCGAGCGGCCATTGTTGCATCAGCTCCACTGAAGCTGAACTCGCACAGATTTCAGGGAGAATTAGACAAGGATGCTGAGCTCAGACTTCTTGCTCACTCCGATGCTGAAACTCTCCCTGATCTGACACTTCTGTGTTCTTCGGACGCTGGCCAGCTAACTGGCTCTTTAGCCGCGGTCGACACCGAACACGCACCCATTCAAACACTGAAACTGGGCTCTGAGAGGGACAGGAATCTGCAGCCAGGCTTCTGTAACAGCACCAAAGTTAAAAGCTGCTTCTTTGCTCTTCTCTTGCTCTGATCACTAAGGGGGCGGGGCTTCAAACCCCCTCCCCCCACCACCACCTCAAAGAGGTGCAAAAGAAACCATAATGAAATCCCACAAAGAAATCATAAACATGAGCACAACTTATTTGTCACAAATAACCTCTGATATATGATTAAGAGACCTGATCTCATAAAAATGCCAAAATCAGGCCTGAGCTGATTCTGCTCATCCAATCACACATCAGCAGTCTCTGCCAATGGATGACAGAGCTCCTCTCATTAAAAAACCTACAGTTTTGCCTTCGCTGTCCTTTCTGTTCTGCATCGTCAGCGTCACCGAGCTCAGATGTCCTCACACTGTTGTCAGACGACAGCTTCGCTTTCCAACTGAAGCCATCCTGACTGATTCTGAAACAGTCACGCAGCGAAGATATAATCTGGTTTAAGTAAGTGTTGAAATATCTCTGGAATACCAAGAAGAAACGTGCTCTGGGCCTCGGCTCGGTCGGGAAAAAGCGCTGCAGAGTTGGCTCGGATAAGTCATCATAAAACGTGTATTTTTAGTCCAACGTTTGCCTTCAGAAGCAGCCGCTAAAGTTTCATGTTCCTCTGCTGATCGGCGGCGTAAACCTGCCAGGACGTGTGAATCACTGCCGATTGGTGGTGGAGTGTCGGAGGAGATAAAGAGACGCCTCTGAAGCCGTGCTGTCCCGGACAGACATGCCGGAGCTGACCACACGTCTATGGAGGCCGTGTTACTCAGGCATTTTCAGCCGCCACCCCCCCCCCCCCCCCTCTGCGGACCTCTCTCTGTGTGACCGAGCACACGGGTGGGTTTTTGATTTACATCTCGGCTGTGCCACTTGCTGTTCTTGGCTCGGCGCTGCCGTGTTTCATCAAAGAAGAATCCGCTCCGCTCTGACTGTGGCAGTAAAGACGGCCGTCCGCCACCGTGCTGCCCCCGCCTGAGTGGAGCGGAGAGCTTACTGGGCCCTCACAGCTGTCGGAGAGAGAGAGAGAGAGAGGGAGAGAGAGGGAGGGAGGGGGAGTCGCATAATGCCACTGAGATGTGGCTATCAGTGTCAGGGCTTTACTGGCCTTTCCTGAACATGTAATATGAATTGAACAGAAGGACGCCTGTCGTCTGAGTCAGTCATGAGGAAGCTTCGGTGTCGTTTCTCTCAGCGTTCCCCCGTCTGATGTTAAAGCGTCGTACAAAACATGCAGAAGTTTCTGAATTTGCATGTTAAAGCAAGGTTGTTTACAAGCAAACTGAGACGGCTTGTGTCTCTCTGCTACAGGCTACGCTAACTCAACGAAGCCTTTTGTTTCCACGACAACTGTGTGTGATGACATGGAGGGCGTCATGTTCATGTTACCGATCAGAAAAAGGAAGCACATAGAAGTTACAGAAGAAACAACAGCATGTTGGGTTTTAATGGTCAGTTTTTTCTATATCATCTCATTCAACTACCCATGATGCATTTCTCACTGGACTGCTCTGGGCAGTTAGCACAGAGCGCCATGCCGAGCCCACCTCCTCCAGACCTGCTCGGGGCTTATTTCGCTTTATCGCGGCGTTAAAGCACCTTTTTGATTTTGCACAAGTTTGTTTTCTAAGCAGACGAAACACCGAGACGCAGATATTAACTGCTGACTGCACCAAGTCTGCAGCGAGAGCTCGTCGCTCTTTTTTCCGGACGTTTAAATCGCGCCAGTTACAACATAGTTTTCTCAAGGCTCTCCACATTCAATGAAATCACACTGGCATCTGCCAGGCGGAGGTGGTGTAGACGCGGGCGCTGAAGCCTGCGTCGTCTCACGGACCGAACGTCCACAAAGAGTTGCCAACAAACGTCTTAAAAGAGTCTCTGTAGCAAAGTCGATTCACAGAGTTTGTCGAGAAATTTCAGGTTGTTTTCATTCTTTCTTTCGCAAACAGTTGTCACGGATACAAAAGTCAATGAAGTTCAATACACCAAATACTGCGTATCTGCACTAAAAGTGCTGCAAGCAACAGTTATAAATGCACCAAATCAAATACCCAAGCTAACTTTTTTTTTTTTTTTTTTTACAGCAAGGCATCGGTCATGTTGGATTTTTAATCAGCCAATCAAACGCCGGCTTCAACCGAGTGGTCAAAAACAAAACGGGCAAACATGATGCGAGCCGAGTGCCGTTTTAATGCCTTCATTAGAGGCGGAGGAGCGAGCAGCCAGAGAGCCGGAGTTTTTATCCTCGCTCTTGTTCTCCCCGCCGGTGCCAGGAAGCTGCCATGGGGCAGTGCCCAGGCAGCTCCCCGCACCATTGGCTGGCGCCGCCCCAGAGGACTATGAAAGACATTATAAAGTCTAATAGTGCAGTTTATATACTTTTATTAGTGCTCGTTAATAGAAGCCCGGCGCTCCGGCCGAATTAGTTCTTCCCCAGTCATGTGCGATCCAGTCGCAGCGCTGGAGGACTAATAACTGCGCGGGGGAACGCTGGAAAGACGGCCGCTTTGGGGGGAAAAATGTATTTTTTTTCTCGTGAATGATAAATGCGGACATCAATCACAAGCCCCCGAGCGTGACAACTCGCTCATCTCTGCCCTGCAGATTTGGACCCGTATATTTGTATACGCACCACTTCTTGGCAGATCTGAACGCAGCGTTGACCCAGAGAGAGACGGAGCCAAGTTTCCTCACAGCTCTCATCTATTGAGCAGTTTTTTGTTTTGAAGGATGGATATTAAAGCACTGACAAATCTCTGACTCGAAATTTATGCGGCGTTTGAAGCGGAGGCCTCGCAGAGTGATATCATCCCTCTCCTTCTTTTTCGGCAGGTGGACGGGCGAAGTGTCGCAATCTTTCTGTTTGAGTAGCAAATCTGGACGGCAGAGTTCTGCCCTGATGGGAGGAAGTGGAGGATTTTGGGAGAGCAGGGCTGCTGTTCTGTTCAGGTTAATGCCTGTAAGCCCGAGTTGCAGGGAGCTGGGAGCGCGGCCAGGCCGACTCTGGATGTTAATAAAGTGTAGAGGCTGGATGCCAGCACTGTGATCTGCAATGCTTAGGGTTATTTTTACAGACTTTTTTTTTTACAGACAATTATATTCCAAGGAGAAGGCCTGTTTTTCACTCTGCTAATATCAGAGTGCAGAGATAATGTTTGTGATAAGGACATGCAATTTCCCATGATGCTGCGGTGCTGAATGTGTCCCTTTTTTTAGTTGTCGTGTGGGAATATCCTCAGTTTAGGGAAAAATTCCCATGAAATTGTGAAACAGCAGAGTGGATGATTACACGTTTTGCTCCTCTTTTCTTTGGAAATTGTTTTTTTTTTTTTTTATTTTCCTCCACAAAAATGAGATTTCGGTTCACACGGAGACACCTGGTAGTTTTCTCACTGAACCCACAGACAGAGTGTCCCGTTTTAAGACACTGAACTTCACTGACTCAGAGTCCTCCTCCAGTTCTCCCAGCCAATCTAAGAGCTGTCTGTTTATTCTCCTCCGTGCATCCGTCCGTCATGTAAGTGCCTTTGTTTAGTCGTCATTGACAGATCGGCTGCCAAACGGGGAGTAGCAGGAATCTGAGAAGGACTCTGGCTTGTTGCTGCTGCAGTGAGTCGAGAGTTGTCGGCTTGATTTCACCCTCTGGAACTGAAAGCAGCGTCTCTCGGATGCTTCGGCCCAGACGTTTCTCGACTGGAAGCAGGAGAGACATCTGTTATCTCCTGGCTTCTGTTGCATCTGTCTGTTTTACATTGTTCTCATTAAATCGCTGCATCGCCGCCGATGTTTGTAATCCTAAAAGCGGAAAGAAATTGTTCTGGAGGGACTGTTGAAGAGAGTCATTCCTCTCCTCCTCTGATTTACTGTTACCGAGATTTAATGTCGGCCTCCTTTTCCTCGTTCTCGCTCATACGAGCTGCACGGTAAGTGTGTTAAACGGGTCCACATTACGCTGAGTAATAGCCTCAGTATGCACTCTTCATTAACATGCTTAACATTCCCCCTCAGACCCAGAAGTCGGCTGCTATAATACACCTCCTAACACAAACATCATGTTGTGCACTCACCATCTCTGATGGGGCTTGTTTTGGCTGTTTTAACAGTGAGAGACGAGATGGACGGGCTACACAAAGCTGAACATGAAAAGTTAATAAAAAAGATGCACTTTTTGCCAGATAATCACTGCAGAGATTCAATGTTAAGCTCTTGCGAAGAGGCAAATATGCAGCGCTGCCAAATGTTGTTGTTTTTTTTGCTTCAGAAAGAAGTCCGGTTTGATAGGTTGAGCTTCAGACCTTTTTTTTTTTAAGTCAAAAACATGTGCTAAATTAACCCCTCACCTCACTTTTCCCACCATATATCCTTCTGTAAAAAAAAAAAAAAAAAAAGTTGTCATTTGAGGTGAAACCGTATTTTTAATTTTGAAAGAATCACATAAAATCAAGAATAACAACACAACAGATAGGGAGGAAACAGCAATCATGACCTCATCATAAAGGTATTTGTGTTTTTACTACGAGATCTTAACCCGTCAGCTCAGTGTCACAGGACGCAGTGGAGCAATAAACCTCATACTTTAAAGGAAGGAGCCTGAAACAGAAACAGACACGAGAAGTCGCTGCTGTTTGCCTAACAGTTGAGTCGTGGGACAGTTAGTGGAACAAAAGAGCATGATAGAGAACAACTGAATAATCAACAAAAAATCGACAAAAAAGATGGTGGTGTTGACTGGTGGGGAGAGGAAGTGCAGCTCAAACGTTTACCTCCACAGCAGGAAGCTGTAGAGAGACGCCACAGAGGAGACAAAAGAAACGACGTTGGACGTGAACCTGCATCGAGAATCCAGAGAGGGCGCTTCGTTCCTGCAGCTCTAAGCCGTCAGTAATCATCAACACCTCTGCACACTGTAAACGGGCTTTTTGAAGTACTAACGAAGCAAGTAAACACAGGTATCGTCGACCGCCAGTGAGGACAGCTGGTGACAATCAAAATAGTTTGGTTAAGTCCTGAAATTCCTTTTGTTGTTGTTTTGCTTTGTGAGTAAAAGGTTTTTTTGTGGTCCAACGTCAGTGACAGTGATTATTGACTGAACACCGGCTGATTGTTCTCGCAGTGTTCGTGCTTCATCCTGATGTTCATCGCTGAGTAAAATGTTTGATGCGCTACCTGAATCCGCTGTGATGGAGACAGCTGCTGGCTAGCTCGGTTAGCTTGTCAGTTCTCCAGCCGCCAAACTTGGGCGCAAATATTGTTGGAAACAATAAGAGTAAATTACTTTCATTTATCTTC
>JAUESE010000062.1:12332117-12347000 GCA_032274725.1 Malacoctenus triangulatus
GACTAGATTGCACAGTCACACACACAATACATCCTGTAGCCCCTGTGAAAGAGAAGTAGATAGCTAACATTTGCTTTACCCACAAAAACAGTCTAACAAAAAAAAAAAATACACACAGAACCAAATAAACTCACACACACTGATATGTTCCTGCAGGGCATCATTCCTCAACAGTGAAACGCTCATCACAAACTGCAGCCGGTGCTCATCAGAGAGCATCTTAAAGCACAATACTGCGCTTGTTTATGTGCAGACACATCAAGACTAATAATTACATGGAAGCTGTTATGGCAGGTATTTACTACCCTCCACCAGGATACACACACACACACACACACACACACACACACACACACACACACACACACACACACACACACACAAACACATATCTTACCAAAGTTAGTGTCTTCTCCCAGGTCTTTGCCATACTTGGCCATACACTCCCCAAGCAGCCCTTCGGCCTGAGGATAGCCAGGATTCTTCACCTGCCCCCGGATCTTTGACATGGTGTTTAACATGGACAGTTTGGCCCGCGACGCTGCGCGCACATGAAAAGGAGGCGAAAAGACATTTAAAGATGTGTTGTGATAATGCAACTACTGATCTACATGCTGAAACTTCCTCCCCCCTGCTTACCTGGGTTTGGCTGCAGGTACTCTGATGTTTTGGAGATCACCTCCACTACAGCTTTACTGGTTACATCGACTTTCTACCAAACACAATGCAAACACAGGCAGAGATTAGAAGAGATTATACCTGCACTTCTCCAAAGCACAGAACAGAGCACACACACACACACACACACACACACACACACACACACAAGTGAATCAGTTATCAATTCACTATCAAAAGCTTTGAAAGTTCATATATTGAAGTAAGATGCCTTTTATAATGCAGATCCAGATACTTTTAAATGACCTAATTCACAATTGTAGAAAAAAAAAACAAACGATCAATGTAGCTTATTTTGTCTTTCAAGTCGTAGAGTAAAATCAAAGTAAAATTGTGTAAGAATTGATATCCGTCTGTTTTTTAGTGCCATCCATGACTCGTCAGTCTGTGTTGTGCACAAAGATCCAAGGATACAGCTTTGATGCGTTTCTCTGTTGACACTGTGGAGGATCCCTCTCTTACCCGTTCCAGGTCTTTGAAGTCCTCATCTAGTTTTGTTCCTTCAGCACCTCCAACTTTCTCACTGACCATCTAGAGGAGGAGAAACAGGGAGACAGAGATAGAGAGGGAGAGACAAATGAGCAGGAAGGAAAGAGCACAAAGGAGAACCACATAATTGATGCCGCTCATAAGGTTTTGATTTGAGTGAAAAACAAGCTGACGCACAACACTAATTTACAGATGCCTGCTGAGCGACCATAGACTGCAGACAACATGTATTTAGTGTAGCAGATGGTACACCATTAACCTAATTTCACAAGAAGTAAAGAATGTATAAAGAAAAAAAGCAACCTAAATGTCACACACAGATATTTTACATCAGAGTGAAATGAAAAAAAACTATTTGCTTGAATGTAACCTATGTACTGCGATACAAACTTACAAAGAAAAAGGAACAATGATTAAGTGGAAATGACTAAAAAACTTTGGTCTGTTCGATGAAACCACAAAGAAGCTGTGGTTTATTTAGTTTGGGTTTTTTTCAATTTTTTGAGCATGTTTTCAACATGTCTCTGCTGGCTTATGTGTAAAATATGCTAAATAATTTAGCTATTATTATTATTATTATTGTTGATATTATGGCTCGTTTTTAGACCTGGATCCTGGGTCGGATTTTTAATGTAGGCTAATAATTTGTTTTTCATTCTAAATCTTGACCCCAAAGTGACATAGTTCTCAACAACAAAGCCATAAAATCCTGAATGTTACTTCTAAATATTTTGCCCGTCAGTACTGCGCTGCAACATGAAGCAGCAGGTAGCACTGTCGCCACATTCAGAGTCAGGCCGGCGTCTCTCTGTGGGACGTTTTCTTCACAGGTTTTCTCCAGGTACCCCCGACTTCCTCCACAAGAAATGCAGGTTACGTCAATGAGTGACAAATCACTGTTGGGGGTCCCCTGTGATTTTCTCAATACCAGCTGAGAGGCTGCAGTTTGGCTTCTTTAAAGGATTCACCACATGGTGCTTTTCAGGTGGTGACCTACTTTGAAATTATTTACTAGGAAAGTCCTGTTTTCTAGGTAAGGGGTTAAGATACAGTGTTCTTTTCCTCCAATTCACACGTCTGTTTCTGAGAAACAGCCTTTTCTCTTTAGTCATTTCCTACATGACTCAAAGTGCAGTTGGCGACTGTACTGGCTTTACTGGCGAGGCAAACACTATCTGGATCTGTCGTTAAGTTTGACTCTAAATGAAGAATGCAATGGCAGTAGCAGCTGGTTTACAGTGTCACAAACTGAAAAATAAACAGCGCAGTTGTACTAGTTTGTACAAGAGCTGCAGCAGACAGTTTCGTCCTGAACAGCATGGGACCTTTAAGCTATACTGGTGGATCTCTGCTGAATGCAGGAAGCACATGACAGGGGGCCTTCAGGGGATCCAGGTCACAAGTAAAGACACAAGCCTCAAATCGCAGCAGCCTGCTACACGCTGAACTATCAGCCTGTGAGCGAGACTTCGACTGTCGTGGGCAGTCCTGCATTCTCTTTGTTTAGGCATTTGACCATTTATGAGTTCCACTGTATTTAAATGAAGTACATCTCAGCAACATAATCTACTTGAATGACCATTAAAACAAACACAATCTTTATCTTGTTTGTATTTACATTTGAGCCTCGAAGTAATATTGTATTTTTCCTGACAACTGACGCAAATATCTGCAGCCAGAGAAACATTATTGTTTACATGAACACATACTGAGAGTCAAAACCCTGGAACATCTACAAAAGACTAATGCAGCAAAGTTTTGCTGTAAATACTACAAAGAGCTACAAAGAGCTCTCACACACATCCCTTTTATCCTGATGACCCAGCATTTGATCAATGTTAGCAGCTTGAGGGGGCTCTTGTTTAGATACAGACGACATGACGTTTGCAAAGACCAAAAAGCTCATTTGTACAATGACTTAGATCAGCTGATGAGGAAACCACAAGATTTTGGTTGTTCCACACCCCGGCAGAACACACTTCTGTAAAAGAAACACTATTAAAATGGGCCAGGCGAGTTTGATCTACTTTAAGACATGTAATACCAGAATAAACAACATTTCAAGATGGTGTGATCCAAATGAGGGTGTGCTATGACATCCAGCAGCATTCATGGTGCTGCGAACGAAGCTGGCTGACATTTACAGCACATGTGGCCCCCTGGATCGAATCACTGGTCAAACTTTGACGACTGATTTGACAATTTCTTTCTTGGTTGTTCCCACGGAAACAACTTTACTCCCTACATTTACACACTTTTACTTCCTCTTGGTTAAATGCCGTTCATAAGTGACCCAGTTAGCATTTTCAGCTTTCCACCGAACACGAGCTGAAGTTAGGCGACACAAACGAAAACTAGATGGCATGATTCATTCAAGAATATAATGATAAAACATGACTTACTAACACAAACAAAAAGATTCAACTGGAAAGATGCTTGCTGTTAACAGTACCAGTAAAATTATACATCTCATCAATGAGAAAAGATCACCAAACTGATGTAGAAATTCAAATAAGTGGAAGTAAAACCAGTATGTCGAAAAACTTAATTAGGTAAACACATTTTGAAAAACTGACTCATTCACAACAATCTTTAATTGTTACCCGTCATCTCTCAACAGTTTCATAGCAGTACACAATTTTCCAAGAGGTGAATATGCACAACTAACAGCAGACTAGATTCTGATTTTAAAGGTCATGCCTGGAAAAAAACAACAGAAGAAAAACTTGGAAAGAAAGTAGCAACAAGGACATGTGACCAACAGGACCAAGAAATGATTCCCACAGCCAACTTCCTGCATGCCTCCAGCATAGAAAATCTGAGTTATGTCCACTGTTATTGACTCTCAAGGAGTTTTTGGCAAGAAAAGTAGCTGCATTGCAGTGAAACAGAGGGGACCTCATTCTTTCCACCTCCTTCCCTGCATCATTTCATGCATTACTTTTCTCCCATCCTGACCCTCTGCCTCTCTTTTGTAGAATCCTTTTAAGATGGTCACAATCAGTACTGTCCAATACTAGCTAACCAAATCATGTTATTTTCCCCTCTCAATGAAAAAACCCAACAGGGATCCGGGTGTGCTCCTGACAGGAAGCTGGGGCAGAAACCAAATGTCTTTCCTGCTTAGATCAGCAGGAGTAAGACGAAGAAAAAAACTGACTCCAAACATCTCTTTTACCGTCCCCTCCCATGACTGAAGAAAGCTGGCCCAAATTAAAAACATTCACACTACGCTTCACACACCACAACCTCCTTTGACTTGCAAGCGTTTCCATGCCAGACAGTGATTTTTTCTTGAGCAAAGGTCTGCACCTCAGCTGCCCCAAATATTGATCTGGCAGAAAACTAAACATTAAACAAAGCACAGCTGGAAAATAGGTGAATCATCTTGGACAACAAAAAAGATCGGAGTAGCAGGAAAAACACCGCTTCGAGCTCACCTAAATTGTAAGAGTAGTTTAGAGGATTCAATCCCGAGTATCACACTATTACCCTTTTTAATCTTTCTCATATTACTTACATGAAAGGAGAGAAAGAGAGCTCGTGTTTACCACTGGATTAGCGGTCAGTAAACTAGCCTCGGTGCACATCTGTATCGCCAAGTATTAAAAACGTACACAGAAAAAAACCCCACAAACACATACAGCTTTTGAGCTTTGTACCACTGGAGTCACTGAGGCAAATTTACTACATTTAACGTTTCGCTGGACTCGTACTGAAAACAGTCAAGTTTGACGCCATGAGTTAAAAGCGACAAAAAGCCAACGAAAAATGGCGCTAGCTTGGCACACACTCATGCAAAAATAGTTTGCAGTAGTTGTCTGTCGTCGCCACACAATGAAAGCAAACATTTCCCTAACAAAGCGTTATTAACGTTAGCTCTGTGCCTACCGTTAGCTGGCAGGGCTAAAGGAGGCTAACTGCTAACATTACATGACAGTTGCTGGCGCTGAGGAGAAAAGTTTTGCAAACCTGACTGGCTTTATAAAACTGCTTCTTCAAGCCCGCTACAGACATCTTGGACCCCCGGCTGTCTTCAACTCCGACCGCTGGTTGTAAACAGGTCACGATATTCCTAAAAGTTGGTGGACAGAGTTTGTCAGAAAATGGGACAGTGCAGGGGTGAGGAAAAAAAAACTGTTTGGGAGGAATCATAGGACTGCACAGCCGTCACTCCGAGTCAGGACACGCCAACTGACCACGTCCACGTAGAGAGAGCCTCTTCCCGCTGTCACTGCAGATGAACCGGGGCCACCAAAACTAAGCCCAAATCCAGCAGTTTGCTCTCCCGAACCGAAGACGCACACGCCGCGACGCGTTAAGGCTCTGAAGTTTTGCACCAAATCTGCGAGCAGCCACTTAGTAGAAATCAGTTTACTCGGTTTACTGAGAGGAAACGCTGCGTGCTCTCTGGGCTGGTGCACACTGCCCCCTACTGGACGGAACCGGCAAACACCAGCGTGTCTGCTGCAGCCTGCAGGGCCGAGGCACCACATGGTCCCGTTCTGCTCTGTGTTTTTCCCTTCACTCAGGAGGGGGTTTCTTCTCATATTGAGTTGTTGGCTCTTTCTCTGTATTTTGATTTGAAGAGCAATGAGATGACTACTTTTTAAGAGGCACTTTTCAAACAAAGCTGATTTGAATTCCATTCTCATGCTGTTCAGTGGCATTTTGTAATCAATTTGGCGTCACAGCACACTTACAGCTTCAGATAAAAGAATCTTATCACACACCACCCATCAAAAGTGTGAGAGAACCTATTGTGGTCCAATAATGTAGCCTGAATACAATTTCTAAATGTTGTGATCATGTAAGTTCAAAATGAAAATTGTGAAAATTCAGTGGGCAGTGGAAACCCTGAAGTATTCTGTAGAATAAAAGAACTGAGCAGTTTGCTATGTCTCCTTTGTATTCTAGATCGTGTTTTATTGTGGTTTTCGTTTGGCTTAAAGTGATTCCCAAACATAGGTTGTGGCCCCCTGGTGGGCTTTGGGGGCACTGAGATTGGGCCGTGAGGTAATTCTGAGGCACAATTTGTGGTCCCAGAAATTAATAATAACTAACCATACCTATTAGAGCCAGTATTTCTTTTCATCTTTAACTGAAGTAAATTCAGCCTGTTTCTTTAAGTTGATTTTCTAATTGGAAAAAGTCTTACAGACTGACCTAAAGGGACACACTGACTGAGTTTGTGGTGGACTTCAACACAGCACTGAGACGTGGACACAGTGATCGGTACTCTTGCCTCAGTGAGGATGTCCGGGTTCCATGTTCCTCTTGTGCGAGCACTCGTTTCTTCCCACAATCCAAACACAAACACATAAGGTCACGGTGTGTGTATGAGATTGTGTGTCCCTGTGTTTTGCCCTGTGATTGACTCGTGTCCTATCCAGGACGTACGCTGCCTTCTCCTGACCCTTGGCTGGAGAAATGGTACAGATAACAAACTAATATTACATTCTGAAATCAGCGACTTCCTTTAAGGTAGGACCACAATGCGAGGCAGTAAAACTCATATCATGTGTTTGTTTTCAGGTGCTGCCTACTTCTTAGTGTAACATTTCAAAGTTCAACAGCTCAAAAACAGGCTGTAACTACAGGGGCCAAAAGGAGTTTAAGGGCACTGATGTCGTGGCTGGTATGAACGCATTTTAAACTTTTTGTTGATTTCTTCCTCCAGAATGTTGTCATTATTTATTTAATTACTGTTTTACTATCAGTTCTAACAGAATACATATTGGCATAAAGTTCATGTGACTCAGAATAACTCAAACCAACAACTCCTGTGAATATCAACAACAAACTGTAACAGAAGAATCAACAGCAGTCATTTTTTGTTGTAAAAAGACTTTTATTACATTCTCAAATCCACATATAGTATCACCATTGTGCAATAACACTTCACTGTGTTAAAACCGCTTGGGCTTTATATCCATGACATATCATAAATTATTTCATATTAAAATCTATATTGATTTAATAATAATAATCTTAGAATGAAAATATCATAAACAGAAGGATCATGACAAAAGAGAAACTTTGAGGGAGACATCTTTTAAAAACGCTCTTTAAAAAAAAATATAATTACATCTCTCCAAGACAAAAAGGACACTAAACTGATGAGAAGAAAAACAGTACATAAAAGGATAGAAATTAAGAAACGAAAGGTCACAACAAAACCAACACAAGATTTAGAGATTATAATCCATCTTTTATATTTATTTTGTTTAATATCCTATTAAATCTATGACTCAAAACTCAAAATGAAAGAAGAACGTGTTGCAGTAATGATATTAGACAGGGGTAAAGTCTTTGATACTTCTGTAATCAAACATTCACAAGAACATGTACTGTACACAGTGATCAAGGTTTAAAGGTCTTCTATGTTGGTGCAAGGTGTCTTGCGAGCTAGACTATCTGTAGACACTGTAGGACAGAGAGCCCAGCTATCTCCCTGAGTGACCCTGAACCCAAATGCAGGCGCAGATCATAAAGCTCCGTCCCCGGGACAGATTTTAGACGCTTGCAAAGTCACTGAAAAACACTGACTCCGTAGAAATCAGCGCGTCTAACATTCTCAGGCTCCACGCACAAAGTATTGCACTTTGTTACAATCTGTAAGTGCCATCAGGCCATTTCAGGTGATCTGCAGAAAAAAAAGAAGTGGGTATTTGGTACATTACGTTGTGAATCACATTAATCGTGAGCTTAACCGTGCTGGAGCGCTTGTGAAAGTGTTAACTTTAGTACGTGGCATCTAAGGCCAAACATACTGAGAACAATGGGAAGGACAATATTGCACAATCCCACAATGCCACTGTCTTAAGTACCAAGGCAAGGGTGAGACTCCCTTCATGCTAAGTGAGAAATTACAGCACTGTCCCAGCAGCGCAAAGCGAACCGAGCTTAAATATTAATAGATATAAAACATCTGTCAGGTGATTGTCGTAAATGCTTAAGATTAAAAAAAAAAAATCCTAATTACAACTTTTTTTTTCTTTTTTTTCTTAGTAACATCATAGTTTTTTGGCTTTGCAGGGATCAAATGTTTTTCTTCTCTTTGAAGAGGAAGATTTCATCTGGACACACCTCTAGGTGTCTCCAGAGACTTCACTTCAGACAGATCTGGATCTACCCAGGGCTTCCTGGACCCAGACATGAACTGCTCAGAAATGAAAAACAGCAGTCAGGACGTCGTCAGCATCTGTCTGTCCAGCATCACGCTCTTCATTCTCACCGATTTCTTGATTTATGTTGAATAATTGTAGTAAGCAGCGGCACGTTGACCACTGACTCCGATTATTTGAAGGATTTCTCTAGTACGAGCGCAGAAAAACTAAACTCAGGGGGGTAGCTGATGGCTCTGTCAACCCTTTGCTGTGCCTTGTAGTGTGTGAAGTGGGTGAGGTAGTAAGGGAGTGGGGAATCACACAAATAGAAGAGTTAATGCTCCGATCAGAACCCCTCGGCTGCCCCGGACCACATAATCTGCCCAACCCCAAAGCAGTGAGAGTTGGCGCGGGCAGAAAATCCCCTATTACTGATGTTTAAGAAGCTTAAAAAACACCATCATCATCATCCTCCACCTGTCCACCCTCTATTCTGTGCCTCCTCCTGCAACCACCACAATGGCAATGTCATCGCTGTCACATTAGAACCATCTTTCTTGATTCCCAAGTCTTCCGAGTACACTCGGCTACTGAGGCAGAGCCGGAGGCTTGGACAATGATACGCTTTTCGTAGAGGAGATCGATGTGTGATGGTGCCGGATGATTCTCTTCTGAGAGTCCAAATAACCTCACAGCACTGTGCTCATTCTGCCTATGTGCAGCAGGAGGATGTATGTTAACATGAATTCAGTTTTTCAGTTGGAATCCACAAAAATCTCCTGCCAAGAGGTCACTTTGGATTTCAACAAGGACTCGTAAGTGCTAATTATGCAAATTTTGTTTCTTTTTTGTCATTCAAACCATCATTTTCTGTCTCTGTGTGGACAGGCAACATTATTCTGAGAGCTGAGCACAGGCAGAACATTACAGACCTTCTCCTCTCTTGGTTAAAATTCTCTGACTTTACATGACTATATAGATATTTAACATATATATCTGTATATAAAAAAGGATCATGTGAAAATATATTCACACCACCCCTGTGACTCTTTACTATATCTAAGTGGCATCTGCAAAGGGAAAAGGTAGTAGGACTGAGGTCACTGATTGCATTAAAAAAAAAAAAAAGCTCACTTACATCAGTGTCTGAGGATGTGCTAATTAAAAAAAGACCAACGACCGTTCAGCATAAGTGCTCTGTTTCGTGCTCCATGTGCAAGAGTTAGTAGATACATGGCAATGCCAGCCAACCATTCACCGGTAAAAACCCCAAAACCAAACCAAAAAAAAAAAAAAACCCAACAGAAAAAAACCTTGTTTGCTTGTGAATTTGATCATGGTCCCTTTAAACAGTTTGTTCATATGTTACAAAACTGTCAAAATATGGGTGCTACCAAAAATACTGAATCAAACAATCAACTATACTATACTAACAGCTGAAACAGGCGTCATTACTGCAACTCTCCACAGCGTGGGTGAGGACCATAAGTATATACATTCTACACTGAGCCGGGGGGCGCCCGTGCTGAGAGGTTCAGGGGAAGAGGGGTACATTCAACAATAGCTTACAGGAACTGTGAAAACAAGAAAAGTCAAATTGTCCTTAAAAGGGAATTCGACTGAAGGAGGGATCGAAGGATTACCGATAGAAAAATATTTCTTTTGAAAATACAAATGTAGGCTACTCTTTGTTGTTTTGTGTTGTTTTGTTTTTACCTCCCCTGAAAAAGGAGGCGACAAGCACTGATGATGCAGCAGCAGTTCCTGTAGTGTTAAGTTGAAAAGGACTGGCTTGCAGGGCAGTGAAAGCTACTCCACAGGGTCGGGAGTTCAGAGGTGGGAGGAGTGTATGCTAAAGTGTAGCGTGCAGGATTGTCATCGAGCTGCTGGTTGGTTTCATTTCAGCTGTTTGCCACAAGTTTGTGTTTTTTTTAAAAAAAACTTTCTCTCCCTACACCTCAAAGTCACAATTCAAAATATGCAAAGTTTCTAAATCCCACTAGCCCTCTGTGGAGTCTGGAAAGGTGATTTCACTGCCAAAAACCTCCCTGTACAGCGGGGGGAAGGTGTACGCTGTCTCAGGGTGAACGAGACGGAAAAACTCCAGCTTGTCAATGTGCAGGTTGCAGATGGACCTCATGACGGGAAGCTTAGCCACCATCTAGAGTGAGAGAGAAGACATAATACGTGGAAATAAATACATGAGCACAAAGGTTCAATGACGAATCAGGTCAGCTGGCTTCAGCAGCCTCTGTACCTTTGCCAGTTTCTCCTCTGATGCTCCTCCTTTTTGTAGGCAGCGCTGCAGGGCCACGTACACTTTCTCCTGCAACTTCTTGATCTTCTGAACATCTGTGAGCCAGTTTCGGTCTAAATTATGGGGCAAAAACATTAATGTTACCATCATGGTGCTGCTACGGGTCTAAATCTGGTGAGATTTAAGATATTCAAGAAGATTCGAGCAGAATATATATATAGAAAAACATTTTTACGTTGGTTATTTATAGTTTTGCTTTATAGACTAGAAACGCTGATGTGTCATACGTGTGTTAATTCATTCCAAAGCATAATGAAATGGATTTAGGTTTCTGCCTATTAGTCAGCCAACAGATCAAAAATAGACCAAACCTAACTTGTAGAAACATGAAATTTGCCCAAGAAATCAAGTTTTAAGTATTAATTTTTTTAAAATAATAATAGCTAACATTAGAGGCTTAACTCTGCCTTAGGGTGAGTATGATTCAAAAGCATATGAACAACAAAAAACTTTCAACTGTTGTGTTTAGCCTAACTCTCTGGAAAACAGGAAGTGTTAACTTGATGAGGTTTTAATTTACCAGAAGTGTACAATACCAGTTTGACCACTTTGGTACGTGTGAGCAGATCATTTAATGAGGATGATGATCTGACCTGTTGAGAGCAGGACTGCAGCACTGAAGAGTGCCATTTCCTCTTCTGACATCTGTATGCGACTCAGGCTTTTAGCCAGGTCGAACACTTCGTTCACAAGGTCGTCGCACCCTAATGGGCAGAAAGGGTAAAGAGAAAAATCAGGACAGACATTATGGTGGCCGATGTGAAACATATACGGGGACTGATGCCTTTCCTCCTTATTGTCTCAAGTGACAGAAATTAAAAAACAGAGCGAGAGTGAGAGAGAAGGAATGAGTTAACTTACCAAGAGCTTTAAAAAGTTGTGCAGAGGCAAACTTTCCATCAAACAGCAACGTGTTATTGATGGGGTTGTAGGCCCGGCACATACGGATCAGAAGAACGTCCATGCACCCTGCAAACCCAGACAAGGGCAACTTTAATAGGAAACATGGCAGTATTCACACATTCAGATGACTTTTGGGTGAGAAATCAAAGAAAAAAACGCGAGTTCCACTCTCACTATTTTAAACATGAAGCTTTCCATGTTCTGCATGTTACTTTACAAAGCAAAGCATTTTGGGAAACTATGAATGGCAGGGAAATGATCAGAAGGGTGCTGAACATATTCAAAGCAGGAGAAGCAGACTTGTTTGAGGCCAGTTTCACACACCATGATAGGTTTCACTGTAAATATACCAATCAGGCTTCTAAATATTTACTGGTAATCATCTTTCTATTCAGTGTTTGACACATTAACAACTTGACAGGACAAAGAAAGTTATTGACATTGTTGAAAACTTCTCATTCATCCACATTCTCAAAGCTCTGCACCTTTGGGTGACAGCCAAGTCTTACCGATGTAGAATGGCTGTGAAAGTCTTTGCATAATTTCATGCCTCTCTCAGTCAAGCAAAGAATTTGTCAAATTATTAAAGTGATGTGCAATCGTCACTTTCACGTCGACAAACTGTGAATAAAGAACAACTTGGCTACTAGTTACATCCCATTAATCTAAACGCCCGCACTGACACAATCAATGAAAGTTGCACATTCATTTCAAACTCCTGGAGGTCACACTAAGTCCTCCCTGATTTGTAGAAAACTGAAGCATTTAACAGTAAGATGACGAGAAAATGTGGCAGAGAAGAAGCGGCAGGATTTGGACAATGCCAGCCATTCTGCAGAGGAGGAACAACGTGCACCTTTTCAAGTCACTCTGCCAGCATGTGATACTGGAATGCTTTGAAGTCAGCAGCCACTTGCGGGTTATATACCGTTCATATGACAACAGCTATCTTTGTCACGGCTGCAAGTTCGCAGTGTAGCACACACAGCAAACAGTAGCGGAGCAAAGTGCACAGCTGATTTTTAGCCCGCAGACATGCATATCGGTGTCATGCACTGACCTGCTTTGAGAAGGATAATCTGATCGTTCTGACAGAGGTCCATGAAGCCAGAGATGCGCTTGGCGAACTCCACAACATACTGGATTGCGTTGGTGATGTGAATGGCACATTGTTGCCACATCACCTCTGCTGACTGAGAGAAAAAGAAGCAAACAAAAGCAATGCTTAATGAGACATCCAACGATAAAAATGCAGTTGTTTGTGACTCAATCTAATATCTGAGCGACTGTTGTGAATGCCAGTCAGTTTGATAGCATTTGATGCATTCATCTTAAAGCTGTGGCCTCCAACCTTGAGAGGAAGATAAAGAGCCGAACGTGAAAGCGATGATAAAGTTGTTTGGATTTTCATACGTCACTGTACGGCTGCACCGTGGCGACAAGATAGCTCCTTTATCTTACTCACAGTTCTGCTCAAGGTTAAAATATTCCTCAGTTTGTCTTCTACGAAAATGAGCCTCACTAAAATAAAGTGTTGCATTTGTGATAATACGGCTGTCTCATATTTTACACAGTTTAGCTCAAAGACAAACAAAGTGGGCTGAGAATTTCAGCCAGTTCCTTCCAAAGCTTCAACATCTGTATCGTCTAAACTCCATTCTCTTTCTTAGAAATGATCAGAAAAACATTTACCTTCATCTGGTATGCACGTGTCTCGTCTGGACTGTACAACGTCCACGCCATTCTCTTCAACTCATCTGTGCTGTACTGGCTTGTTTCAACGTGAGACTTCACCACACTCTGGGTTAGACGTTCTGATTGAAGAGACACACCTCAGTTACCATTTGCAGGGTTTAAATGAGTCTCACAATATATTCTGCATACATTCATTATTCACATCCCGCAATGCAAAGCTGGCGTAACACTGACCTAACTCCAGCAGGGAGCAGCCCTCGGGCACTGGGTTGAGAATAGCATGTGAGAAGAGTCCAGAATCGTGCAACAGCTGGTACTCGTGCTTTATGCTGTGGTTGCCATCAACAAAGTCCAAGTTGGTCTGTTCTGGTGAACTCTGGGAGGACGAGCTGCTGCCCGCGCTGCCGCCCAGTAAGTCCAGGTTGCAGTAATCTCCCCCTGCATACTCGGGGGTCAGCGGCAGCTCGAAGAGCAGACCCTCCGGTAGCGTTGTGATGTCGTCCAGATCGCTGAGTGTGGCACTGGAGCCTCTCCTGTAGGCGCGGCTGTTGTCAGCCAGGTCGCTGTTGTCCTCGCGGGCACCGACCCCCGCGCACTCCTGGGACTGCTGGTGTTTCTGAACCTCTGCGTAAAGGCTGTCACGCTGCTTTTTGGACATCCGACCAAACTTCACAGCTGGGGAAACAAGAAGAGAGCAAAAAGGCACAGAATGAAACATCCGAGCGTTCGGGTGGAGTCAGAACGGCAACACGTGACATCGCTGTGAAACACAAAGAGTGTGAGATGGAAACTGAGTTAATTAAATATAGATCGAGTAACTGAACTCACCATCGCGGCTCATACCCAGAGCCAGACACTTCTGCAGCCTGCAGTGCTGACAACGATTACGGTTGGTCCGGTCAATGAGGCAGTTCCTCTGTCGTGAGCAGGAGTACATCGCATTGTTCTGCTGGCTGCGGCGAAAGAAGCCCTACAAGCAGGAACAAAATGCACCATCGGTATCTGACAGCCTGCAAGGTGCCGTAAATCACTCATAAACTGCTTTTACCGGACTGAGTGCAATTAATGTGATAATCACACTTCAGAGACCAGTTTGTTGTTCCTCCTTCCACCCGGTGCATAAGTGATGTGGATGGTTTATAGCTCACCTTGCAGCCTTCACAGGTGATGACACCATAGTGGATCCCAGATGATTTGTCTCCACAGATTTTACACGGAATTACCTCTATTTGAGCTGAACAAATAGACAGAGAGAGAAAAAGAGAAAGAGAGAGAGAGATTTGTTAAAGACATTCTCACAGTCACAGATCAATGAGAAAAGCATCACTATGAGCCAAAAATAGGAATAATGAGGAAAATGCAAAAGTAAGCTTCCTCAGAAATATATATTTAAATCTGCAATTATTAACTATAATTGTTAGTATTTCCTTGAAGTCTTAAGGTGGCCAAAGATAAGCAAATGAAATGAGGCATGTTTGAGGCAGGTTTACCTCTCCATCAGTGATATTTGCTGTGAGGCGTTCGAAGATAATTAATTATCTTTGAGATTTCAAAGCATGGTGTGAGAACAAAAAGATTCAACAACAACATGCTTGACTTCCACAACATCTAAAAATCACCACTATAAAAAATCCGGTTGCTAAATTCCTGAATGCCTGTTTGATGCAGGTAAAGAAATGTAATCTGTTGAAG
>JAUESE010000062.1:12347100-12358747 GCA_032274725.1 Malacoctenus triangulatus
TCACCACTATAAAAAATCCGGTTGCTAAATTCCTGAATGCCTGTTTGATGCAGGTAAAGAAATGTAATCTGTTGAAGCTCCGACAACAATCAGTATTTAATTTATAAACAGATACTCAAAACTCAACCTTTCTTTAAACACACTCCTTTTCAGTGATGGTCCAATGTAACTGTGGTGCAAAGGCATAAATAAACAACCTCTCTAGTTGACGGAAAAATATGTCAAGATGAACTGTGTAAAATGAGGCGGGCTGCTGTAAATCAATAACTCCTGAAAAACAAGTTTTTTGAAAGCAAATGTGGTTTTCTTTCACCTTGCATTTGAGCCACTGTGACTCTTTTCCCATGTAATGACCGTCCAGTGTTGCAAAATTTGAACGGTAGCAAATTATGATAATGAGATGCTTGTGTGATACTGTTACAGTACCGTGAAGAAACAAGAGAAGTGTCAAGAACACAAAGGAAACAGTGTACACTGTACAATATACACCTTGTGTCCATTGTGGAAGCCTGAGCCTTCTTACCTGGGAACAGCCTGTTCTTTTCATTATGTTGTTTATCTAAGTAGCTGGGCCTCCTCAGGCCCAGAATAGCAGGTCAATTGCATTAGCTGAGGCCGGGGTTATAAAGTTTCACAGCTCTCTCTTGCGCTGTCACTCTTCTTCCAGGATGAGCAAAATGTTAGCAGGTTAACGGAGCTTTCCTGCCGTACGAGAGCCTCCAAGGCATTTAATTGTAAACAGTGAAACATCTGCAGCCGTTCGCGTACACACTTTGTGCGATATTTGATTTTTGTAAAGCTGCAGGGTGTGCCAAACAGTCCCATAACCACGTTTGCTGGGTCACACATGGCATTAGGTAACATGGAAATCACCGAAAAAGCCACAACTGGTCTTTACTGCCCTTCAGAAAATTGCTGTTATTCTAGAAAAAAACCTTTATAAACTTCTCTTAACCCACCAATCAAATGAGTCACTGTGCGTGGGGACGAGGATGTGCATCATGCGCCGCAAAATAGGTTACTGACTGAAAAATCTTGACTCAGGAAAAAATGTCCAGAGTTCAGTTTTACAGACATGTTTTTACAGAGCAAGAGTCAAATCAGAGCATCATGGTTCAGTACATGGTAATGGCCACTGAGCGCAACTGTGGGATATAAATAAATAAAGGGCAACGGAAAAAAAAATCCCTTTCTCCATTGCTCCCTTTATCGCTCCCCCTTCAGAGCCTCACCCCCGCCCTTCAGCCTGTTATATAACTGCCGTCTGGCCGCATTCCACCGACACACTCATTCAAAGGTGGTTCTCTTGGCAACAGTGTGACGATTCTCCCTCCCCCTCCCGCGCCGCCATTGGCCCCCGACCGAGAGGCTCAGCTTGTGACTCGCTGCCTCACCTGCCAGTCAGCTGAGCAGCACAGCCGGCCCGGCAAGCAGGAGCTGCTCCACTGACACAGTTTCCCATTCAGCAAATGGGGAGGGCGCTTGTGGTGGCAGCCTGGCAAGGAACACAATCTGGCTCCTTGTGGCTTTTAAGGTGGAACCAAATCTGACTCAATCTTAAGTAAAGGGAGGGTGCATCCCGGCTTTAGGTGGACAAAGGCAACACTGTAGGGTTTAATTACAGCAAGAAACCAGATGAGCATTCGAAACCAGGAACAAACTGCTCCACTGAAGGTTTCACCACTTGTGCAACATCTGGACATAGTTCAAAAAACATCCCGTACAGTAAGCTGCAAGTGGGGAGGGGGGCTTTGCTAATAGTAGCTCATAACTTGTTGCAGCATGTCAAGTATTTGAGTGAAATTTCAGCTGTGTTTGAGCTGCACCATAAATCTATTTTTACTCTGGTGCAGTAGGCAGCACAGCGATTCCCTGCACCGTTCCAGTCCATCGGCTGCAAAGTGTTGCACAAATCACAACTGTGCAGTTAAGTGCATAGCGCTGATAATTAAAATGCAGCGATGTTGTTATGCTGGTCCGAGATAATTCACACCGTGAGCTCTGCAGCCTCTAATTTAAAGGCATGTTGCAATGCAGTTCGGGTCTTAACAAGAGCTCCTTTATTCTCAGGAGGTTTTTTGCAAACATTTTCACTAATCCCTGTTCATGACAACAAGAAACATCCAAGTTTAAACAAAATTGAACTGCATCAGCTAATTTCAGTTATTACATAAGCTAATAACTGAAAAAAGTTATTCAGTAGTAACTGTATAACTTACATCTAACTTTTGACTCAAATAAACCTTATACCTCAAGATGTTTTTATCTGATAGGTAACAAAGTGTAAAATAAATAAAATGTACTGGCATAAATCAGCCTGCTTTTATCGGGCTGTTGACCCTAACAACCTTTAAACTCAAACAAAAGGAACTTTAAAGTCGTCTGCTTCAGTCAGTCGGTGTGTCTTTGTGTCACTGGCTTGACTCAGCGGCCGTGCTGTAAATTCGCAGCGAGGGAGACTTTGTCCCCTCATCCCAGCTAATCAAACACAGTCCAAGGTCCTATTTACTCTGCACCTCACATATACCTGATGTTCTGTATACTTAACCTACATTGGAATTGGTTTCTGCGGCTTATGTGCAAGAAACGCCACACAGTACAAAATGTGTTGTGAGATATACCATGACATTAATTTACCAACAGAAGACCCCAGAGCACCTCAGTGGGCAGTTAGTGTATTAAATACTATGCCCACCACACTCCCTCAAAAGCTGCCTGCTCTCTTTCTGCATATTTTCCAAGTAGGGCCCCACGGGGCACCTGTTTTTTTGTACAATTTCGGGACATGACCAGTAATAATTGCTTTTTCTCGTACTCCCCTCCCACTGACCTACCTAGAGAGCACAGGTAGAGTAACACAGCCTGACACTGACCTCTGACTCTTTAAAAATGCACTCCAGGTTGAGGAGATTCCTCAGCAGATGGAGGAGTGGAGGACTGAGAGATACCAGTGGGCACAAGTTCAGCATTAACCATCGTTCATCTCACTGAATACTGTAAAAAAAATATTTTTGACGAGATAAAGCAAAGACAACTGTGGTTGAGAAAGAAAAAAGATCAGTAACCTAAAGCCTACCTATAATTGGAGACAGCTGTGTCAGACAAAAACAGAACATTCTGTGCAGTACAGGAGCCTGTTCATAAATGCATTATGTCAGATTCACCAGATGAAACCATTTTTCCTCAAGTAACCTCCCTGTTTTTGTTTCCTCCCCTTCCAGCTTTTGAAACATATACAACCACTTCTCAATGGGTGAAAATCCCAAAAAAACCTGACCAACATGTTTCAATTAGCAGAATTCTACCTCTTCACTTTTCCAAGAATCTGTGCTCACATGCTGAACAAGAGCCCTGTGTCTGCCAAGAAACCAGGCCCCACACTGTGTGCCCCTGCAGTGCTGCACCATCGATCAGGGAAGATAAAGTGCGTTCACTTGACCGTGCTACTGTGTGCTGCTCCAAGACCAAACCCAAGTGGGCCTCTGCAACACAAGCAAACCCAGACTGAGGAATTCAGCTCGCAGCATGTCATTTCGCATGCTGCTTCAAACCGCAGGAACAAATTTAGGCCTTTGCTGCAACAATCGCCGTCACCTTGAATTAGGATCACTTCAGCCGTGTCTAAATGTCACTTATCCTTATCTGCACTTGGGAAAATATGGAACTTATCAGAATGACACCACATCACGATACAACAAAGTCTCAACAAATTTCGAAGTGCCGGATGATTATTTCATTTATTAATGATCCTGCTGCAGATTCAACGAAACACGTATCAGGTGACACTTGACCACAACCTGCATACCAACATGTAGACCAACATGCAGGCTGTGGATGGGACTGAAGCCAAGATAAAGACGGAGGAATCTTAGCATGTCATTGTCAGAAATAAAAGGGCACCTTGACACATACTGTAACTTGCTGTGAACTTCCCCCACAGCTGCACACTCAACAGATAGTGGCTTTGAGGCTGAGCTCAGCACAGCAGTGTCCTTGGAGAGCAGAGAGGCGCCTTTCATTTTTACTGCTGCCATACCTTTGATGCTGGGATAGCTGAGCGCCAGCCCAGGCCGCGGCTCGTCACACCGCCGCAGCACAAGAGAGCAAAGAGTCTCAGACTTGCTCATTTATTAATTCAAATTTCTTTGAATAAATTTTTTTTATTTGTTTAAAATTTATTTATTGGCGGCACCTCCATGAAATCAGATTGACGAGCCGCGCTGGACTGGTGTAACACACACTCCAGTTGATGTAAGTAACCTTATCTGGCAGAGGAAGCTGAGCTTAACTGAACCCTGCTGCGTTTCACAGTAAATGAAGGCTTGCTGTGCCCATATCCTGCTTGTGACAGCAGCAGGCTACATGATCGTCTGACATCACCAGGCGATCAAGGAGAAAATATTACATTCAAATATGCATGAGTGATCTTTTTCCTGAGTGACAATTTGAAAAACAGAACAGTCAGCGAGGGTTTTGACTGCAGCTTGCAGCATGACTTAAAGATGACATTTTTTCCTGACCAACCAATAAAATCGTTCCATCAGACTTTCTTACAGACTGTCCCTTTTTGCGCCCCCGCGCGCGCACACACACACACGCACGCGCACTGTAATCTTCAATGACAGAAGTAGGTCAATGGAGCACCTCCTCTCTCAAACCACCCCCCCCCCTCCCTCCCTCATACTGCTGATTCTGAAAACAAATACACGCTGGCTGATGAACTAACCGAAAGTGGGTCCTAATACATTATGATTACCACCAAGTGCAATTGGGGGCATTAAAACAAGCGACATACTGAACAAAAACCCCAAAATATCACCAGTAGAGCAGATTTTGTTTCATCTCATAAAACGAATGTAAAGGAGTGTAATACAGACTAATAATTATGTCTATGTACACAGAGAGAAAAGACCAAGATACAAGTAAACAACTTGTTTTTCGACGTAAACAATCCCCGCCAGCAGATTTCCGTGAGCCTGACAGCCTCTGAATCACTCCGCTCTCCACCGCCCCTCTCTCACTCTTACATAACCGGAGTCGCTCGCCGGCAAAAAAAAACGAGCCCTTCCGCCACTGTAACACATTCGGCTTTCAAAGGCGAAACTGAACAACCATTCACATTTATCACACTTTACAAACGAAACACGGCACGATGTAGACACAAAAAAATCAAAAAAGTCAATTTTGAAAAATTACGTAATTCATTCTAAAAGCGTAAACTTTTTTAAAAACAATCCGAAGACTCCAAGCATTGAACATTTATTGTTCTTCAAGAACATAAATACACATTCTTTTTACTTTGTTCCGCGTTTAATCTGGTGTTAATTTCGGTGCGCAAGTGCAGTCTACGCACTTCAGTCCCCGCTTCAAAGCGGCGCTTCAGCAAAGTTGCAACTCACGGCGGACCTCCCGCTGTCTTCAAGAAATTACGAGGAAAAAAAGAAAAGAAAACAACAACGATGTCAACATCCAAAAAACTTACCTCTCATTTTTGCGTCGAAGTCTAGCCAAGTCGTGTCATGAAACTCCGGGTGGAAACAAAACCAAGAAACAGTGAAAGCAAGTCGCGCGTATTGGCTCCAAACAGGAGCAGCTGAAAACTCTGACAACAAATCCTCATATGGATTTTCCTAGACTCTCTTTCAGGCGAACAGACCTCGGAGAAATGAAGGAGCAGCGCCGGAGTGTCGTGCTGTCCTTTCCCTGCGCCTCTCGCACTTTGCGATTCTAACACACAACCTGCACCAAAACAAAGCGGCGGCTCCTGCTCTGCTTGCTCTCGGCTGCGCTGCGTCTCGCTCTAACCTACTTTCGGCGCGTGGACTACACATGATCCTCACCCCGCGGTCCGCCCGCCTCGTGCCCCGTGTGCTGACGCGCGCGCGCAACACCCCCCCCCCCCCCCCTCTCTGCGCGCGCGCTTTAAGGAGGCTCTCGCGTGCGTGGGAAAGTGTGGCAGTGTGTCAGTGCGGAGAGACCGTCAACCAGCGTGGGAACTCTGGTATCAAGCTCAAACTTGGGCTTTCTTTTGCGGAGTGTTTCCACATTGAATGCAGCAAAGTCACACTTATTAATCCTCCATTTCTCCTCAAAATAATAGAATTTAGCGACGGGATCATTTGCACTTGCTAGTATTGATAATAATACTCAAACTGGGCCATTTCCACACGGAGAGGAAACCGTCAATTTATACGAAGTTTTTCATTAAGATGTCACCATATCAGAAAGCTTCATTTACCAAAAACCACTGAAAACACTGCTACTACATGTCTAGGAGAGCCACTGTGAAGAAGAAATAAGGTGTTGATCTGAACTTAACCAATGAGCATGCACAGCAAGGAGAAATGAAGGCTAACACTGTCTTCATTTTTATCATTTTCACTGTCCAAACCAGTGGGCATTTTCACTCTTGGCACAGTTTTGGGCTCTGGATATGCTTCATGTGGATGGAAAAAACATCTGGTCGACATGAAGACAATCGTCTCTGTGTGAATGGCTCAGGAGCCACTTACAGCCCTGTTAGTGCTCAGGTTAAGTTCAAGCACAATGACTAAGGAACACCAATAACTGCATACATCTCCGTTCATTTTAGCGTAAATTAGGAGAGAAATCCTCAATTTGGAATTGCTATCAAGAAGGGGACAGCAAAGAACAGCTGCATTCACCACAGCATCCTACTGAAATCTGTTGCTGACTTCTGTGTCTCAGTGTCCAATTACAACTGCAAATCTTACTAAAAGAGTGCAGAGTAGCATCTTTTTATCCACTGAAAAATGAAATGTAATATAATATTTTCCAAGTTTTTTAGACTTCACTATTTCACTTCTTCTTCACTAAGCAACAGAGACCGGCTCTCAGCTGAAGCCTCAGTTTGAGTCCAGTCAGCTTTCATTTCTGTGTGAAGTCTGTGTGATTTGAATGTTCCTGTATGTGCACATCGAGGCATACACCTTTCATCCCACAAACCAACAACAACCACTGCCAGTTAATCAGTGATCCTACCTTGGCTGCAGGTGTGACTTTGTGTGTGCGTGATGGGGAACCTCTTTGTGTTGAACCGGTGACCTTTACGAGGTGTCGCCTGCCTTCTGCTCATTTTCTGCTGGGTCCGGCGCCAGCTGCTGCAACTCGACTCTGCATGAGATGAAGCAGGAATCGGAACAAAAGATCTTGCACGAAGCACAAAACAAAGCAAATAAAATAAAATAGAAAACAATGCAAAAAATCAGGACCAAAAGGGAACACACAATTTAGAAATAAACTGATTTTATAGCAATGCAACATTGCATCTGACTCTTTAAAACTGTTAAATCTGTAATTCAAAGTACCACAGAATAGTAAAGTTTACATTTTAAACTGTTGCTTGTATGTTTTAAAGATTGTGTTCCTCCAAATGAAATATATTCTGCTTATATTGTACATCAGACTTAAAGTGCAGACTCTGTAGCCACATATACGACTGAGTAGAGATGCTGTGTCCTCAGCGTTCATTGAGCTGGAACTCTTAATTAT
Source organism: Malacoctenus triangulatus (assembly GCA_032274725.1). Lineage (NCBI taxonomy): Eukaryota > Metazoa > Chordata > Actinopteri > Blenniiformes > Labrisomidae > Malacoctenus > Malacoctenus triangulatus. The sequence goes on from JAUESE010000062.1 coordinate 12,354,613, forward strand.
ATCACAGGATTAACAAACACTAATCTTGATAGAGGATTTAAATGCGAGCACAGGTTGTTGTGCTGAGTTTTGCCATATCCTAAATAGTTGGCATGCATGGTGGATCATTAACTTGTAAAGCTGTAGAAGAATATAAATATAGTTTGTCGCTTTTCACTTCTTCATTCCTGTCTCTTTGTGTGTGTGTGTGTGTGTATGTGTAATTGTGTGGGTGTGTTTAGAAACACCCTGGCACAGAATAGTCCAAACCATTAATAACAGTGCTGATGAGAAATAATTGATTTGCATGCGTGGGCAAGATGACGAGTATATCATGTAACTTGGGCAGGTTATGAAATGAGGAGAAGAGAGAGATTATGGTAAGTAGGTTAGTGGAGCAACGCAGGGCTTTCATACCCTCCCCTTCCCGTCCCTCTGCTGTGCATGCGTGGTGAGTCTCCCTGTGTCTTTTTCCATTGAGAGCGTGCTTGTTCCGAGGCTGATCAGCTCTCGCCGTCTCCCCAACGCCACCTATGCATGTTTAATGGCCATGCAGCTCTGCATTGTTGCTCTGTGCTCTGAAACTTTGTGTAAGTTTTTTTTTTTATCTTTTTTTTTCTTTTCAACGGACTGTGCCTCACCCACTTGCTTAACTGCACCAGACAAGCAAAGAAAAAGAAACATTAAATGTAAAGCAGTTGTATATTGTTTTCCTGAATACATAGTTTCAAAATACAATACTGGGAAAAGTGCTCTAAGAATGTTTTGTTTTATTATTTTCTGCAGCTGTAAACTTCCCCTTCCTCCCATTTAGGGGGTTTTGTCAGCGTGATTGTTTCCTTCCTGATCCACATCTACCGGCTCTTTTCGGCTGTGTTATGTCGCTCGCTGTGTCCCTGAGTCGGCCGTGAAGCAGCCACACATCCATCCGGTGTTTGCCTGCAACGTCACTGACCTCCTGACCCTGAATCTTATGTAACCATGGCAATACCCAAATTAGAACAAGGAGCATGGAAAGAGGGTGGAGCTTGGAGCTTCACATTCAGGCACGTAGCGCTCAACCAGCTTTCCAGATTAAGGCAGATTGAATGAAGGCGCGCGCTGGACTGAGCGTGCGCGTGCGTGTGCGCGCACTGTGCGTGTGTTGTGTTACGGACACTGGAACCACATAGCAAATTAGACATTCTGGACGTTGCAAACGCTGGTTGTGTCATTGCCGCTAACAGATTAAGTGTTTTCTGCACCTTTAAACTCAAGAGCATGAATGCAATCACAATTTAATAGCTTAAACTGGCCTCCGCCACAAGCCGTCCGATGTCCAGTATACTGAGAGGATTATTTTTGGATCCAGGCTCTGGCTTCCATAATCCTCTCTCTTCTCCTCTTCCATCATCCTGCTAAACCCTCTCCCTTCTTCTCTTTCAAATGCCCACTAATCTCTCTCACTTGGACTCTCTGTGTGGCTGTAATCTGGTTTGTACCTATCGCTCACCTGAGGTTCACATCAATAGGTCAGTGTGCCAAACGGCTGCTCCTTCCTCCTCCTGCTACGCCCACTGGTAATCACACCCATGTCCTCCACACAAGAGCGGTCCCTGCTGGCTTTTCCAAAGCCAATAGAAGTGATGATGTTTTCAGAGAAAAAGTCACAAATGACTTTTTGGAGGAAAAACTCCGAACATGCTTTGAAAGCTGCAGCTTACATTTGTCTCCCCAGCAGGCGAGTTCTCCCCCTGGAGATTTTTGTATGACACAATCCCCGCAGCAAAAAAGATGTCCAGCTGTCACAGAGCTGTCAGAGTTCCTCCTGGAGCTGCACTCTCAGATGGATAGTGGTGAATAATTGAATGTCAGTAACACACTCGCTCTGAAAGCTTTCAAGAATATCAGGTAGAGGGGGGGAAAAAAATGGGGAAAGGTTTGGAACAAACATCTGTAGTTTCAGTACATTCCGAGAAGTGTGCGACACCTGCTGAAAATATTTTTTTGAAATCTCTAAAGGAGTTGAAATAAAACAACAAAACATTTTTTTTCCCAGGCCTTTGCAAGTTGTCGTGATGAGCACAGAAGGATGGCGTCCTTGTTGTCTGAGCCAAGTTTCTTGAGCTCTTGCATTTTGGAGAAATCAGCGGGCTGACAACATGCTGCAGCTCTCCTCCAAGCCGTGCAGCATGCCTGATAAAGACAAACAAACAAAAAAGCAGGTGCAGGGATACAATTTGCCTCATTTCTGCATTCAAATGAATGTTCTCATTTGAAACTGCCAAATCACGTCGCTAATTTTTCACAGTCTCAGAAAAACCACCGACTTCGACTTGTTCGCCGGCAGAGACACGGACCTGGCGTGCCACGAAAAGAAAGAACTAAGATGCTGAACAAAAAAGAGAAACAGCAAAAGGGAGGGTCCTCTTTTCACTTTCGGTGTGGTATTTGTCCTTCCTGAGCAGCTGTTGACACCAGAGATGGCTGAATTAATTAGCTGTGGGTTCACATTAGCCTCACATCCTGTCGTTGGGAGTCGTGCTGTTTATTCGGTCTTGACAGGCAATATTTAAACAATAGGCATCCAATTAAAGCTGACATTTACCACGGCGTGTCTGTTCATGCCACATCCGCACACACTGTTTTTCCCGCTGCCTGTCGATATGGGTGCACGTCCATCGAGATAACGCAGCATCTGACAGTCATGACAGGAGGGAGCGACTGCAGGCATTTTCAGCGCTGCGACAAGGATTTGATAGAAGGACGGACGAAAACGCATCCGTTTTTTCTTTTTTCAGGCTAATAGATAATACTGGGAACCAAATGAGATTATGGCAGAGATTATGTCTGTGAGATAATAATGGGATTCTTCGTGGAATATTAAATAAACATGATGGATCAGGACCAGAGATTGCAGCCTACTGGGGCTCGTATTTATGCTCCCAGCATGGCGTCACTGAGCCCGGCTCACGCATTCAGAGTGAAGGTGAAGCAACTCACAGTCACCAGCTCTGAAAGAAATAATGTATATATTATGAATGCAAGTCTGAAAAAGAGTGAGTTGACTCATTTCCAAGGTTATTTCAAACTACAGTTGATTTATGTCAAGGGGAGGCTGAAGCTTCAGCGTGTAAGGCCTCAAAGTTCAGCACGTCTTGTCGCTCCCCCCGATCTGTCGCTGTTCTCACACCCTTTCCTTCTATTGTTAAATAACTGCAAACCCTCCACATTTTTTATGGCCTAAACGACTTCTGAAAATGTCATAATTTACAGTTGATTGTGTCGAAGGGAAAACTTGCTTTGCTGGCATTTCCAGCTGTCTGAGGCCGTCCACCGAACACACAAAGACGCTTTCTTTTCTTTGCCTTTCACAATTGAGATAAACTGAAACCTGCTTTGCATGTTTCATTGACATGCACCTCCTGAGGATTTTTCTTCTACAAGCCAGTGTCTCAAAGCCAGAAAAGGAAAAAAATGGAGGGCGCCATGCTGTACACAAATCAGCATATGGGATCTCGAAAAATATGTCAGCTCTACGTGCCGTTAGGTCATGGGGTGTTGTGTATGTTGGGCGAGAGTGTGCGTGAATGAAGCGCGAAAATCCATTTGAGTTTCAAGGAAAAAAAAAAAAAAGATTTCTATGCTGCTAGGCTGGAGCGTGACCTTAAAAAAATGCAGAGTGCAACAATACATCCCTGCAATACATGTAGCCTTTTTTCACCTTTATTTATCCCAAGCAAATATAAACAAATAAAGTAGAACCAGTGTATTTGCAATGTTTTACCATTACTTCAGTCAATGTAAAACAAAAATATCCAAATTTAGAGATTCGACACTGCAAGAGACAAGCAGCAAGAAGAAAAGAGGTGAAACACACGCACACAGAAAGCCAAGTCGATGTCCCAACAATCTGAAGATGATACTGAAAGGAGATCTGCTGTTTCCACTGCTCGCTTCCATGACAACAGCCTTGCAGGGCCCCAGACCCCATGGCTTGTCTGCAGTGAATCATCTGCCCTGAAGGTGAGGTAACACCCACAAAAACACATTTGTGCATGCAACAACACACACAAGCCTGTGGCGAGTCACACATACTGTACATGTGGACACACGTCGTGTGTATGTACACAGATATACATGTCTGTACACACACACACACACACACACACACACA
>JAUESE010000062.1:12415238-12425354 GCA_032274725.1 Malacoctenus triangulatus
CCCCCCCCCCCCCCCCCCCCCCCCCCCCCCCCCCCCCCCCCCCCCCCCCCCCCCCCCCCCCCCCCCCCCCCAGCACGTGTTGTCCATTATTGACTTCCTCGTCCTTGAGTTTCTCATCCGTCTTTTCCTGTCTTTGTTGCCCTCTCTCCTTTCTCCTTGTACCTGCTGTCTCTCGCTCTGCTGTCTCTTCCTGGGAAGCTGAGAGCACATGTGGTGAGGGACGCCGTCCTGAAGCCGTTCGCCGCCATTATGCTGATATTCTGAAACTGGGCAGGAGCCTCGTCCCTGCTTACTGAATGCAGCGATGCTGCTGGGAGGCTGCATGGATATCAGACTCACACTGAGGGCAGATACAACTATTTTTAAGCGTTTGCTACGATGCACCAGACGTGGTAAAAGTGGTATCTAGGCCATTCGGGAAGTACGGTTATATTGTGTGTGTTTGAGCTATTTAGACATCAAAGGTTGTAACGTGTTTTGAAAGATACACAAGTTTACACACACATTGTGTAGCTGCAAGGCTTTTCAAAAGGCAGTGCTGAATGTCATAGAAGAAATACACACACACACACACTGCAGCCACAAAAGTACTGACGACATTTGGATCCTCGGTGGAGCTCTGTTGGTCCGACAAGGCTTTCAGACAACTTCCTGTGTTTGCAAGTGAGGTCCAGCTAACAGGCTGAGTGACGGCAGGATCCACAGAGGATCAGGCATTGTTTAGAGAAGCTATTTTTGGCTCAAATACACCGATCAGCCATAACATCAGGACCACTTGTCTCGCATTGTGCAGGCTCTCCGTTTTTCAGCCCCCCTAAAGCGTTTTCAACGATCACACCTGCACATTTCATAGAAAAACAGAATGAAAGTCGACAGTCAGCGCCCCACACGATTTATAGTCATTAGCTTTGAAAGCAAGCTTGAGCTGCAGGAGTTTGTCCGTCGGATCAAACTACGCCCTTCTTTAGCCCTTCCTCTCCGCCATCTATGGGCTTCGATCGCCCGCCGCCTCGTTGCTGGTTTGCAGCTTTCTCGGATAACCTTCTGACAGACACGGACCGCTGCTGATCGGGAGCACCACACAATCGTCGGGTTTTCCACGAAAGCCTCCACTCGTCAGTCTCACCGGCACAGTTTAGGTTCAAGTTCAACGATGAAATGTTCACCAGCTGTTTGACATCTCACAGCCACTCTGGCCTCCCTCATTCTGTCTCCGTTATCCTCACTGCGTGGAAACATGCTGACAGACACTCTGATGGAACCTGGTGGAACATACTAAGTCAGAGCTGATTAAAAGTTAAAAGCAGAACTGAAATGTCGATTGTTATAACTGAGATGTCCAAAACAATTGAAACAACACACATTTCAGCAAAACATGTTGGACACAAATTTGGAGCTGTTCTCTTCATCCTGTCGGTGGTCATAATGATATGGTTGATTGGTGTATTTGTGGGAAAGCGATCCTCCCTAACGTCTGAGCTCATTGTTTTGGACCGTATATCATCTATTTTTATCCTCCCGTGCTTCTGGGGAAATGTGGCCACACGCACAAGCCAGCGACTGTAGTCTCATCTCGTTTAAAAATGACATCTTGCTGTGCTGGAAATAAAACATTAAAACAAAAAAACATCTAAAATGCTCCCTGCAAGTGTCTTCAAACACACCACGAGAAACAGATTACTTGGTCAAAGGAAGGACGTGTGGGACGTTAAAAAAAAGGACTAAAAAAATCACATTGTGTCTGAAAAAGACTCATCAGTGGTTTGAGTCACTTGTGTACATTAATGATCTCTGATGTTGATTCAGTTCTATATTTAGGACATCTGAAGCATTAAAAGGATTCTGTATGTGCAGCAGTGTATAAATAATTCTGTCACATTTCTTATTCTTTGTGTTGTTCGATGTCTCTGGTTCGGTGTTTGTGTTGTTTCAGGCTCCGCAAATATCCACAGCGTCCGATAATCCCACATTTACCAGACAACATGTCTCCCTCTTCCTCTTCCTCCTCCTCCTCCTCCCTCTGCTCACAGGCCCCTTTTTTTTCTTCTTTCAATTCTAACTCGTCTTTCAGCAAATCAACCTCTTGTCCCGAACGAAATAAATCCACGTGTCTTCGATTACTTTGTACACCCCAGTCCTGACCTCTGCACTTCCAAGCAGCCACCTCCGCCTCTCCTCAGAGCGCCGCTCGGCCTGCAGGAAGCCTTGCTCTTTCTGACTTCACAGACGAGGGAACAAACGATGGCGGCCTTGGTTTGCAAGGTGAGCCGTGTGAGCGCAGCAACATGCTGTGTGTCCGTCGCAGGCTCTATGGGAAGCATGTTCAGACGTCTCTTGTGCTCCTTCAAGAAGTCTTCAAGTACGAGTGAGATGTGTGTGTTGTTTGTCTGAGGACAGGGCAGGATTGAAAATCCTTCCTCTTCAGCCAAAGTCACACACGTTCATGAATTTAAACGATAAGAAAAAGATGAAGAAGGTTCCCATTTAACAGCAAGGTGATGATCTATAGACCTGCACAGGCCTTGGAGCTGCTCGGAGCTGTCTGGAGAATATATGCAGTAATTTGAAGAAAATCATTTTGGGGAACCAACCAGAAGGTCGTAACACTGATTTAAGAGGAAGAACGACAATCAACTGACTGACAAACAAACGTCGATAAAGCCAGTTCAGAGGAGTGCACGACTCAACTCCAGAGCGGGAATGTTGCCTACGTGTCAACAGGCACAAACATGAAGAAATCACGGAAACAAACCTGCAGATGTGACTGTAGATATGATGCAGAGCCACAGATTTCTGAATTCATCTCAGGGAAACATTTGCCGATCGCAACTCTGCTGAATGAATCTATCAGTACAAACTCCTTCCACAGCCAATCATATGCGTTGATGAACATGAACGATAAACTTCTAAAAAAATTCCAATCCAAGGCAAAAAGAGGAGAAAAGTTCTCAAAGAGGGATTATTCATCGTGATGACAATTACAATCAGTCCACCTTCATCTACTTTGGTTTCATAGCTGCAGAATTGTCAAACATCTGCTTCTTTCTGACTCTTCGCATATTGAAATGAACTTTTTCCAAGTTATTTTCAACTTTTAATATCTGCCATTTATTTACCATCACTGTGTGTCTTCGACAGAAAAGTCGGACTCAATGATGAATCGCAATGAATCAGTGGATATATTTAAACCCAAAAAACTAGTTTGTGGAACAGCCGATATGTTGAAGGTTATGTTTGGACGGACAGATACAAGATATTGATCACAAATTTTGAGTGAACGTCACAGTGTTATTGGTCCACACTCGTGTGAGGATGCTGCACCTGTTGGCCGGCGTGGAGAAGACCCCCAGAATGATGTCCCTGCCGTGCATCCTGATGATGGGGCTGGTGGAGTGGAGCAGGTTGAAGTAGAAGTGGGAGTCGCCCGGGACAGAGCAGTTCAGCCGGGCCTTCAGGAACGACGTCCACTGCTTCTCCAGGACGCGCTGCGACCCGCCCTGGTCACGCTTGCACACCCGGGCCACACGTGACACCACCACCTTCAGAACATCCCGGCAAAAAGACGGCAGTGTTGGGATGAAAAACGCAATAATTCAACACACAGACGGTCTCTTGTGTTGGTGGAGTTCTCGAATAACGCCGCTGATAAGAATGATAAGCCGGGGAGTTAGATAATAACTCCTGAGGTTCAGCTTTCATCCTCATAAAGACACATTTAAAAGCTCTTTTCAGCTCCGGAGTGATCTCGGAAGAGTCATTTGCATGCCATTTGCAACGTGGCACCCTGTTTTGACAGATCATTGTTCTATAATGGTAAATCTAATATCAATTATTCATGAAAATGTCAGCGCATCTTCAAATAGCGTCTTTGAATACACAATAGTAATGCTGTTTAAGTATCCATTTACTCTGCTCTCTGCAAACATGTCAGAGCCAGAGACCTTGTGTAAGCACTTCTCTCCAAATGTGAAATGCTAATTTATTAGAGGAGCGAGTTTCTTGTCTCTGTTGTTTTCAAATAAAGACGTAGCCGCTGCGCAGAATATACGCAGCCACTAAAACACATGTGAAGACAAACATGTTTATGGTTAAAAAAAAGGTTGGTTTTTCATTTTTTTCCAGCACTCAACCTCTCCAGAAAAAGTCAAGACGATGTGCGCCGCAGATAAAGAGTTGATATTGACATCCCAACAACAGCAACAGACGTATATTGGACCCACGTCTCCTTTCACACCCGTGTAGCTCTCTGGAGAGACGCTGTGAAAGAGCCAGCAGCCTCTGTTGGCTGAAAGCAGTGAACTCGGAGTGAAAGGGGGGAGCACATTTCCATCAGAAAGACTCGGCTACCTTCTCCAGGTAATTGAACTCCATGGCGATCTCTCTGAAGAAGAAGTAGATGTGAGGTCCCCACTCCACCGCGCTGACAAAAAACGGCTCTGCATTGTGGGAGAGAGAAAAAGCGTGAGTGGAGGTGCAGACGAGGAGGCGAACGGCAGGAGACGCGCGGCCCAGAAGGGTCGCTGATGAAACGGAGTGACCATGAGAAATCGCACAGGCTAACAGGCGCTCCTTTTGTGGCCGCGTCGTGAATTCCCACCGCACGACGGTGACGGGAGGGCAGCGCGAAGGAGGCACAAGCCACGCTTAATTTCATTACACGGTGAAAGGGGATTTCACAGCAAACAATAAGCGCATTATGACTCCCCGACATTTCTGAGAAATTAGTTTCAGGCGATTGGCTCCGGCGCCATCACGCCTCGGACCCTCTCCGTCCTCTATCAGCGTTTGGTGTGATCAGGACACAAACAGCACTGAGAGCCGAAAAATGGACGCGGAGTTGGAGCTTCAGTAGGCAGTGGTGGGGGGCGTGGGGGGGCAAAACTGCCACTTTTGTCTCTGGTTACATTCTGGGGATGATAGTCGTTTTTTTGCTGGTCAGGTTACGGGGGTGGGGGGGGTTGTGACCAGGGTCAGGGAGTCTGTTCTGATTATTGCATGTCCTGATATAGTGGCTGGACAGCTGAAACCTGAACATTCATCATGCTGATTCCCACCAATCACACTGACACTGTATTAATTGTGGAAGATGGAGAGTAACGGAAACTCAAGGCGAGACGACCCGACTGTGACCACAACATCCAGCAAGATGCAAAATAAAAAGGTAAAACTGCGCGCGCGCACACACACACACACACACACACACACACACACACACACACGCACACACACACACACACGCACGCGGCGCACGTACCTCTGAACCACTTGGAGTCGTGCTTGACGGTGCGCAGAGCGGGACTGTCCCCCAGGCTGCGATAGATCACCGCATCAATGGCCAGGAAGTCTGTCACCGTGGCTGTAAACAGATTCCCCTCTGACACACACACAAACAGGGACACCGGTGAGACGCACACGCCGCGGGAGCCACAGCAGTGAGGCGCGAGCGAGGTGTGATCGTTTCTTGAAAAGTCCTGCTTTGTTTAAAAAAAAACGACGCGACCATCCATTCAACCGCTGGAACATAATTGCAACATCGCCACACAAAAGTAAATAGCGCAGCATTTTCTTTTTACAGTTGCTAATAAGAGATAAAGGTTCGGTGGCTGAAGCCTAATGGCTCCCCGCGGTTGCGGCTACAGAACGCTGATGATTTGATTATAAGTAGAGTGCTTAAACCTGATGAAGTAAACAATGGAGTTGAATAAAACTGAATGAAACTGATGAATCACAATAGCTCCGTTTTGTTTGCGCGTCTGCGCCGCAATCAATGAGCAAAATCATCCTTTCACTGAGAAACAAGGTGCCTCGTTTACTCCTCCGCCGGGAACGAGGACCCAAACAAAAACACGGGTGCTTTACCTGCAAACAAAGCCACGTTCGCGTGTTTGGGGTCGTAGGGGCATCGCGCCATCCCGCTGACTGTGTCCCCGACCATCTCCAGGGTGTCTCCCTGTGCAGGGAAAAAAAACACACACACACACACAAACACACACACACACGCATGCACAGATGCATACATCAATCAGCAAGGTCCAAACAATATAAATGCTTCTGCAGCAGCATGGTGAAAACAAGCCACGAGAGAATGGCAATTAGGGAGTGTTACCGTAAGTGCAAACTAATGATTCACTGGTGGCAATTAGGCACAGAGGCAACAACAAGAGAGTCACATTCTCATGCATAAATAAAACAAACACACACACACACACACACGCACACACGCAGGGTGACACCCACCCACATGAAGTCCCAGTTAATAATTCAAATCAATTTCACGGCTCATATTTACATGTACATACTGCAAAATCTCTGCTTCCCTTTCAGTCAATTACACTCGCGCACGCAAATGGAGAGGTATCCACAAGCAGTTATTTTAAGGATAACGCCGAGCTTGAGCTCTCTAATTCTCCTCCGCGGCTGAAAACAAAATAATTCATGGACGTCATTTCATTAAAAACCAGCTATAAATAAAACAGGAGCTAGCATTACTAACTAGTCCCCAGAGGAACAGACTATCAGGCAGAGACAGGTGTGTGCCACGCCGTCGTGGAAGCGTCATTAGTCGCTGACAGATAATGGGCCAGGTACATCTCACTGTTGCTCCGCGTTTGAAACGTGAGACTGAAAATAACACTCATCTGAAAAAAAGAAGGGAAGCTTTGATAGTGAAAGGATCGCGCCGCTCCCTAATTCCCTCTCCAACCCAACTGCCTCCGTTTCTCCTCTAATATCGCTGCAGAGTGATGTGAAATCAGCCGAGCCGGCGATTAATATTTATAGACACTTTTTTTCCTCCCCCCCCTTCCTCCACGAGTCTGAGACTGTAACCGTAATTGAGCGAGACATGGATTGGCTGGGAGGTGGAGCGCGCTCGCGAGCAGCGTGACGGTGGGTTCAGGTGAGCTGCCTGCCTGACGGAGACAAACCTCCAGAGTCTGACAGACGGGGAAACTTTCACAGAGCGCTGCGGCTAATTGTTTGAATCAGGCCGACCGACGCTCACACTTGTGGCTCCGGCGTGTTGGTGGTCTTTTGAATCCAGCCTCCGCCTGTGGAATTGCTTCTCTTTCTCCAGCACAAGCCAAGCAAACAAGTCACGTCCTCGGCCCGACTCCCTGAATGCGCTGCTCTTCCTCTCTTCCCCTCTTTGTGCTCCTCTTGATTTTCCGTCTCTGACTCTCAATGATAACAAGCTCGGCAGACCACAATGTTTAACCACCGAGAAATAACAACTGTTGTACCTCCGGAGAACAAGGCAGTGAAACTGCCAGGCAACAAGGAGGAAGAAGAACAGCTGGGAAGGAAGTCGCCTCCGTCTCCAGCTCCAAACGACTTGTAAATTTCTATGTGAACAGATCTACCAAGTGTTGGATGGAAGCAGGATTTGTTGCCCCAAAAATGAGGATTTATCTTTAGGTTTGAAGCAGCCACAACAAGCACGACACAGCGGAGTAGTTTTTAGTTCTTTACCCCCAACTGTGGGACGATGCCAGTTGAATTTTGGGGATTGGGGGGGCTTCTTGTGTGGGGTTGGGATGTAAGTCTCTCTGTGTTTGGCCTGTGATCTACTTGCAACATGTCCAAGGTGAACCCCGTCTCTGCCTGCTGTCAGCTGGGATTGTCCAAAGTGTCTTTTCGATGGTGAGCTTTTTCAACCCCCCAAAATGCCTCTAAGAAACGCAGCAGACCCCCTTTTAAATCTTCAATCTACTAAAATATCAAAATGAAGCTGAACACTGGTGGAAACAGGCACTCACACAAAATCAGGAGCCTTCAAAATAAAAGCACGACGTGTCTCCCAGTGTTTTTGTCCAAAAATGTTTCATTCTAATTTCAACAACATCAAAGCAGCCGAAGCCTCGCCCCCCTCCTCCCTGTGATCTCTGGTGGACCCCCAAAGTGGCTTCAAGACCCAAGTCTGTGAACCAGTAGGTTAGGACATGGATGGATGTGTTGACAGTCAAAGTGCTTGTCTGGACCACTCGTAGGCTGTGTGGGTGCTGTGGAGCTGCAGTAGCAGGTGTAATTATTAGTGGGGGAGGGGGGGGGGGGCCTCACTTACAGTGTAGTTGGCACACAGCGGGTTGAAGGCGTTGGTCCCACACAAAAACAGACCCCCCTGTCTGCTGAGCAGCACCTTCATGAAGTTACGACACTCATCCTGCGGGAGGGAAAAGGAAGAGATTATTATGCAGGGCGGGTAAAAGAGATGAAAGACAAAATGACGAAGCAAATAGAAAAAAAAAATGGCACCCAAAAAAAGGAAAAAAAAAGTGGGTTTGTTTTTCAGAGAGTGATTATCCGAACCGCTCTGTGAAATGAAGCTTTTCAGTTGTCTGATGTGTGGAATTATCTCACCATTAAACCTGTCAATCATTTTGGTACAGTCTGAACGTTGCCTGCACGGACTTTAAGTGTCTACCCACATCACACGTGCGCGCGCGCACACACACACACACACACACACACACACACACACACACACACACACACACACACACACACACGCACACACGTGTGCAGCAGCTGCTGATTGACGGGCCGTAATCCGAGCCAGCCTCAAGACGTTAAAACAAGCAACAGATTTCAGCTAATTTCTCCACCACAAGGCGTCAAACTCGGAGGACCTCGCCTAATGAGTGAAAAAAGGGCCCTTTTCTGCTTGCACACGTCTGCTTTGACTCGAGTCAGCGCCGCATAATGGCTGCGTTTGCTTGCCTAATGCTAATAAACGTCGGTGTAGCGGAGCTGCGACTTTGAAGCGTATTTCCTGTCACTATAAATGCGCAGTGTCAGATTGTTCACACGTGTAAGCTTCACCGTGCTGGCGCTGACCATAAAAGTCAGCTTTGAGCCGTGTCACGGCGCCGCTGTGACATTCCTAAATCATTTATACTGCACTTCTCCATCACTTCCTGCTTTAATCATTCACTGCTCTTTCACTTAAACATTGAGTTTCTTTGAGCATTTATCAAATTATCCTCAGTTTTTTCAGCAGAACATTAATTTCCGTTAATATCGTACCGTATTTTGCCGTTCCGTCTTTACTTTGACTTATCCACTTAAAGATGTTTGCATTAGTTTGAGCTATGGCCATTACTTAACAGGAAACAGTTCATTAATTACGATGATAAAATTGTAATAACAACTCACAAACATCCACACACACTTTTTAATAATTAGCAACCTGTTGAGACTAATTTATAACACTAAATCTTGACATAGTGTTTATGTGTTGGTACCCATCTGTATATACTTTCACTTGATGAGGTATTAAGGGCCACTTTGCAGTTCTATTCTGCTTCGAGCAACAGGGAGATAAAAGCAGGGCAAATCATTCACAAGCTCTCACATGGCTGTAAAAAAAAATCACAAATTTGATTCAAAAAGACAGTGATTGAAACACAAAATGTACAGACTGAAAAACACACGATTAAGAAACAATAGGAGAAAAAGGGGGGCAAATTATTGACTAAATGGTTGCTGTTTTCATGGCTGCAGTGCTAAATGTTGTCGGCTTGTAACCACTTTAAAATGTAACACCACACCTTTCAACCAGAGCTGGGTTTCTCCCCTCGCCGCAGATCTGAGCTGCGAGCAGTTCAAAGGGAAACATTTCTTCCTCAGATCAAATCAAAGTTTTAGAGATTTCACAGCTTTTACAGCCTGAAGAGGTGATGGATGGATTTTAGCATGTTGCAAGGAAAAGTTAAAGGGGAGTCAGGAGAAAGTTGGGAAACTTAAAAGCCCCCTCAGATTGGATCGCGACCGAGAAGTAACACGACAATAAACACACAGCGCACCAAACAACGCAGCAGTAAATCAGCGCACGGAGGAATTTTTCAGGGAGGATTATGTGAGAGTTCCTGTCGTGACCTTTGACTTTTTAAAGCCAAAAGGTATCGACAGCAGTTTGCATTTGTGCCGCCGAGTCAGCCGCTTGTGAGTGAGAAGTGATGTACAGTAGATCACTGGTCGACAGCAGCCAGCAGCCCCCCTCCCCACAGTGCTGGCGTCCCAGCCAGGATGGCACCAGCTCCACACGACACACACACACACACACACACACACACACACACACACACACACACACACACACACACACACACACACACA
>JAUESE010000062.1:12622617-12633355 GCA_032274725.1 Malacoctenus triangulatus
AAGTTGGGCGCCTCCGTTTTGAGCCAGCAGCAGCTCGACAGCGTCCGTGTTTATGAAACAGAAATCTACACGCCACCTCCTCTTCCAAAGTCACCGGGACGCCACACACGCTGAGGCTCGTCCACTATCTTCACTTGAATCTCCTCCGACTGTGATTATTAACAGACATCAGCCGCATGATGTTCTTCTGTGTTTGTGTAATGGAGCTCAGCCTTTTCCGGTTATTGTGTGAGAGTGAGGCAAAGGGAGGGATGGAGTGGGGGCAGCGGGGTGTGTGTGTGTGTGTAGGGTGGGGTGGGAGGGGTGGTGGGGGTTCGGTTTAGTGGCCGGAGTCTGACAGAATAGGCAGCCAAAATATCTGGGACACACACACACACACACACAAACAAACTCGCACACAAGGGCAGACTAACTGGCAGACAATCTGTTGGAAGCGGATCAGCGCGAGCAGGAGGAAGGGCCGTCGAAAACCCAGCGCGCCCGCTACACGGCGGCAGCAACGCACGCGCGAGGGGGTGGAGGTGGGGGTGGGGGGGGTCGTGAACAATGACAGGCGGCCTGTTTTAACATGGCGGGGTGAGGTGAGGTCCGACTGACCGAAACACAAATCAATTGTTTTCTGCGCCGATCGGAGGCGGATACAGTTGAGCCAGTGTGACCTGGGATGGGACAAAGATAGAGTCGGCAGAAAAAGCACGACGACACGGGACGCTTTCAGAACAGCTCGAAGGCCAGACGAGAACAACAACAACAACAGGCGCTGGACAACATGTGACGGACAACAGCGGGGCGTTAAGAAAAGAGATGTCACAGGAGATTGTGTCCTGAGATAACTCTAATCCTCACTATCCAGGTCACTTCCATCTTCCACTGAAGCTGGATTCATTGTCCCAACTGAGGCCTCGCTGGATTCACCTCTGACCAACTGACAGCAAGATGTGGGGGATGAAACGAGAGGAGGAGGAGGAGGGAGGACGGAGGACGGGATGTGAAAGGACACAAGGTTCTGACCTAATGTTGAGCCGGAGAAGAGAAGGAAAAGAACTGGAGAGGAGAAACGCTGGGAGAAGGGGGCAGGAAGAGAGGAAAGAGGAGGGGGGGGTATACAGACCCAAAATAGAGTGACAGAGAGAAAGAGGAGAATGAGGCCTTGAGCGGGGAAAAGGAAGAGGGGGGGGATGTAAGCGAGACACTGAGAAGTTGAAGAGTGAGAGACAAAAAAAAAAAAAGCAGTGGCAGCGTCGACACACGTCATTCTCCCTTCCTCTCTCAAGGAACGCACTCCACTCCTCCCATCACCCTCCCTGCCAGCTCCTGCCTCGTTCTGTCGCTCCTCAAAAGACGAGAAGGGAAACGAAACGTCGGCGCGAAGAGATCAGAGATGAAGGCGGACCGGGGTGAGGAGGAGGAGGAGGAGGAGGAGGGGGCGATGGGAACGTGTCAGAGGAAGAGGTGAAGGGACAGGAAAAGGAGAGAGGAGTCAGCGAGAGGCCGCTGGGAGAAAGCGAAAGGCTGAAGAGGAGGAGGGAAAAAAAGGGGTCAATAGGAGAGGGGGGGGGGGGGGGATAGAGAGAAGGGACCTCCTGTGGATCGTCATCTGCCACATCCGTCCGCCCACGTGCGGATCGAGCAGAGCGTTGTTCCCAATTCTTAATCGCCGTTAATCCCCCGACCGCCCATCATATCGTTCTCACTGGCTTTCACAATCGTTCCCGTCACCTATTACACAACCGCCCGGCCACAATTAAAGCAACAGATGCAGCTAAAAATAACTCCATCACTAATTAAAAATCGGGAATTTTTTCCCCAATCATTTTTAGTCGACGCTGCGCTGTTTTTTTCTCTTCTGGGCGTCGACGTTTCGCCCAGTCCCAGCTGGAATATCGAGGCCAGGAACTTTAAAGCAGTTATTGAGACAATCGATTACAGAAGAGCTGCTTCTTGTGTCAAACGCCCAACTGTGATTATAAAGTGCCTCATTCGTCCGTTTTCTTTTCCTAATCACCCGCAGCAACAACATCATAAAACAGATAAGTTATCAGAGCATCAACACGACATCGTGACGTTTCACGTGGCAGCCGTCAGCTTCTTCTGGACACTCTGAATGCACGTCAAAAAGAAAAAACTCCACCAATGTTTCCGAGGGAGCACAGGTATTTGCGATCGCTCTCGTGAAGTCACATTCCAAACCCTCACAAATAAAAGCTTCTTTCAGCGCCTCGGGACACAGCCGTGAGCAACTGGAACGACTGTGCTAAATGAAATTAGCAGAGCCTTTAGACTTTAGCCGCCACACCGTTAATGATTTGTCACCTCGCCTTTTCCCGTCTCGATACATCGCTTCCTCCCTTCACACTCTGCTCTCACTTCGCCTCACTTTATTGTTTCTATTTCTCCACGTTCTTTTTTTTTTCACTTCCCTCACGAGAAAAATCTGAAGGTTAAGGACCTCAGTTCACACCAACGTCCCACTAAACGCTTCCTTCCTCCCTCTTCCACACGCCGTCACCACGGATGACTCCTATAAAGTGGGTGGTGTTGACAGTTATTGTCTTAAATGGAGAAGTTAACAGTGAGCCAGAGGACTCTGAGCTATTATGAAGAGGATATATAGAGTCGGCCGAGGGGCCAATCGGTCCACGCTGAGCGAGGCTTCGGTTGGACTGACCGGTGAAGAGGTCGCCGTTGCTGTAGGCCTTGCCGCGTCCCTCCTCATCGTTGGGCACGGCCGACACCTGCTTGGCCGAGGTGCAGCCCATGGCCTCACGCGCTGAAGCCTCTCCTCATCGCACTCTCACCTGCGGCAGGACACAGAGGAGAAACCCGTTGGTGACGCGTTGCGGTTGGAACAGACACAGTCAGATGAGGAACTCCACGGCTCGATCGCTTCGGATGTTTCACGGTCATTGCAAAAACATTGTGCAAACCGGCGGCAAGTTATGAGATAAACTCTCACAAAAGAAACACTCATTCCACCGGTTTAGTGGATCATATTTGTTGAAAATACATCGGGAATTTAGAGCAATTTTCTGTATTTTTGTCAAAAAAACGAGTCACTTTCTTCTTCAGGTGTTGATTTACACCCTAGAGACGCTCGTGCATTTATAGGACATGTTGCAGATTTTTGCTTCTGCCTAGAAGAAGTTTATTCCAACATGACACACCAGCTCGTGTGGCCTGCAGGACCAGCAGGGCAGCGACAGATAGACATAAAAATGCTTCACATTCATGGAATCTTAACATAGATCTGCGCTCCGTGCTTCTATGTTTTAAAACACTGTCAGTTTATCACAGGACGGGATTTCAGACGAAACACACGAAGGACTGAGATACGTCGATCCCTCATTGTGCTGGAGCGAGTCCCAGTGAACACAAAGTAAATGTCAAGGTACAGCCTGCACACGCAGAGGAACACAAACAGCCACGCGCATCCACCCACGGCCAGTTCGGAGAGGCTGAAAGGCTTCGGAAAGTGTGAGAGGGGGGTTTGATCTCCTCCGATCCCGCAGCACTCAGCTGAAGGGTCCGGACGGTCACTCTCGGCTTTTCCGCATCCCTCATAAGGAGTTTGATGCTCCAGTCGACATGGCTCACAAGAAGCACCAGCGAGCCCACTTGGGCCACTGTCCCACTCAGCGAGTAATCCCATCAGGATGATCTCGTCCCAATTAGAGATGCACAACGTTTGGCAAACACTCGGTACACAATAATGTTCTTAAGTGTTGCAATGATAATGAGACTTGGCACAAAGAAACAAAAACCCCAGCTTATGATTTCATCTATTTTTAAATCAGATCTGGACTTCAGCAGAAATCTGGCTCCCATGAATCATCTCTGTCTTTTCCATCATCACGACGCTCACTAAAATCTCTTCACACACTTTGCAGCCGCAGTCACTCGCTGGCTTCGAGGATCAATCTGACTGGGGCAAAACGTCTGCGTGCAGAACAGACACACGGACGGTTCAGTTCGTCCTTCTGATCACATCTCGTGATAAAACGGTGCATCCGCCACATGCTGTGCAGCCACCGCTCACGATGCCAAAGTTGTGACTTGACAAAAAAGCAAACAAGTTTGTAAAACACCGCTTACATAATCGGAGAACAGACACGAAACCGCAGTGGCCTTCATTTGCAGCCATGCTTCTGGCTACCTGCTGGATGCAAACCCAATATTCACTCTCCAATTAGCTCTGTTTATGTCTGTGCGCGCTGCTGAAGGGAAGAACTGGTCGTTTGCAGAGCCGAGCGCACTGGCTGGATCCAGCTTCTCCCTCTGCAAATGACTTTGTTAACATGGTGAACTCACAAAAGACTCTGGTGATATCGCATTACGTCTCTGCACGGACAGCGAGTCAAACAGGAGCTTCAGACCTAAAGGAACAGAGTGAGTGAAGCTTTGAAAAAGCCCACAGAAACTCTTCTTACCACCAAGAATGACGAGTGATTTCTAACGCGACCTGCTGCTGGGAAAAAAAATAAGCTGGGAGTGAAAGCGTCCCGCTCGGCGGGACACACGGAGGTGTAAACTCGACCGTCAGTCAATCACACGCTGTCGCAGCAGGCCTCGCACGCTGTCAGGCACATAACACTATAGATAGTCTCCGTGTCACTCACACATGCCATATGCTGTCATTGACAGAGACCGTCCGACTGCTGCCAGTTCGAAAAAATGCTAACACCCACTGATGCACAGACATACCAACACAAGGAGGCAGCTGATGATTAGCCACCACCCAAAATCGACTTTGCACAGCCAATAAACAAGTGAGGGGAAGAAAAAGGAGGAGGAGGGAGAGGAGGAGGAGGAAGAGGAGGAGGGGTGCTGGATGCAGAAGATGTATTTGAAGATGAACAAAACACCAAAAAGAGCCCAGAATGGGAGGAAAGACATGTGAAGAGGGACGGAGGTCAAGCAGTGGCTGGACAATTGTTTGGAAAAAGAGGAGCAGAGGAGGAAAGAAGGCTTCAAAAGGAGCGCCGCCTGCACCTCCTCCCTCTCAGCAAAGTGTTTGAAGCTGAGGAGAGGCCGGTGTTCACTGCTGCAGACCCACCAGGCCTCAGCGAGCTGGACGCCACACAAAGTGCCAGGTGTGAGCAGGCAGCGCCCACCACGTCTCTGCGTCCGGGAGCTGCTTGGTGGAACCATACAGGAGTTTGTGGTCATGTTGGGTCACTTTGTTTTCCATACATTGTACATTCAATCATTTCGACACAAAAACCAAGTGCATTTTTTGCTTATTTAAAGACAAAAATCTCTTTTCGCAATGAGAAAAAGGGCCAATCACCTCAGGAACAAACATTCTGTAGCTAATCTCAAGGTCTTTTTGTCTCTTCTCAAGAACTTTATGTGAGTTTTCACTCCTTTCATTGGATGAGGTCATTTTTTAGCTTTTCACTCGATAAGGCCGCAGCAGTAAAGCACTCCAGATGAAGAACCAACGTTTGGACATGTTGGAGACCTTTTTTTTTTATAGTAATTATTACCTCCAACTGTATTTTTCAGAGTTTCTTAACAGTTACGAGGAAATTACTGAGTGACTCACAGGGTGGTTCCTCCATTCACTTTCATTTGCACTGGGAGACAATGTACTTGGCCACAAATATTGTGAAATATTAAAGAAGCAAAGTTGAATTTTTTTTGTTTTTTGTTTTTGTTTGCAGACTTCACATGGCTGATAACAACATACACACTTTTAAGATCATTTTTGGACTACACTATTAGTTTTCACATTTTTCAATCATAGAGGCTGCCAACACGCTGACTCATCATACATTAAAATTTACAGACGCTTGCAAATGACTTCGTTGATTGTACGAATCCACACGCTGTGACGACGTGCACACACACACTCACGTCTGACTCCAACCTCCGAGCAGAAAACTTCGAAATCTTCCTCTCCGAGGAGTTGACCTACATTTGAGCCGCGTCTTGTCATGAGGGATCACGACCGTGAGCGGACATGAAATGAAGGCTTTTCAAACATTTACCGAGAATAAAAAAAAAAAGGAGAGAAGACGGAGTTCGCTGACATGACATAAAAGTCTTTTTTGACTTCACGTGTCTGACCTTTAATGAAACGGCAAAAAAAAACAAAAAAACATCACATCATTGATGCTCTGAAAGATTAGCCAAAATAAGGACTCTAATTCAACACTGATTTTGTGATCCGACTGAACACCTCTGTAAAATACAAGTTTTATTAAAGCAGAATAAACTGGTAAGAAAATATGATGACTCAATATGAAACCCTCAGTGAGCTTCAGCCACACACACACACACACACACACCATTGTCGCACTTTTCGAAGTACAGCCCGTCACATATAATGTGTTTTTGCATGGTGATTTGCATAACGCGGGAAATTATTGACCTCTTTGGAGGCCAGCTCTCGCTAAGTTCCCTCTGAGTGGCTGAATGCAGCTGTGAATAGGAGCGGTGTGCATGACTTCAGCGCAGGACGAGGGAATTCACAAATTAATCTCTCCCCCCAGCCAGCCAGGTGGAAAGACATTAATCCCCCCGGTGCCTGAGCGAAGCGCCTACATGGATTTCTCAAAGGGCCCACAGGTGAGAGGGAGGTGCGCCCCAGCAGCCAGAACCGAGGCGCTCACACACACACGCACACACACACACACACACTCGCCAGCTTAGGATGAGTGTGAGCGTCTGCAGCTGAGCGCGGCGTCACCTGTGGCCCGAGTGCGACTCCCAGTGCAGAGAGCAGCTTATCGCCCTGTTCCAGCCGGCATGGGACACCTCTTACTACAACTACCGCTCTGGAACAACTCAATTATGTGCCCCCCCCCTCCCCCCTCCCCATTCCCACACATGCACACAGAATTGCTGCAGGCACAGCTGGGGGCTCCTAATGCAGTCTGAGGCACCTCAGCATAAAGACACCGAAATAATCCCATCCGGCATAATCTGCCTCTTGACAGAGGCGCCAAAGTGAAGACTGGCGAGACGAGCCATGCCACAAGAGTGTTTTAGCTGTCACACGGCAACTCGACAGCGAAGCGAGGACAGAAAAGCCAGACGGAGAGTCAAGGATGGGACAAAAACCAGCCAAAGAAAAGAGAGGAAGAGAGCGGTCGCAGACAGGGAGCGGGCGAGTCTCTGCTCACTCTGGGCTATTAGCATCCAACTGAAGTGAATATTAGATTAGAGGAGCAGAGAAAACTCCCTCCTGGAAACCACTGGAGGGAAGTTATCGAGAAATGTGAGCAGCCTTGATGGATTTTTTTCCAAGTTTCAAAGGGTCTCTCCGGCGTGTGGGCAGCATATGTTTGAAGGGCTTTGATTTGCATGTATTGAAACATCAAATTGTGAGTAGGAGCGGGCTAAAAATAGGCCGAGCAGTCCCGGAGCTATTGTTGTGTGCAGGGGATAATACTAGGCTGTGTGGATCTGGAAGCCAAGCAGCCATTACTTTGGGTTCTACATAAAAGCTACAGCTAGTTGGCAGACTATTACAGGGCTGGATACACCTCGAAATAAATAACAGGGAGGCCTGGGAGGGGACAAAGGGTCACAAGTTGCTCAATGACTCAAAAAACATGTGTTGAAAAGACGCAGGCCAAGAAGTGAAAAAAAAAAAAGAGTGGCAAAAAATCATGAAACAGTGCCAGACACGGCTGCAGCCCTTTAAAAACCCCAGTGGCCTTCTGACATCGCGTCTTTCACACAAGCATCGATTTTGCGGTTGCCGTGCAACATCTTTAGATGAAGCATCGGCTGAACACATCGCCACCATGTTTCTGATTGCAGGATATTAAGCTGGAAGAAGTTTCTTCTGTTCACTGTCCAGCAGTTCAGAATAAACAAAAACGCAGCCTTGTCAATACACATTGGATGCCAGTTAAGTTTGCAAAACAACACTTTAAAATCATCAGTTTTGTACTTTTAAAGACCCAATTCATGCAAGTGAAATCAGAAAATTCACTATTGCGAAAAATAATTCCCAAACTTGTGACTGTTGTTCAATTGTACTGTTGTTGGAAATGTTATGTGGTAAATTTAGAAGAAAATACCCTAAAATGTCAGTTTAAGGTAACAATAAATTAGACTGTTGCCTGTTATTAGGAAAATTTGACTGAATAAAATAAATTTTGCAAAATAAAATCGTCCCTTAACACAGTGTGAAGCGGGACAATCTGATTGTTCAGTCAGATAAATGGAAACATGACCATGTCACACAGTGTGTGAGGAAGTCAGAGCACTTTCAGTGCGACCTATTCATGCAATTCATGTTGAGTTTTACTTTTGTTTTTACTGTAAAACACTGGAACGGGTTCTTATCTGTGAGAGCCGTGACATAAATAAACTCTTACTTAATTAGGGAAAAACCTCAACATAAAATGAGACAACAAGAAAACAGAATAGAGACCAGAGTCCATCGGGGACGTTCAGAGTGAAACTGGGGGGCAGTCTGCTCCAGTGCTGCCACAGTGGTCTCCACTTTGTCCAAAAAAAGTGAACATGGAGTTCTTCAGGTCACTACAAACTTTCAAATTAAACCAGAAATGCATCAGCTGAAGTCGAGACAGTTTAGTAATTAAAGTTTACGGTGCATTTAAGGACACAACAAGACAAGAGCGTCGGCCTTGTTTGCATCTTCCTCCGGATTTTGCATGCGAACAGGGAAATCAGTGCGTGCACTTTTTAGCGGCGGGGAGACTCCGGCTAGAGTCGGCTGGAGTCGGTGCCACATGGGGAGACCGTAGCGGGGGGGGGGGGGCCGCGCGCCGGGGCCGCGTCAACCCCCGCAAGACGGCTGGAGTGCGGAGCGGGCGCGCTCGCCCACTCCTGCAGACGCCGAAGTGTGTCAATGGGACAGGCTCAGTGTGGCGAGTCAGCGACGCCACTCACAGCAGCCATCTCCCTCAGTCTGTCTCACACACACACACACACACACACACAAGGAGGAGCCGAGCCAACGTCAGCTGATAAACATCCAATGTGTGGAAGGGATAACAGTTCTTAATACTAAGCGGCATCCATCCATCTCGCTGCAGAGGCTCGAATCCGTCGTGGCTTTACTCGCCAAAGCAAAGTAGTAACCTAATTTGAAGATATAAATATGCCGTGATGTCAGACAAGCAGCTCTTGCGCCATCCCGGCTCAACTTCCAACAGATCTGGCACGGAGCCTCCCTGTCAATGTTTCACCCCGCCAGCGCTCCCGACTACGTCAAAGCCGCAGCGCAGGGCTCGGCAGCACAATCGCGCTCCAACGCTCCTAAAGGCCAAAAGAGGGGGGGGGCGTTCTGAACGCACAGTGAACACCCAAAACTCTCAGAAGGAATATGATTAGGCAGACACACAGGCTTACCCGTGCCTGCATACCTGCGAGGAGGGACGTGACCTGCTCTCAGTTCTGTGAATAAGCCTCCTTTACGAGTCAGTTTGTCAAAGGAGGAACTTGGAGGGTGAAAAAGAAAAAAAAAAGGGACTGTGGAGGGAGATGTGAGGGCACACGCTTGCATAAACACACAGTGTTCACACAGGCCGAGCTGTGTGCAGTGCAAAAGGTTTCTCAAACAGGGTTTGTGCCAGAGGGGACGAGAGCGACCACGGAGCCTGAAAAACTGGCTGAACACGAGTGAAAAAAGGGGGAAGAGGCAACGGAGCGACATGTTTTCGTGAAACGGGTCGTCTTTCCAAGGATCGGATTTTTTTTGTTCGGCGCCGATCAGATCGTACCGTGAAAGGAAGCTGCAGCTTCCCCGTCCTGGCTGCAGCGTACTGAACCAAACGACGCCGATCTGGTCGGTACAGAGTTCATCATTCTTGTTCCTTCCTGGACATGACCTGCGTGCCTCAGACAGCTTCCTGGTGCAGCTCACCTGAGTCAATGAGCCTTTACTGAGCTCTGCAGGATGAAGCCACTTGTCAAAATAAAGGTGTGCTGGAGCAGCAAAGCAGGCAGGAAGGTGCAGGAGCACAACTTCACTCTGCCGTGTTGTGGCCGAGTTCATGTTGACAACATATTTATAAGAGGAAATGTTGCAGCTGTGAGAAAGAAAGGTTTTGAAGGCAGAACTCCTTTGAGGTGAAGCATCATCCTGTGTCCAGGTCACTTCAGCGTTGGGAGCTCCTGGACTGGTGGTCCTGCTTCAACACACCTGAGTGACTCATCGCCAGGCTTGCTGCTGAGCTTCCTGATGACACTCTCATTGAATTCAGGTGTGTTGGAGCAGGAAGACATTAAAAACACGCAGCAGTTGTCTCCTGCAGGACCAACCAGCAGGCCAGTTAGCACAGTCGGAGCCCCTGGCTTGCATTTAAAATAAAAAAGGCACCACACCCCAACGTCAGAGCACTACAGTGAAGCCAACCATCAACAGAAACATTCTCACTAATATGCAAAAACAGGAGCCTTCAAAATAAAAGCAGTCTTCTGAGGTCTGCTCTGGCTTCCACAAAGTAGACTGTGCTGCAGCAAAGCAGGCAAAGCCCCCAACCCCTCATCCGCCCCCCCCACAGTAATGCTTCACCTGGAGTTTGCCAAAAGACACCCGGGCGGAGCATCGTGACTCTGTGCTGCAGAGTTGTCGAGCGTCTTCGCTGCGTTCCTGCGACCGAGCAGAGTTTCAATCGGCCCCCCCTGGGCCAACGCGCCACAATATTTACTCACGCTAGGCAGCAAACGCTGCACCACTCCTCCTGTCCCAGGTTAAGCACTCCATCAGCCTGACAAGGCCGGGAAGTCATGCCAACACACACACACACACACA
>JAUESE010000062.1:12640262-12652522 GCA_032274725.1 Malacoctenus triangulatus
CCCCAGCCCACCGCTGTACACACTATTGTGTGGTTAAGGTTACCTTTAAATAGAAGGTGTAAAGTGCACAGAGGTATTTTTGGTTATTTACCATCCCACCTTTGTCTTACCGCTTTGTGAATGTGCACAGAGCGAGGGCAGGGTGGAGACAGGCCGGCTGGTAAATTTAGGGTCATCGATTCACATTACGTGAATGTTTTTGGCCCGTGGGAGGAGAGTGGCGTCCTGGGGTGGGGTGGGGGGGTGGGGTGGGGGGATCCACGCCTGCACACGGAGAACCTGCCGTGTTCTCTCAGAAAGGCTCCACACAGGCATGAACCCGGGACCCTGTTGATGTGAGGTGGGAGCTCTGACCATGAGCCCCACAGATTCATGCATATGGTGTTCTGAAATGTCGTTGTGTCAGGAGAAAGATAAAGGTGAATTCACTCCAAATCTGGAAACCTACTGTTGCCACTTCACTGATACAATCTTGACACATTTTGACTGCATCATAGAGTTTCTACATTTGCGTATGGTTAAAGTGCACGTTCCTGTTTATCAACAAGTTTTACTTCAAGCACTATTCTTTTTAAAGCTCCTCTGAAATAAGTAATTGCAAAATTTTCACTTATAACAGTGAAATTTAAAGCACATGAGTGTTTCCTCCCCTTCTACTTTATTCATTGGACAGTAATATTGTGGTTCACATTGAGAACCTTCCAATCTGTAACGATGACTCGTGTGATTGGATGTGTGTCTGCCTTTGTAGAGGAAAGTCTGCTGGAGAAGAAGACAAATCTTTGTCCTCCACCTGAATCTATACTATTTGGTTCATTCATCCAAACATTCTGAATCTGACCATCGTGGTACAATATCAATAAAGCACAACAAACACTCATGTTGGGTTCAACCATATCTTCATTCTCATCATGTAATCAGCCACATTTATAAATCTTCTTACATTTTACATACATTTTTTAAACATGTATCTCAAACAGTGTTTAAATACCGCAAACTCAAAAAGTAAAAACAACCCTCAAGATTTCCCTCTTGTTTGTTTATTTTGTTTTCCTTTGACTTCATCTTTAAGTCTGCTCCTTTCAGGTAATCAGCAGATTCAAGCATGACAGTCAGATCACGTAGCGCCCCCCTGTGGCGGCCTACGAGTGTAAACGCCACCTCATCATGCTGCTGAGGTTGTGCGCTCCACCCAAATTGTGGTCCAGAGGCGGTCGTTTGGTGGGGTGAACCAGAACCTGAGCGAACAGCGTTACAGCATGTCAGTCCATGTATCTCCACAAACACAATATCTACACTGAAACATGACTTCATGGGACCTCCAGGGAGACAGAGACAGACGAGGTTTGGTGTCGCGTTCGCCGTAAAGCCACGAAAAGATGCTGCTGCTGAATCATCACCACGTTCAGCCATTATGAAGTCCTCAGTTCTCACCATTGCGCACATATGATTAGACCCAAGACCATGAGAACAGTCAAACTATCATCACAAATAATCAGCACATTAAAAAAATGTCGATGGATTAATTAGAAGAGAGACGTTGGACCAGCACTTGACTGAGTAAAAGTAGTCAGAAATGCATAGAGTGAGAAGTCACTTCAACTGGAAAGTGTGATGCTGTTACACACAGTCAGGTCCATGTCATTTATTAGCATTTGTTATGACATATAAACACAAACTGTATGAGAAAATGAGGTAAAAGAAAAAAAAATCTGGTCTCTCATCTTTCATTAACCTAAAAAACAAAAGAAACAGGACTTGCTCGGGGTCCAGTGATATAGCATCAGGACTGCCTTGGCACCGTTCTAAAAGGGCGGGAGGAGAAACCTCGGAGAGAGACGTCTCCCCAGCTTGCTTGGAGTCTGTCAGGTTCAGGCTGGTGATGTGTGAAGACGCCCCTCTCTGCAGGTCTCTCCTCGCGGTGGGATCGAACCAGTCACAGGGCACCGCGTGCCTCACAACTGTCAGAGCTCGTCCTTCTCCATCTGCTGGAACGCCTCCAAGTCTTCCCGCCAATCGGCCAGCAGTTCGTCCATGGACTGACTGGCCGAGTCCGTGTCGCCCTCAGGCTCCGCTCTCTTCTGCGAGTCTCTCTCCTCTTTCGACGGAGCCAGATCCTCCTCGGCCTGCACGGGACTAACTTCCTCTCGAGGCGTACCGACTTCCTCTGCCGTGCTACCGTTTTCGTCTGCAGGACTCACCTCCTCCTGCAGAGGAGTGACCTCCTCAGAGGCAGATTCTTCCAGCTCCACCGTGCTTATCTGTGATTGGCTGATGGGTTCAGAGGGGGTAGGTGTTGTTGCCTCAGTTGTGCAGTCCTCCGTTTCTTGCATTTCCACACCTGAAATAGAAGCAGAGGTGTGAGACTGGACAGATTTACACAAAGATAATCACAATAAGCTTTTTTTTGTTGTCCCGCCTCCTCTCTAAGCATGGTACATGCTTCCTGTTGGACGTTTCTGCTCAAAAATAGCTCAGTTTTTATCGAAAGGCTGTCAGCTATAACAGCATGCTACAAACTGTGAGTCATGTTTCCCACAAGATAAAAGCTTTCACATACAGCTACATGAACCAAGCTGAGAGTCAACTGAGAAAAAGGCGTCTGGCAGAAGGTTGCACTGTGAATTCTGCCGATCTGCTTGGAAAGGAAGTGAAGTCATTTTGCTGTTGATTCTAAAAAAAATCCTGACTTTTCTTCGACTGCAGATCTTACATGTGGCGAAGGAACGAGACTGTGCTTTCTCATTATGCTACCAAGAGAATAGAACCAGACCGCAGCATCGACCACAAGACGGCTGCGACTTTAAAAACCTGCATAATTCAGGAACAGTCGGACACAGGTGATCCGGTTATTATGGCGCTGTGGCGGCGGAGCCGGTTACAGAGACTGGCCATTAATCAAAAGCACTGTGGCCAAGTGTCTGTTGAGCAGGCGGATGCTGAAATATTCAGACCCCCAACAACAACCAAGCTGCTCTTGTGCTGCTGAAACTACGACTTCTCTGAACAAGGTTTAGGATTCCTAGCATCGGGTAAGACTTGTTTTGATTCAACGCAAGATCACAAACATTTCTCCATCTACACACAGCCGCAATTTCAAAAAGACTAAATGTCAACATGGCGCTTTGGCTTCAATTGTTATTGCAGATTCCCAATAATAGATCTGAATTTTACCATTTCATTAAAGGAAATCAGCTCATCCTAAAAGTGATGTGAGCTACACAAAAAAATGAAAAAAAATATACTTCTTGTAACATCAACTTGTGAGTGTCTGAGAAGGGAATCGCGGGTTGTGATTGTTTCTTCATTGGTATCGATGCAGGATTATTGAATTCTCATGCTGAAATAAAAAGGCTTTGTCTCGGGAATAAAACCTCCCAGATGGGAGCAGATGTTGTTTTACAAACTCAGTATATTTTTCTGCACACACTCAAGACACAAATAAAAGCCCATACCATCAGAGGTGCAGGCGTTTGAACGCTGAGAGGAAGATGCCTTGTTGGTGGAGCACAGAAATTTCTCCAGAACTTCTTTATCTATGTTATAAACAATGGAAGGTGGGATCTTCACAGTTCACAGGGATACATTTAGGAAAACGTTCATAAAAGTATTCAACAAAGACTCCATGATGTTTATAGTGAGCGGAGAACTCCTGCCCATATGTGACTCCTCTCTGAAATGCTCTTTTTGGTGCTCATCATGTTACTGACCTGTAGCAAACATTTACCTGTTTCTGTCTCGTTTTTTAGACCTGTCCTTTCTTTTTCTATGATTCAAAGTGTGTGTACTTGAAAAATCTGTCATGAGGCATCAGTTCTATTGCCAACAACACGTGGGGTTTATAGCGACTGTTAACCGTTGCATCCTGTTTTCTTTCCATTGTCCCAACCTGCTCAGAATCTGGGTTGAACCTCTCGAATGAAAACCAGCTACAACAGCTATCAAGTGACAGTGAGTGTACATAGAATCAGACACCTCTTTAGCTTCTCTTGAGAAACTATGCGAGTCGCTGTTACATGACAGAGATGAATAAGTGTAATTTAACTCTGCCGCACCGCCGAGCGCTGATGGGTAACTACTGGTTTGCCTCAGTGAAGAAATACAGTGAGCTGCCATGTCTTTAGCTCCTGGGGCGTATAACAAATGATACAAAACTGTGACGGAGAGAGATAGACAGAGAGGAGGAGGGAGATTGAAGCATAGCATAAGGGGGGAAACAGAGATTAGATGAAGAGGAGGAGTAAAAAATTGGGTTAACAAACAAGGGAGGATGGAAAAGAAGAGGATACTTACTGCCCTCAATCAGACTGCCAGGAAGAGGTTTACCTTTGAATATCGCTGCTGCTCATCCAAAGGGAGAGGGGTTATGAAAAAAGAGTCACCCAAGAAAGAAAGGAGAGAAAAGTACTGTTACAGGGAACAGAGGGATTCGCCAAATGAGGAAAGGTAAGGAGAAGAATACAGACACATCGTTGATACAGGTATAAACCTCCACCACGCCTGACCTTAACCAAAGCCGACGGTTTTTTGAGTCATGAGCTCTGAGAGTTCAAATAATGCCCTAGATCCTACACCTCATGTTTATTTAAACAAGCACATAATGATGCTCAGTCAGTAGAAACCAGAGGTGGAATGATGACTCCACTCGTGATGATGTGGACGATGAGGACAGTAAACTGACGCACAGGAGACGGACATACAGAAGGGGGCCGATGACACACCTCTGTCTCTGGCTTTGTCGCTCAGCAGCACCTCCACCTCTCTGTACTCCTTCAGCGCTTCCAACAAGATGTTGCCTTCTTTGTGGAATAAGAAGAGCAGGGGCAAAGTGATGTCATCCGTGCTGCGGCCGTCCCCCGCCATCTGAAACAGGGGGGCTGTGTCACTGCTGCTGCCCTCGTTGTCGTCTGGGAGACAGAGGAAGAGGAGGAGCGAAAGCACATTGTAGATGTTAGAAACAAATATTCAGATAATAACTATTTCTATCTTATTGTTCAGGAAACTGTACCTTAAAAATAGAAGTAGGAAAACAAAATCAATGATTATATTGAAATAAATGTTGCTTTTCTAACACAGGGTCCGTTGTGTACTTCAGGCGTTTGTTATTCAGCATTAAATCAGTCACTTGTCAGACGTCATTTGCAGTTCACACTCACCGATGACGATGCCTCCGATGGCGCCGGCCTTCTGGATGTGTCGGGCCTTCTCAGCGAACATACACTGACCCCTCTGAAGCAGAGCGATGTTGCCCTGGACGTAGTCAGCATTGGTGATCTCACTGCAGCCACTGTAGGGCTCGGCCACAGTGACGAAGCCTCGAACCTGCACATGCAGGGGGAAAAAAAAAAAGAAATACAGTGAGTTGACTTTGGACAAGTGGGATTGGACGACAGCGCTTCACAAACACTCATTTTTCCATCCAGCAGTCGGAGCGTATTCCTGGAGAGGAAGTTCCCTCTTAAAAAATATAAAAGGAGAAGTGAGCGTCTCACTTTGGAAAAACAAGCAGGAGGGCGCTTAAGTGCCCATTTGTAACCTGGCAGCTTGGCGAAGCCTCGGATCCACTCACCCCGGTGGAACTTTTGGACAGGTCGATGCCAAACTGCGCCGGGCCGGCGGTCAGCACCACCCTGCCAAAGAACGGGTGGGAGACGATCTGGATGGCTCTGGGAGGCAGCTGCTCTTTCTGCTGCTGGCTGGACAGCTCCATCATCTCCTGCATGAATCGCACGCCGTCCTCTGCCGCGACTGCACTCACAGCCTGCATGAGGACGGGACAGAGTGGGAGAGGAGAGAGTGTGAGGACGCGGTTTTAAAAAGGGGATGAAAGAAAATAGAGCTGGCAGAAAAATAGAGCGGAATATCATCCAAAATGAAGCTACCATTATCACACTGTTCCTGTTCTCTTTATCATTTTACATTTGAATAATTGTGTAATCGCTAAAGTTTATAATAGAGTTTGAAAATATGACCCACTCCTGCTGATTAAACAATTTTTCAGGTAGTTTGTTCTCATTAGTTTTAGGGGACATCATTAGATGTAAGACTTTGTCTTATCATTCGACTTCTTCCTTTATTCTTCACTCTTACACTCATACACATATACATACATGATTCAAATTTACTTATATGGTGGTAACTGTATATGTGAGCAGGCATATTGCAGCAGGAATAAAGAAAAATGCGTTTTTGACAAATATTTTCTGAAAATATATGAAGGAGAAAACAAAAACAGATAAATAATAACATCCTGTGAAAACAAGATTAATTCAGCAGTGACTTCTCTGATATTTTGGTGTCTTTTCGTGTGTCCTTGCTGTTGGAAGGTTTACCTGTGTGGCATGCTGGACCAGCTGCACCCTGCCATCTTTCAGGTGGATGAGGCTGACCCCCATCCTCCTCAGCAGCTCCAGATGTTCATGGTTGTTTGCCATGAAGTCCTGAGCCCTCAGGGGAGGGCGGCCCATACCAGGTTCTCTGAACAGAGGGAAAGGCAGGTGAAGGGCAAAAAGTTACAAAGAGAAAAGGCAGAGTTAGCACCTATTAGATTAGGCATAGATCGATTACTTCCCTAAATATATACGTTTGCGTACCTGTATGGGGCAGGACGCGGACAGCTCTTATCAACAGCACTACGGATCGGTTCTCTCAGGTTTCGGGGGAAGGCGGGATCAGGAAACAGGAGGCGAGTGTTCGGACACGTCCAATCAAAGTTTGAGTCATCCAGCTCCTCCCCATCCGACTGGTGAACCCGGATGATGCAAGAAGGTAAAGCGATCAGTTCAAATGTACGAATATTCTCCCAACATTCTGTAGATCAGATAAATAAAGTACCGTTCTGTTGGGGGTGACCAAAGAAGAATGAGGGGCTGTGGAGAGAGACAGAGGGAGCAGGTGGGCCTCAGTCGTGAAGACGTAATCCTCCACATCAAAGGGAAGATCCTCGGTGTCGGCAAACAGCAGGAACAGGTACTTGAACATCTCAGCAAGGAAGAACGAGTCCATTCTAAGAGAAGGAGAATAAAATATTACAATGACAAAACTAGGTTACAAATTCCCTCTGAAGTGAAAAAATATAATTCAACACTGACTGACGGACTCTGCCAAGAAGAACTTTCATGTGTCCAAACTTTACCTTCACAACTCAAGTTTATTCACCTTACAGGATTCATCCACTGGTGTACATCTAAGTCCTGTTCCAAAACCAAACCTTTACAGAGTATCTTTATCACATATTTCTCTTATCAATAATATTACCTAATGAATCTTTAACAAAGAGTGAAGAGGCTTTATCACCCAACTGATCTATAAAGAGCAAGAAAAACAAAAATTTTTTCTATCCCACAAATCGTGTATTTTCCAAGTGGTTTACATGTTTCACTTGTTGCACTGTTATCTTAGTGTCTTTAAATCTAATGTGCGAAGCCATATCTAAACATTGGACCAATATATACACTTTAAGTGTACAGTCACCCTGCGAACAATCTGCATTGAGTGTGTATTCTGACCGATCTTCGTGGCTCCCCGTGCGGACGTCCTTCATCGCAGCGAAGCCACAGGGAACCCGAGCGAAGCGATTGAGGTTGTCAAGTATAGTGCGACCTGCCTCCAGGTAGTAGGGATCCCCAGTGGCCTGAGAGGACGGAAGAAGAAGAAAGCTTCAATGAAGGTCAGTTATACACAGAGATGGCTGAACGCAGTGATCCGGCTGACACATCGTTTTTTGTTTAATCACAGGTTTTGGAAAGCCACAGATAATTATGGACACATCTCTGTGATCTGTACACGAAGCTGCTCCGTGACAGCAGAGAAGATAAGATCCACAGTGCTCATAGAACTTGGGTAAATTCCAGATTTTGGTGAAACATTGAGATTCAAAAAGCTTGTACAAAACATTTATCACCAACTTGTACATGATAGTATATAGAGTGATTCAAGAGTGAAGCGATGAAAAATGAACATCTGCATCGTGTCAGGCAACTTGATAAATTACCTTGTAAAGGAAATAGGTACTCTCTGCAAATTCAGGCCTCAGGGGATGCTGGGCCCAGTGTACCCTGAAATCGGTGGTGAAGGCCTGGGGACAGACAAGGAAGGACACAAAGAGGTCAGTGCAGCGATTGTAATCAGAAGGCAGAGGCGAGCCTAAAGTGTGGCCGTTAGCTTGTTCCTCAACAGTTTTGGTTGGCAACATATGCAATAGAAGGTGACTGGACGCAAAAGACAAATGAGGAGGACAAGAAGGATCAGCTCAGACATCACCAGTGGAGTTACCTCAGGCAGGAAGTTGTGTTTCTTGGTAACTTGATACAACATCTCATGAGTCTCTATGGCTGGACGGATATCTCCCTTTAACACCTGGAACGTGCACAACGTGTACGGCATGAGCAAGGCAACAAAAAGCACCATAAAGAAGAGACAGTCTGCTGTTTCTATCGTCTAATCTGACCTGCAGTCCAGGAAAGAAGGCCAGCAGAGAGTCCATCCAGGTGCGAGCAGGAAGCAGGGGTTTGTGGATGTGAACATCCAACAGAAGAGGAGGCTGGCTGATGTACTTCATGATCGATGCATAGTGCTGAATAGAAAACACACAAGGGAATATGTTGAGATTAAAGCTTTCTTAGCAAAAGGGTGAAACCAGTAAAGCAACCAAGGCTTGATTCAGGTGGCTCTTTAAGAATCTCTGAACATAAATTGTTTGTAAGCAAGCGTGAAATGTCTATTGAACTGTACAGTTGGTTTGTTTTGGAACAAATATGCTATGATTTTGACATTCGGCACTCATGGTTAAGGAAATAAAAATGTGACTAAACCAGTTGTTCCAGTCCTGAAAGTAAGAAGTACACATTTTAAACAAATACTTTAAATCATAAAACAAAAGTTTTTGTCCTGCAATTAAGATGCTTGTTCCTGTTCTGTGGCTCCTCAATAAGTTCATTAAGCAGCAATGTCATTTAAGCAAACACCAAAGTATTTATCTTTTAAATAAATTAAAAAACAACAGAAAACTGGTACAGAGAACTTCACAGAAACACACGAGCTTCAGAGTATATTGTGTCTTATGGAGGTGATACTTGGAGAGACAAACGCTATTATGCAAACCGGAGCGGTGTTGAATTACAAGTGTTTGTGCTTGTGTGCTCTCACAATATTGAACCGTTGCAGAAACAGGTCATCTCCCAGGAGGATGTAGGCCTTCAGCAGGTATTCATAGTACGAGTCGATTCCTGCTCCCACTCCGCTGTCTGGACACAAACAAAGTTATCCTTCACTTTATCAGATGAAAAAAAATATTGCACAAGAAAAAAAGTCCAAACACTCAATATTTATTCACACACACCCTGACCACCACACGACATTTCAGTGAAACAGAGCGACTGTAAACAGACATGTAAAGTTTACTTTTCTTATTTCTATCTTTCAACAGCCACCTCTGTGGTCTGATCTCATTATCTGCAAATGTATCTCTCTCTCCTCCATCGTGTCACAGCTCCACAATCACGGGGGTGGAAGTGGGGGGTGGGGGGGGCGTCAGTGCTCTCACCTCTTCGAACCCATTCTCCCGAGTGGATATTGATGGTAGTTCCCACCAGATTGCTGTTTCTTTGTCTCTTCTCCCACAAAAAGTCCAGGGCTCGCCGGGCATGTGCCTGCGTGTGTGCGAAGGAGGGTCCATTATTGATTTACCAAAGTAAAAATCAATCAGCAGTAGCTCTCCGCTGTTTGAATGATGCTCCTGATTGACTGTGTGCGTGTTCAGCACTCTGCTGCTGCCAGGAAATGAACCAGTCCCACAATCAAGGAAAGCCAGGGGGGCTTTTGGGGTTTAATAGTTTCACCTTGAAAGAATATATATTTTTGAAGGCAGAAGGCAGGTTGATCAACAAGCAAAAAACAGGTCATCTTTATTTTCAAAAGCTAAAGCTGAATGTGATGCCAGTGAGCTACCTCAAACACGGGGTCCCCAGTGAAGCGACTTAAGGCGGCGAACTCCAGGATGATGGTTCCAGCACAGGCTGTGCAGGTGTCCGTTTCTGTGCCCGTCCTCGTCTCTGGCCCCCTGACACCGTGTTTCAAGTTCACCTGCCAGACAACAAGAGAAAAAAAGAAACGTAAAAAAAATATAACCCGTTTTTAGAGTCACATTTGGTTTGCGTGAGATCAGGCTGAGAAACAATTCAGCCGCAAAAATGTCCCCATCCAAAAGAAGTGACAGCTGCGAGGAGCGGCGAGGCGGAAAATGGAAATGTGTGGTCATGATCTGAGAGAACGCTGTGAGCAGACACAGACATCCAGTTTTTCTTTCATATTGCAGGCAGAAAAATGTGTCACTAAACATTTCTTTTTTTACACACAGAGTAGATTCAGATGTGTTCAATTCATTATACAGCTTGAAAGAAGCTTAAAATTTGGTCAAGATACAGAGTTGGACAGCTGCTGTCCTTATATCCCTGCACGAAGTCGTTCAGTATTCCATAAGTGTGTCTGCTTGAATTTGTGTGTGTGGGTGCCTGTTAGCTATTTTGTGGGTAACCAAACATGGCAACACACTGAGATTATAAACACGTTTCTGAAACATGGAGACAAAAATCAAGTTTTAGCAATGATACACAAAAAAGATTATGATGAAATGTTACAGGAGAGTTACAGTAACTTCAGGGTCAGTTAAGTTGTTGTTATGAATAAGGTTAGACCAAGTCTCCAAGGAAAAAAATGGAGGTCGACAGAAAGTCCCCTGAAGTCATGAAAATACAGCTCTGCGTGCGTGTATCTCACCCTGGGATAAGGCAGGCCGCTGCTGGTGTTGAAGGCCGGCAACAGTCGGAGTCCCAGGTCTTTGGCCATGTGCAGGAGTTCATCCTGGTACCACTGCATGTGTTGACCCCCGTCTTTCAGCATCACAGCCATGGAGTGGCCTCCCAGCAGACCCCTGAACAAACAAACAACACCCCCATAAGGAAGAGCAGTGAAACTGACTGAAGAAATGTGACAGAAACTGATCGGTATATGTCTTAACAGTGATCCTGTCTCACCCGAGGACTCGGATGTTGGTTTCGAAGACTGATACAACAATGTCGTTGTCGAGCCTCACATCTGACAGGACTCTTCTGACTGCAGCCTCAAACTCTGTCGTCTTGTTCAGAAGCTGCAGGAAGAAATGGGGCATATTTGTAAAACCCAACTAATTCTTTAATGTAGTTTTTAAATGGAGAAAACCAGCCAAACTATAGAGAATGTCCAAGCAAATGCCAAACGTTCAGTTATGTAATCAGTTAAGACTTTTGTGACAAAATCATCACACATCATCCTCATTAGGATGATAATAGGAATTTTTAAAGAGCACAAACATGCACAGAGGTGAGCATACATCAATCTGTTTTTATTGTTGCAGTCAGAGAGAAAAACAACATATAAACAAAAGCATACATACCACCAAAGTATCCAAGGTGTCTATGAGGGTGAGAGAAAACCTAGCAAAGAAAGACAAATCGGGGTCACCGAGAATCCACTCACTGATGAACATCAATTCATCTTCTCCCTTCATTCACACTGGGATCGAAGGGGCTTAAGACAAGCCGAGTGACACGAGGCGAAACGCAGGTTACACCCCGAGGGGGGTTGACAGTTTTTCACAAGACAAACACAGAAAGACAAGCAAGCTACTGAGAATTCTCAGTCAACAAACACTCTAAGAATTCTGTCTGGATTGTGAGAGGAGCAAAGAAAAGCAAGAGAAGACCTACGTGGGAACAGGAACAACACGTAAACCCCACACAGCAGCTTGAAACCATGGTACGAGGTGACAGTGTCAACTACCACACTTTGGGAGTTAATAAGCTTCATTTTAAATATTCAGTTTGTATTTGCCTTTTCTAAATCTATTCCTGTATTACACATTTCACTCTGGCTTTGTTCGTTTTGTTTTTTAATGTTTTTTGATGATTCGATGTCTGTTTCACACTTTTCAGTCACCTTTGTGTTAGAAATAAAAATGACAAAGACTAAACCCCGAAGTAAAGGCGCAAAAATTCTACAAATGACAATCAGTT
The DNA here is from genome assembly GCA_032274725.1 of Malacoctenus triangulatus. Lineage (NCBI taxonomy): Eukaryota > Metazoa > Chordata > Actinopteri > Blenniiformes > Labrisomidae > Malacoctenus > Malacoctenus triangulatus. Next base: position 12,652,313 of record JAUESE010000062.1, read on the forward strand.
AGTTGTAAATTGTCTGCCAATATGTGCGAAAAGAAGCAGGTGAAATATGACAATGTGTGTAGATCACATTTGAAGGGATGATGGCGATGTTTACTCACTTGCCAAGTGCATCATCTACGTCCCCTCGACTGGGTTCAAGCCCACGTACTCGCCCTCTGCATGTTAGAGGCATCAGCTCGTCTGCTGGATATGCGTGGTCCTGGAAAACAC
>JAUESE010000062.1:12695505-12707119 GCA_032274725.1 Malacoctenus triangulatus
AACAGTCCAGGGAGCTACGAGTGTAAATGTCAGCCTGGATACAGCGGACACAACTGCCAGACAGATGTGGACGACTGCTCACCAAGTGAGATTCTTCTTAACTATAGTTCTTGTTGGAGAGGGTTTTTTTGGTTGTTTTTTTAGCTTTATCCTTTGTTAGTCTCACAAATTATTGCGATAGTTGAATGAATAAAAAGGTTTTTAAAGAAACCATCTTTCTGCTCTCCCCTCCACCTTCTTCAGACCCATGCCTGAATGGAGGCTCTTGTGTGGACGATGTTGGGATCTTCTCCTGTGAATGCCGTCCGGGTTTTGAAGGGGTGCGGTGCGAGACTGAGGTGGACGAGTGCGCCAGTCAGCCCTGCAGGAATGGCGCCATCTGCAGGGACTACGTCAACAGCTTTGTGTGCGAGTGCCAACCAGGATTTGATGGAATCCGGTGTCAACACAACATCCTTGAATGCACTAAGAGGTAAGACTTTCATTCAAGCTCTTTACATCACACTTGTATTTTCATTTATTTGTTCTTACAGCAAGAATTCTCTCTTGGGAAATCTCACTGTCACTCACCTCTCATTAAAACTGCTTCAGAGAAATTGGGTGCACTTGACCTGATCGTGCCTCTCGATTCAAACTATCAATCGTTAATATTTCCAATTGTGTTTCTTTTCTAGCTCATGTCTGAATAATGGGACGTGCATTGACGGCATCAATACCTTCTCGTGCCGTTGCCGTCCTGGTTTTTACGGCACATTCTGTGAGTACGAGCACAACGAGTGCGATTCTCAACCCTGTAAGAACGGAGGCACCTGCACTGACGGCCTGGGCACCTACCGCTGCACCTGCCCAGTGGGATACAATGGACCGAACTGCCAGGTAACAATTGCTATACGTACTCTTCTCAGTGCACATCTTATCTTAGGTCTGATGTGGGATGAACAACTGGGAACAGAAAGTCAGAGAGTGTCCCCAAGAAATTGACGCATTTTCCCTTGAGGACCAATTCATATGATCACACAAACCACACGAAATTGTCACTCACATTCTTATACAAAGTGCATCCTGCTGAGAATGTGTGAGGCATGTTTACTTCATCCATTCACCTTTAACCTTCTGTTCACTGTCTCATTTCTCTCCAGAATTATGTGAACCTTTGCAGCCAGGTGCACTGCCACAACGGCGGCTCCTGCTCTCAGACTGCAACTTCATGGACCTGCCACTGTCAGATGGGTTGGACGGGACTTTACTGTGATGTGCCCAATATGTCCTGCAACGATTATGCTGCCAGAAATGGTAAAGAGCTGCTCCCCTTCTCAGCGTTTTTCTATCAACCTGTAAAAAGAAATTAAAAAAAATAAAACATGGTGTAAAGAAAAAACTTGACCTTTTTCCATTGGGAGTCATAAACTGGATGAAGTGAGTCTATCATTGCATGTATGTATGGATGTAATTCAGTAAAGTTTACTTTCTAGATTTACATTATTTTCCTCTTTTTCCAAAACTCTGCAGGTCTTGAAGTGGAAAGTGTGTGTAAGAATGCAGGACGCTGTGTGAATGTGGGAAACACCCATCATTGTCAGTGCCAGCCAGGATACATGGGAAGCTACTGTGAAGAGATGGTCGATGAGTGCCAGTCGAATCCGTGTCGCAACGGAGCCACATGCAAAGACTATCAGGGCACATACGAGTGCATTGTAAGTAGACAGCTGGCCTTTTGTGTTTTGTTCCTTTTCACAGTGGATCTTCAGTCATCTCACCTTTATCTGTTGTGCCCTCATTGCAGTGCAAACCAGGCTACCAGGGTGTGAACTGTGAGTACGATGTGGATGAGTGCCACTCCAAGCCCTGCCTCCACGGAGGAACGTGCATCAATCTCATCAACCACTTTACCTGTGCCTGCCCACCTGGAACACATGGTGAGTCCACACATTGATTGAATGTTTTCCAGAGAAGAAGATGCTATCTTGTAAAATGTGCACGTGCCTCATTGACCTCGACCTCTGTGCTGCTCTTTAGGACTCCAGTGTGAAGTAAACGTGGATGACTGTGCGCCTAAGTCTGGATCCCTGGAGCCGCGCTGTCTGAACGGAGGCCAGTGTGTGGACGGGATTGGTCGTTACACCTGCTCCTGCCCGCCTGGGTTCGTCGGTGAACACTGCGAGGGAGACCTCAACGAGTGCCTGTCCGCACCCTGCCAATCTCCTGGCAGCCTCGACTGTGTTCAGCTGGTCAATGATTACCAATGCCGCTGTCGGCTTGGATACACAGGTAGGCTTTTGACAGACCTTTAAAAGTAACAGAACCAAGGTCGTTTGTCAGAGAACCCGAGGAATTACTGTTTTTTGGTCTGTTTTATTTAATCTCTCTCTCGCTTTGTTTTTTCAGGTCGTCATTGTGAATCCATGGTGGATCTCTGCCAGTCCAAGCCGTGCCATAATGGTGCCGTCTGCTCCATGAATATGAGCTCAGTACATGGCTACACCTGTGCTTGTCCTCCTGTAAGTTGTCATTGTAACGAGCCTTGTTTAACAAAACGCACAGAACTTTTACTGTTGCAAGCAGCTGTTAAGCCCAAACTAAACTCAGCGAATGAAATGCATATTTTCATTGTTTCATTGTCTCCCACTTTCCTAGCTCTCTTTCTTTGTCCTCTTGTCTTCCACACATTCTGTCACCATCATCCATCAGACACAAAATATAAGCTGTAGTTTAAGCAGCGTTTACAGTCACACAATGTGTCCAGTTTATCACATCTGCAACAAGTTGCTGATTCTGTGCTTTTAATTTTCAAGAGTAGTGATTTGTTCAATGAGTCTCATCAAAATTCTGAATGTGACACAAATGTAGTTGGAGGCTTTTTTTCTTTCTTTTTCTATAACATGTCTTTTGGCACGCAATGCTTGTTTTTTCTCTCCTCTAACCTCTTGCTCCGTATTTCTTCTCATGCTTGCTTCAGAGGGCCACATCATGGCTCAGGTATAGTAGACTAGCAAGCAATTCAAAGGAAACGCTTGATGTAAACTTGCCAGAATTGTTTTACTCAGTGTGTGCATCGGCTGTCATGAGTTGTTTTACTCTCATGCTTTAACAACACTTCATGATTCGCAGGGCTTCACTGGATTCAGTTGTGGTGAAATCGAAGGCTACAACTGTGCAAAGCTGCGCTGCCAGAACGGTGGGCGCTGCGTGGAGTCGCACAACGGCCGCCTGAGCTGCCAGTGTCAGCCCGGCTTCAGCGGGGAACACTGTGAGAACGAGCAGCGGTGTCCCTGGACGTGCCAGAACGGAGGGACTTGTGTCAAAGACCCGTCCAGTCCGGACCAGTACAGCTGCCGCTGCCCGCTGCGCTTCTCCGGACGACACTGTGAGAACAGACTGCTGGCTCCGCCCACTCCGACCTGCCGCTATCTGCAGTGCGAGCAGCAGTCTGGAGACAGAGTGTGTGATGATCAGTGTAACAACCATGAATGTCAATGGGACGGAGGTGACTGCTCACTCAACTGGAAGAAGCCGTGGGAGAACTGCACGACCGGCGTTGCCTGCTGGGATCGCTTCAAAAATGGAAAGTGTGATAAGGAGTGTGACAACTCTGGGTGCCTCTTTGACGGGTTCGAGTGTCAGGAGCCATCAACCTGCAAGTACGGGACTCTGCTGCATTTTGCACTGTTGCAGACACATAAATACCCTCAAACGTGCAGATTACAGAAATCGTTGTTTTTTGTGCCTTTGAATTCTCAGGTATGACAGGTATTGTGCAGACCATTATCAGAACAACATCTGTGACCAGAGCTGCTACACGGAGGCCTGCGGTTGGGATGGCCTGGACTGTTCTTTTGAGATTCCTCCGCATGTGATCGACGGCACGCTGATCCTGGTGGTCCGACTGCAGCCGAAGGAGCTGCTGGGAGACATAAGAGGCTTCCTGCGCGCCCTGGGAGCTCTGCTGCACACCAATCTGCAGGTGAAAGTGGACGACAACAAACAGCTCATGGTGTACCCGTTCTACGGTGAAGAGGAGGAGCAGAAGCGGAGCAGCAGAGCCAGGCGGGAGCTGGACAGAGAAGTTATTGGGTAAGAGTCGTTTCCAACACACACTTCTATTTTTACCTGTTTGGATTGTTTTCATTCAGCAGTACATGAAACTTAAATGTTGAACTTTTCTGCTCATCGGGAACTAAATGTGTATTTTCACTCTGGCAGTTCTGTGCTGTACCTGGAGATCGATAATCGCGAATGCGTCCAGACCAATTCCTTTAATTCCTGCTTCTCCAACACTGACGAGGCTGCATCCTTCATTGCTGCAGCGCACATTAAAGCTGAACTTCCATACCCCCTAGTGTCCGTCACGAGTGAGTACACCTGTCCTGACAGTGAAAAGTGGATTTTCCAAGTCAAACCAAGATGTCAGTGTTAAGACTCTTCTCTTTATCACCCAGGCGAGCCAGCAACAGGTCAACCTGACAACCCACTAATAATGTATGTGGTGGGAGTCTCCGTGGTTGTCAGTCTGGTTATCCTGGGGCTGGGGATGCTTGCAGTAAAGAGGAAGCATAAAAATGGCGTCCTGTGGCTGCCTGATGGGTTTTTGGCCACCAAAAATGACAAAAGGAGAGAGCCTGTTGGCCAGGACGACCTCGACATGAAGTGAGTAAACAAACCGATTGTGAGCAAGTGCAGCAACAGATCAAACCTAAACGTGAATGGTAACTGCAATGAGATGCATGCGAGCAGAGTAAAAATGTGGACGGTCTAAGAATATGTGGAGGAAATGTTGCTTAAAATTATTCTCCTTTGTTTACAAACGCTGTCTCCAAGAATTGCTTCTAAAGTCTTTAGATGTTCATGAATGCACTTTTTTCCTTAACAGAAACTTCAAGCCACAAGACGGATCCATCGATGGAGGTCAGAGTCAGCGGTGGCTCGAAGATGAAGTCCCTTTCAAGAAACCAAGAGTGAGCGAATTTTCAGTGCTGAACAATGTTCCCAACTGAGAGCTGGTTAAAACACAGTACAGAGGAAGGTTTAAGGTTGTTGTACCTGTTGTGCTGAGCAAAACTCACTCCTTGCAGACTGAGGACAAACCTTTGCTGGCCATCCCAATGGACGGAGATATAGACCGAAGAGAGTGGACTCTGCAGCATCGCAAAGCTGCTGACATCACCCTGACGCCTCCACAGGCCGACCTGGATGCAGATTGTCTGGATGTCAACGTGAAAGGACCTGGTGAGCAAAAGATTACTCCTGCTTGTTACTGGATTTGGTTCAGTTTCAATGATTTCCTCAGTAATATTCTTGTCTGCTTGCAGATGGCTTCACTCCTCTGATGCTTGCATCGCTGCGTAACGGTGGAGGCCCGGACTGCAGTCTGCATGGAGACGAGGAGGAGGAGAGCGGAGGAGACGAACCGGGACCGAGCGTGATTTCAGACCTGATCGCTCAGGGTGCGTCCTTGATGGCGCAGACCGATCGTACCGGAGAGACGGCCCTTCACCTCGCTGCCCGCTACGCCAGGGCCGACGCTGCCAAGAGGCTGCTGGACGCTGGAGCGGATCCCAACGCCCACGACAACATGGGTCGAACTCCTCTGCACGCTGCCGTGGCAGCTGATGCTCAGGGAGTGTTTCAGGTGAACAGAAGTCTCCAGTTCGATGCAGATGTCTCATACTGCAATTGTTTTGTTGAGTTAAAACTAGGCGCAGTCACAGGTTTATTATCAACAGAGGTGAAGGTGAAGATAAATCTGCACTGCTCAGTCACTCTGAAGTCCTGATTTAGATGGTCAGGTGTCTCACAATGTCTTCTGTTTCGGTGGTTTCTCATTTTCCCAGATTCTGATCCGTAATCGTGCAACGGAGCTGGACGCCAGGATGAATGACGGCACCACTCCGCTGATCCTGGCCACCAGGCTGGCTGCGGAGGGCATGGTGGAGGAGCTGATCCACTGCCACGCTGACATCAACGCTGTGGATGACCACGGTCCGTAAAAGCAGGAAATCACTTTTGCTTACAAGTTTTCCTTTTGTATTCAAGGGTCAGGGTGTGAATTTTATATGCACAGAGTAGAAAGTGTCTGGGCAGAAGATAGGTTGAACAAGGTGGTGATAAATTCTTCACATAATCTGTTCTCCTATTTACTTTGTTCTTGAACAAAGATTGATTGACCTCCTTCGGTGAAACAGAAAAATGGCCAATTTGTGCAAATGATGCTTTTTTGTTAACATGACGGTGTTTCTTTCTGCTGTTCATCTTCCTGCTCTAACAGGCAAATCAGCTCTTCACTGGGCAGCTGCAGTGAACAATGTGGAGGCCACACTCGTGCTGCTGAAGAACGGAGCGAATCGTGACATGCAGGACAATAAGGTGCGTACTCATCTGCTCATTCATTAGTCTTTGTTCTGCTATTTATATGCAAATCGAAGGGAGGGAATAGGAACACGTTTCACATCTATCATTGGTCTTCAGATCCTTCAGGTTTCATCTTTAAGCAGCACAATTTAACCACATTTGCCTTTTTAGGAACATTAGAGGCTGAATTGCGTTTAGTCCCACATGTTGCATTGTGCCTGCTGTAAAATATCACTGTGTGTACAATGCGATTAGAGGCATCATTGTCAAATGACCTTTTGCACAGTGGGCTTCAATGTGAAAGCATCTTAATATCATTAATAAATGAGCATCCACAATTAAAGTATCGAGAGGACTGACCAGTTTTTCTGCTTTTCTCCGCCAAGTTTCAGTTAGAATTCCGGGTGTGTCCTGACGTGTTGGCTGTTTGTTTCCTTTAGGAGGAAACTCCCTTGTTCTTGGCAGCGCGAGAAGGCAGCTTCGAGGCGGCTCAGGTTCTCCTTGACCACTACTCCAACCGAGACATCACGGACCACCTGGACCGGCTCCCCCGCGACACCGCTCAGGAGCGCATGCATCACGACATCGTGCGCCTCCTGGACCAGTACAACCTCGTCCACAGTCCACACAATGGGCCCAACCACATGGGTGGAGGGGGCAACTCGTCCGTCATGTGCGGGGCCAACGGAGCGGGCTTCATCGGCATGCGTCCGGGGCCACAGGGCAAGAAGAGCAGGAGGGGAGGAAGTGGGGCGAAGGTGGGGGGTGTCGGTGGTGGGGCGAAGGAGCTGAAAGACATGAAGGCGAAGAGGAGAAAGAAGCCTGCCGGAGGAGAGGCGCCAGGTCTGGGCGCCGGAGTCGGCCCGGCCAACGGAACGGCAGGAGGGAGCACCAACGGCGTGAAGGCGGCTGGAGGACTTCCGGAGAGTTCTGTGACCATGTCGCCCGTCGACTCCCTGGAGTCGCCGCACTCCTACACGGGGGACGTTTCCGGCGCCGGCACCACCACGGCAAACTCCCCTCCGCTCCTGAGCAGTCCCACCTCCAGGCAGATGCTGCCCCCTGTCAGCCACATGCTGGGGCAGCAGCAGGCCTGGGTGGGCGTGGCCAAGCACGGCTACGGCGGCCACATGTTCGGCCTCGTTCCGCACCAGATGGGGGGCTCCCACCCCGGCATGGGTCAGCGCCACGGCCAGAGCCCCATGCTGACCCCCATGAACGTCACCATGAGCAGGGAGCAGCTGCCGCCCATCGTCACCTTCCAGATGATGCCCCCCGGAGCGGGCCAGGCCATGATGAAGCAGCCCCAGCCGGGGCCGGTCCAGGTGCAGTCCCGGGGCCAGAGCCAGAGTCAGGGCCACTCCCAGCAGGGCCCGGGCCACCTGCACTGCACGCAGGGCCTGATGTACCAGATGCCCGAGCAGATGAGCCTCCCACACGGGCTCCCCCACACCCTGCAGCACCCCCACAACGTCGGCCACGGGGGCCACGGCGGGATCGAGGGCCAGTCGCGGCCCCTCCCCTCCTACCCTCCCATGCAGAGCCCCGTCGATAAATACCCGACGCCGCCGTCCCAGCACAGCTACACCACCGCCGGCTCGGACGGCACCACGCCCGGCCACTCTGCCCACCCGCCCAGCGAGCACCCGTATCTCACCCCCTCCCCCGAGTCCCCCGACCCCTGGTCGTCGTCCTCGCCACACTCCAACTCGGACTGGTCTGACGTCACCACCAGCCCCACCCCCCTGGGAAACTCGCATCACGCACTGCCGTCGTCGCACCACACACACATTCCAGAGCAGAGCCAGCAGCACCCACAGGCGCAGCAGATGCAGCAGGCGTCTCAACAGCCGCAGAACGGAAACATGCAGGTGTTTGGCTAGAGCTGCCCGAGGAAACCACCAACAGACTGACTTTGGGGTTCTGCGTAGTGAAATAACAACACCGAGTAACACATTCAGAACTCTTCTCACCTCTCTCTTAATTCTTTTTGTTTATCCCACATTATAATCAGTCGCCTCCCTTTTTTATATCTCCCCTCTTTGCACTTGAGACTTTGTATAGTTTCCAAAACATTTTTTTTTATCAGTCGGCAAGCAAGAAAAAGAAGTTCTCCGAACCAAGAAGACTTTGCAGCATTATTCGTTTGTTACCAGCCAGGAATCCACGTCTGATTCTGCTGGTCGGGTTGAGATTGTTTCTTTTCGTTCTTTGGCACCAGAAGCTGTTTGTTTTGAGGGATCGTCGGCGAGCTGCGGATCGGCCGGCGCTCAGCTGGTGTTGCACCAGAAAAACAGACTGTGGAGACGGACGCTGAGGCTGGACGGTGGATGACATGGTTTGCTAACTTTCCATCGTGTGGCTCTGTGTATTTGACCTGCCCATACTAACTCGTTATTGGATCCCTTCGTTCTACTGTTGTAATAATTTGGGTCAAGATGCTTTTATTCTCAAAGCAGAACTACCTATGTGCGTTTCCTGTGTGTGTTTTAAACTTGCATTGTTACTGTGCTAAAAGGAGAGTGGTCGGGAAGACAAACACAGAGTTTCACTTTCAAGACAGATTCACACCATGTTACAGTGTGTCTCAGTGCCTCTGCTGTGAACATTTAAATGTATTAGTACATGAGTTAAAGCAAATACACGTTTTCACCACGTATCTATCCAACTTGCAGTTCTTTCTCATGTGGTATTTGCAGCTGTTACTGTTACAGAAATACACAAGAGTTGAATTTAAACCAAATGAAACTCGTGTTCGTTCCCTCTTCTGTAAGCTGCTGATTTATTCGTTCACAAACTTTATGCAATAAGTCAGTTGTGTCACAATTTTCGTCACTGCGGTGTCGCTAGTTGTTGTATGTTGTATGATGAAGTGTACATACACTTAGAGCATGTGCTGCTTGTTATAACTGAGCTTCATTTTTACGAAGAAAACATGTTGACTTTTTGTTTTTTCATGGTTTTTATACTGTTGGCACTTCCAGAGTGATTCTGAATGTTACAGAGGCGCACGGATTTACCTTTGAGCTGTCCTCATTTTACTCAATAGATTGTCATGTAACCAGCTTTGCTTCGCTACAATCAGAGTGTCTCCGCACTTTTCTATTGGCCATAAATCATAAACTGAGTCCTGAAGGCGAGTGAGGAAAGAGCTTTTCTTTGTCTTCCTTTTGAGAGTAGATGTCGAACAGAGTAGATGTCGAGCAAATCCTTGTGTGACTGCTCAGTAAACAGACAATCATTCACTGTTTAACTCGTTAAACTTTGTCTCAAAGACCAAACTTTTATTTTGAAGAAACCTCAGCCAAATACGTACACTGTGTCCAAATGTGCGACGAGTATTGTTCTTGTTTGATATCCTTTTTTTTTCTCTCGAATCGAATGTTACACCCAACTTGTACCAACAAAAATGACTTTGTGTCTGAGACGAAACCAAATTGTTCGTATCCTAATTCCCCAGTGCCTTCACAGCTTTATTCTTTATCTTTACAAAGACCTGTGCTGTACATTAAAATGTCAGTAAACATTCATATTCAGAACCGTGTTGTATCCCGTAAATATGCAAGGCGATGTGTTCATACTCTGTATATAAACTGTTTTTTTATGTTCACTGTTCTTTCCCCTGTTAACCAAATAGCCTCTAATATACATGCAATATGGAGTAGTTGTCACCATGTTTGTATCAGGTAGAACAAAAACTGATGAAATAAATTTTGATAAAAGATAACTGAAATGTGTCTTCTGAAATAGAACTACGATCTTTGTAGGTTTTATGTTCTTGCGTTCCTCCGCAGGTTCTCGCACTGTCTCAGCATTTTGTAGGTAAACTAGAGTCCTTACAAGATGTAAACTAACAGAAGTGTAGCGGAGGTAGTTTCAGGCCGCAGCTTGAACTTGTTTCCTTAAGAATAGCAGATGTTGCTGATGTGGCTTCCAGGTGTGCTGTTTGTTCACCAGCCTGCTGTAGTATTTGCACTCAACAACTGGAAAAACTGGCCGGTCAGCAACCATGAACTTCACTTCTGACGTGTCAGTGATTTCAAAGACGATGCTGCTGAGCGTCACTCATAATCCCAGTGGTTGTAGAGGTCGATGCTGTCAGTACGATCATGAGCTAAGATTAATTTGTGAAGCTTTGCTGTTCCCTGGTTTTTCCCACAGATGGAGCGACTTCATTTCCCCTTGTGTGATTGTCAATAAATGGTTTGTTATAGTTTGTCTATATGTCTAAAAAATCAGCCAAAACAAAGCAAAAATATAGTAAAACACACTAAACTAACATATCAAATAAGAGAGATTGCAATTAAAAGCGTTAAACCAAATTAAAATAAGAATATAGAAATGAAATAACCGTGACCAGTAGGTGGCGCTGCGTCGCACGGGACATCTTGACACGTCGCCGAAGAAGAAGAAGAGCGGCGAACACGGAAGTCGTCCAGAATCTTCATATTTACACGCATGGGATTTCTGCCCTGGCTCGCCTCCTCTCGGGCTGTTCGCGTGCTCCTCCTGCCTCCTGCCGCAGTCCCGATGGCGGATAAAGATGTGACCGCGCTGGAGCACCGTGCCGGCCTGTGAGCAGACGGACGCTTGATTTTCCACTGCGGGTCAGTGGACGTCGGGACCGGAGGCGCTGCTGTTTTGACAGCTGGGCTGAGCTGGCAGACGGAGCCGACGGCAGAGCTCCAAACTCCGCGGAGGAGTCGATTGTGTGCCAGGAAAACACACCTGCGGGTGTGAAGTTGCTCTTAAAGCGTCGTTAAGAAGCGTAAAAGGTGAGGAAAAACGCTCCCAGCTATGTTTGTCCGACGATAAAGACGATATTCCCTGGGAAAGTTTGCCTCTGGTGTCCCTCCTGCAGCTCTCTGTGTATGCTGGGGGTCTCCCGCTTCATCTCCTGTGTTGTGTTCAGACAGACCCCCCTCTTCCAACCCACCCACTTCCCCGAGCCATGGCCATGGCGTCGTCCCGGCTGAAGTACCTCTCTCTGGGGGTGCTGGTGTTCCAGACCACCTCCCTGGTGCTCACCATGCGCTACTCGCGCACCCTGCAGGCCGAGGGCCCCCGCTACCTGGCCTCCTCCGCCGTGGTGGTCGCCGAGCTCCTGAAGATCCTGGCCTGCGTGCTGCTGGTCTTCAAGGAGCACAGTGAGTGCGCTGCAGCCGGACACGAGCAGCCTCACTGCAGACACACGCAGCGCTGCATGGAAGCCATTCAAACGTTTGGTCAATATCAGATCATTGAAGATACTCTTTTTCCCAACGTGGGG
>JAUESE010000062.1:12820895-12836438 GCA_032274725.1 Malacoctenus triangulatus
GTGTGTGTGTGTGTGTGTGTGTGTGTGTGTGTGTGTGTGTGTGTCTGTGTGTCTGTGTGTGTGTGTGTGTGTGTGTTTGCGTGCGCCAGAGAGCAGTTGGAGAGTGGGCTGATGATTAGCTGGGCAGGGCAGGGCTCCAGTGTAGTATGACCCAGCTCAGGGGCGTCTGTCTGGGCCACGCAGCACGTGGACACGGATACTCTCGGGGGGGTGGGGGGTCCGGGTGTGGGTGGGTCAGCCCCTACGCCACCCAGCACACCCCCCCCCCCCCCTCCGTCAACCTCTCCAGCCTCCCCCAAAACAAAAGCTCCAGATGGTAGGAAAGCCACCAACCTCCCTCATCCCTCACCCTTCGCCCACCCCCACCCTCCGCTCCCCCCCGCCCCTCAACCTTTGTCTGGAGGTCGGTCCCTTTGTTTGCGGAAGAGAGACCCCCGAACGGATTAACTCTTTGCATTCCAGCCTCTTTTGTGTTAAACAGCCAAATCTAAGACCCCGACCCCAGCGCTACCCCAGCCCCACACCCGCTGTCGTCCGCCTCAGTACCTCACTGGGGGGTTTCTCCCCCCTGCTTGTGTTTCTGTGACTGTTTCCTGTATGGGACAGCGTTGGTGGGTGGGTGCCTCGGAATAAGACCGAGGCTGTAAGAGCGTGGGGGGGGGTTAGCGGAGGGGCGTTTGGGTGGGATGGAAAAGAGAAGGCTGGTGGTGGGGGTCAGTCATCCACATCTGTTGTTATGGGTGGAGGGATAAAGAAAAGGCTCAGTGAGGGCTGCAGGTGTTGATTGTGTCATTAGCTCCCTCTCCATTGGCCGCAGCTAGTTGTCTCCTCCTTATCCCAAAATCGATTGCTTTAACCAGTTTTCACTGGATGGGCACTGAATCCTACATACACATCCCCCACACCCCAGCACACAAAACGTACACACACACACACAAACCGCAGCACAACAACAGTGTGCGCAGGGATCCTCTGTGAGATCGCCTCTGGCTGAAATTCTTGTTTGTGCGGGGCAGAGAAAACAAGAGTAGTTGTCCTCTGCTCCCAAATCTCTGGACTGTTTTTTAAAAACATACATTTTACAAAGTCCTCACCTGCCTCTCACTCTGTCTGTTATCTCCTGGCTCAGTTCATCCCTTCCTCCTCCTTTTCTCTACGTTTTTCCTTCGTGTCGTTTGGCACTTTGAGCAACAGCACAGTTGCAACTCCAAGTTGCACGCAGACCATTAAAAGGCATATTTATCGAATCCTAAAATCCTAAATCAACACTTATTAAGAATCCTACTTGTGCGGGTTGTTTGATATTTTCATGTATGTGCAGAGACATTATTTTGGGTAAGCTGTTGCCAACCTGGATACAAAAGTCCAGGAAAAACAGTACGTTAGCATAAAGCGTACCATCCTGAAGAAAGATGTAAAGATCAGTGTTTTATTTCTTTCTTCTTTTAAAACCATTATTTTAAATCTCTTGGAATTAAGAACATTACAAACTTTTCTTTCACTTTCCAGTGTTGGGATGAAGTAATCAAAGCTGACACTGATCAGCCCGCTAATGTTAGCGAGCTAAACTTACACCAACACTATAGCAGCCCGCATGGTGGGACCTTTCTGGGCTCGCTGCCACCACCAAACAGCAGCTCTTTCTCATGATGTGAGGAAGCCAATACGTACATTTGATAGTTGACCGAAACATCTGAGATCAATTTATATTTTCATCATTGTTCAGAATTTGCCAAGTAAAATTCTCACAGTAAAACAGCTGAGATCTTCATGTCTCATCAAAACTGCAGCAATTGTGGTTCCTTTGTCTTCGCAGTTCTTGATTAGTTTTTGGAAATTATTAGCTTTTTTTTTTTTTAAATTCAGTTTGTCATTTGAAATGTGTTGTAGACATTCTGCAGCCCCCTTATTTATAGCTAAAATGAGGAATAAACGTTGCACGACAAAATCCAGTCACCAGTTGACGTGACAGGTTTTTTTGCTGCACCTGGAAATCCCGATGGACAGGAAGGCCTGAGCACGAACCCAGGATGTTCTCACAGTGTAGATGAAGTAAGTGAGTTTTTCCTCCAATGTGCCTTTTTCTTACAAGGAAAAATATCCCAAATAGTTCTGTGTGGAGAGTTTTTATCGCTTCTTTGTGTCACGATAGTTTGGAAGTTGATCAGCAGGAAGCTTTACATCAACAATGAAGGCTTTCAAAGAAATGTAACACTGGTCACTTCATATATATACCTCGTATATGAGGTGACTGAACATCTTATCCGGAGCAGAACTTGCTGCCACCGTCCAGAGTCGATGTGTCCGACCCACGTGGATGTCGTGTCCTCGTTTTTCACTGAATGCTACCAGGCGAACTGCTGCGTCTTCATTGAGGGGGACAGACGAAAACAGATTTGATTCCCGAGCTCTTCTGTTTGATTGCAGTGTTTTGTCCCGCACTGACGACTGGTGCTCTGCAGAGGGCTTTATTCCTCAGACCCGTGATCTGTCTCTTTGTGTCCATCTCTGTCTCAGTTTCTGCGTCCGTCTCTCTCCGACTGGCCGCCGTCCATGGGATTAGCGTATATAGACCTGCCACCAGCAGTCTGTGTGTCTGTCTTTCTGTGTCTTTGTTTACTCCGCTTATTATAATGGAAAAGCACATTGTAAGCACTGGCTTTGTCACACCACAGTTAATTGCAAATAATTATCGTGATGGCATTTAATTTTAGTAATTGTCTTCTTCTGGACGGCTGGACGCTAATCCCTTCCTCCTCTGTTCAGGATACAAAGTGCGCGTGTGTGTGCGTGTATGTGTGTGTGTGTGTGTGTGTGTGTGTGTGTGTGTGTACACTGACAGCATTGACTCATGCTTTTTTCAGCCTCTGCTCTCATTTGAATAAATAAAGAAATAAGGGTTTGCGTGACCCTTCGCTGCAGTTTGAAGCGCTCCTGTGGTCCTTCAAGGGAAGAGCTGTTTAACTTTTCATCTTCAGTGCGAAGCTCTGTGGCTCAAACACCAGTTCCTCTCCATAATACCATAAAGAGCTTCCCATGATGAGATGATTAGATTGCAATGATTAGATAATTGGATATAAATTTTTTCTATTAGAAGGGTGTACAGAGTACAAGGTTTCTTGCAGATTGCTAATGCTAATTAACTGTGAATGTTGACTTCCCGGATAATTTCTAAAGATTAGTGTCACCCGTTAGAATAAAAAAAAAAAGAATAAAGGAAGTAATGATGTGACAACAACTACAACGTGGATTTTGCCAACAAAAGTGGGTTGTTCTGCCAAATGGTTTTAACTCAGCCTGAGCTCAGTCCTCATGATGTATGAGAGGGTCTCCTGTGGCTCTGCCCCTCATTCTTCGCTGCCCACCAGCCGTCCCCAAACATCACTCCATGATTCATTTCACACGTTGAGATCCTCATTGTGAACCACAAATTTTCTAAATGCGGTCTTCAATGTGGCCCAGTGAGCTCTCAGAAGATCTGTGTTTAATTGGCGAGAGATTTAAGTGTCTCCACATACCTACAGCCTCCCGTCAGTTCCTCTGCCTCCCATTGTTACTGTTTGTATGAAAATGTTTGCAGTGCTGGCCCCCTTCGAATAATATCAGAGTAATGAAAGCCTTGGTTTCTGCGTTTAGTCTCGTGATCCTCCTCCAGATTATGCAGAGAAACGCAGAATGAGATTTCCTCGCGTGGCTCCGACAGACGCGGGTCAGCTGCTCAAATCGCAATATATTTCAGGCTGCACAGGGCCAGGAGATGTTAGATCACCTTACCCCGACCGCCCCCACCCACCCCCACCCACCCACCCTGCCCGCACCTGGTTGTGTCTTTTCCGTAACAAACTGTAACCGCCAGCCCATTTCATTTCCCTGAGAGCTGATTGGATTTGCGATGGTCGCGCTTTCTTGCTGCGGCCCGTCTCTGACGGAGCAGCAATCTCTTTAACACCAACCGATAGATATGATAATGTACACTGGCTTTATTGTCAAGTGACAGAAGGGCAGCAACACACACACACACACACACACACACACACACACACACACACACACACACACACATGGACATGTGTTCACTCCCAGCTTTGCATAGTCCTCCCCTGTTCTTCAGCGCCCCCCTTGTCTGGAAGGGACCCCAGCGCTCGCTGAGCGCCTGAGGGCACCGACTCCGTCTTTTTAATCTTTAAATACTCTAATACAACATTTCTATTTTGGTTCATATGCTTTGAGAGGTGGCTACGATGTGCCGCGGGGTTATTTAGGTAGGTTTATTGCGCGTCTTATTTTTAGGACACCTTGCCGTCCCACTCTTGTTTCCGCGACGGCCCCCCAGGTGAGACGAATCAAAGAACAATAAAGGATTGGTGATCAACATTGTTACACGACGACTGGATTGAAGAGAAATTAGAAGAATCAAACATCTGACGTGAGGGAAATCGGACCAACACGCGACTGGATGCTGCTGAGCGATTCTCTGACTGTTGTGGGTGATCAGCTAATATTTTCTGCTCCTTATCGCAGTCTGTCATTTCTACGGCTGTTTCCAGCATCAGCACAAAGAGCGCAAGTAACAGTTTATTTGCACCTCTAAACGACAGTAAGACATTCCCTTTCATGAATTCAGCGTTTATCACTCCCTTCCTCTTTTTTTTAATGTGCCTTCCATGAAATCAATGTCTTGGAAGAAGCAGATCTTCTTAATATGGACCAGCTTAGCGAGTACTTAATTTCAGTACATTAATTAAGGGCCCATTTGGAGTGGGACCTGGTGGCCCCTGTTACCCAGGAGGAAAGGGTCTCGTCTAATTAACTAATAGGAGTGCAGCTGATTGGCTGAGTAAGTAACACAATCACCGCTGATTGGTCAGTAACCTGCAGGTCGTTGGGGCTGTCTGACAGGGAATGTGGAGGTTTCACCTTTTTCGCGTAGAGGCCGGACCGTCGGCTGCAGCTGCAGAGAGCTTCCTGTGCTCGCTCTCCTTTTTCTTTACCACGTGACGCCGCAGAGCCTTTTGGAGGTGACCAAGAAAGTGTGGAAGACTCTCAAGAAGAACGCAGTCGTCAAGTGGACGCAGATGATTCACGTCGCAGTCGAAGCGCCGCATTCAAGCTAAATTCTCAAGTGGCCTGTGATGATGCTGAAATCATTTGTATTGTCTGATGTGGCCTCTGAAAAATGTTCTGACTGTATGAGACACTCTGTGTGTTGTGTTACTTGTCGATAAGACTTCGATTTGATATCTGCGTTTGTCAGTGTGACATTACGAGTCGGCACAAAGTGGTTCAAAGTTTGGTGGGCCGGAGGATGTGTGGGTGGGATCAGGGTGTTTATAGCGTAGTGCCACATTAATAATAGCAGAGGGGTCGCGTCTCTCTCTCTCTCTCTCTCTCTCTCTCTCTCTCTCTCTCTCTCTCTCTCTCTCTCGCTATATATATTTATGCGTGTGTGTGTGTGATATTTTGTGATCATTGGACTGTGCCTCTCCAACAATACAACTGCTCTAACAGAGCGTAATGAATTTGCGGCGTGCTCGATGGATTTTCAGATCTTCTTTACTTTACACTTCCAATAAATGTTTTGATCCAAACTTTGAAACGTGGCCGACTGTGTTTTGTTGCCAGTGCTCGAATAGGAGTAAAACCACCAGCTCTGTGTGTCCTAAACTTGATGTTGACATTTTCCTGGTCCAAGTCTGAGAAGTTTGACTTGCTTTGTCTCGTCTTTTGTCCTTAAAAGTGAAGCTTTGAGGACAAAATTGCCATTTTCTCTAACTAAAGAAACTGGACTACAATTCTTGTTTTGGGTCATGATACAGTCAAAATCAAAGGTGTAAAACACTTCCTTAGATATATTCCAGAGGGTATTTGTTTGTTTCATCCACTCAGATCTTTGGACACAGGCCTGCCTTACTCTTTGATGTCCAGTTGTCCAACCACAGGGACCATGAAGATAATGTGTGTCTGGATCAGGGGGGGTGAAGTGTCTCACTGCTGTCGCTGTCTTGTCCCGTGTCCACAGTGTATTCTGGGATCTGTACTGCGCCGCCCCGGACCGGAGGGAGACATGCGAACATTCCAGCGAGGCCAAGGCTTTCCATGACTATGTGAGTGAACTTAACCAACCCTCCTGCGGCGCACGACCGGCTCACACACACACACACACACACACACACACACACACACATCCAACACTTGGGCGCACTTCACACACGCTCGCGAGCGCACGCGAGGATACGTGGAGAGTGTCTGAAGTGAGGAGCACGTCCGTCTGAGATAATGCCGCCGGTTCTTGTTTTGACATGTCTGCGTTTCTCAGTGTCTGCGTGTCTGCTCCGCCCGCTGCCGCCTCTGTTTTGGATGGGACAGAGCGGGGAGCCAGACGTCTGAAATAGCACGCTTTTTAAAAATGCAGCACCATGAACACCACTTCTATATTTTATGGGAAAGCCCTTAGACTGCCATTTTTGAATTTTTAAAGTCTAATAGAAAGTCTTCGTGGGATTCTGCAACATCTCGCAGAAAAAAGAAAGAAAAAAAAAAAGCCCGACTTGATTAGACGTTTCCTCTGCCGCACACACACACACCCGGCTGGGCGGCGTGAAGCACGCAGCTCAGCTGCTCAGCTCGCGCTTGCCGAGACGTTGACCCCGGGACCCCCTCAGGTCCTCGTGAATCTGTTTTCCCTGAGGTGAGAGGTCAGAGAACTGCCCGGCTATTTATTGGTCCACTCCTGGCTCCGGTAAAGGTCACAACACATAAAGCAGCTGGCTGATCACACAAGCACATTAACACACACTTTCACACAATTGTGCATGTACACAGAGGACACATTTAGAGCGTCCAGGCCGCGCCGACGGTGGCGAGCAGGGCCTGGACCAGGCGATGAAAGGTCGGGGTCTGGGGCCCCCTTGACCCTCTCATCTTCTAAAGAGTTAGGCCAGTCGATTTATTGAAAACACACACACACACGCTCACACACACTCGCATGCATTTTTTAAGAGCTGCAAACTACCAATGACCTCCTTTATGTGATTTCTGGACCTCACAGAGGTATCTTGCTCGCTTTCTGTCAGCTTTTTAAGAAGGTTTTTTTTTATTCTTTTCCTGGACTCTTCTTTCTCTTTTTTGTCAGCTTGTCCAGCCTGATAAATATTTGCATTATGTTGGCGGGTACATATTTGAATAAGGATTACATGGGCGTGCGGATGTTGACTGGACGGACTGCTTCGGCTGTGAGATTATCGTTCCACCTGGGCAGAAGTTAAACCTGAAATGGATTAGAGGTGCTATTCTTACCCGACGCGTTCCATTCAGGCTGTTTTAGCTCGCAGCCACTCACCCATTCAGTTGAACTCTCTTATGAGGTTTGACGGCAAAAGTGTGAGCGCTTGTCAGCTGAACAGATTACATTTGTTGTGCGTGTTCTGCGCGTGTCTTTGCGGGCATTACTTGATGTGTATGTCTCGTCTCCACGCCTGTCTGTGTGTGTGTGTGTGCATGCGTGTGCGTGTGTGCGCATGTGTTGGACCACCATAAGATTAATTACATGGTTAATTAAACCTAGTAGTTAATTAAATCTGACAACTGTGTCTAATTAATCTAAATGCCATATAATTTCCTACACCTTTCTCCAGAGGTAGGCCAGCTGGATACCTGCATGTCAGCTCTTTAACGGCTCCAGTTTGACAGCCGGTTTGGTCAATATACGGCTGAACTTTAAACAGCAGATTCAGACGGCTTACAAAACACATTTTTAAACGCTTTTCAGCGTCCGTCCACATAAATCAGGTGCCAGGAGAGTCCAGAGCGCTGTCGCTCCGGCGTCTTCCACTCGGTAAACAGAGTACAGGGTTAAAAAGGCGGTTTGGGACTTTTAGCTGCTGGAGTGAAGGTGAGATGAGGAGGTCGACTTGGACGCTGATCACTTACACGGCTCTGCTGAAGTTCAGGGACATTCATCATCGTTGACCTTTGAACTGTCTCGAATCCAAAAGGACAGAAACACAGGTCATGGATTTTGACTGACATTATGATCGATTTGGTTAGAAAAAAAAAAACACCTTTTTTTGTGATTGTTTCTATAAACAATAGATTCTGACTTTGATTGGAAGATGTTTGCACACGTGTGTCTTTGCATTTTCAGGTCTTTTTAGGACTGAATTATCAGCATCAGTCACATTTTCATCACACATCAGTTCCTCAGTAAAGAAGCAACGCTTTCAGTCAAACTAATTTCAGTACAGGATAAAATGAAAATTGCTCAAATGTGCAAAAACAAACTGTTTACTTTTTCATTTAACTGAAAACTTTTTGCCCGCCAAGCTGAGCAACTTGAAAAAGTGACTTTATCATAGAGAAAAGTTTGAACTGTCAAAACAAACTATGATTAAAATTGTAAAAAACAAACTGAATCACTGTTCCTGTGAAACATGGAAGAGAAAGAGTTAAATCTTGCATTTGAACACAGTTGACGCTGGACGCTGCTGCTGTTTAGTCTGAAAACCGTTGATGCTGCTTTGCTTCATTTTGCTCTTTTGCGTATTTCTGATATAAAAACTTGAGGTTCAATGTAAAAGTAAAGGCCGTCCTTACGGCACGACGACAGAGCACGAGTGGCCCCGGCAACCAGTGAGACGGCGGCGAAGGTGTGAGCGCGGGCGCGCTTTTGTGCGTGTCGCCGTGCGCGCGTCTTTGTGCGACAGCGAGCAGGAGGGAGGGAGGGAGGGAGGGAGGGAGAGTGTCGGGGTCGAGGCGTGCGAATCCCCGGGGTGATGAGGGTTCTGTCTGTCTCTGATTAACTCCGGCTCCTCGGTCCCCGCAGACCGACGGCCTGATCAAGTCTCTATCACGGACCCTCGCTGATAACGGCTCCCTCATTCCCCCGAGTCCACCCGGATCACAGAGTGAAAAACAACACGGCTCCCCGGAGTCGCACACACTCCGCTCTGTGTGTCGCTCAGCAGGAGCGGCGGAAGAGGAATGTGCGCGAGATAAACCGGGATTGGTTTGTTTTTATTTACGCTTTTAATTTATGGCCTTCTCCGGCAGCGCTGCTGTCAGTTTGCCGCGGCTAACAATGAGGAAATATCAGCGCCCTGGCTGTAAAACTCATATTCACAAATACACTTTGCTTATTTGTTTCCTGGAACTAATTTTGTTGCTAGGCAACCTTGAGCCAGCGTACAGTCTTGGTTACAGATTTAGTTTTGGCGCGGCTCAGTTTGGCTCAATTTGGCCCGCCGATTGGAGGCACCTCTTACTCAGCCCTCTCCTGCTGGCCCCCACCGACAGCGATGATGTAGACATTTTGGACTCTCCAGTTTGGGAAAGATAATGGAATATAATGTGCTAATCCTCGGATCTGGGGACTGGTTGACAGCTAATCCAGGGGAATGTGGTGGGATTGCAGCCCTGGCCGCACTCCCAGAACTGGAGGCCTCTGACTGGCTGGATCGCCGGTCGCCCTCACCCCCTTGATTGGTGAATCTGCTGTCACAGACACCCGAGCTCGCGCGTTAAAGCGCTCCCACTCGAAGCCGCGCGCGAGTGCATCGCGCACCTCATACGCAAACGATCACACGCGCGAGCGCGAGTAAGTGAGATGATGCCGTAGCACGCGAAAAAAAAAAGAGGCTGGAACAGCCTGAAGTCTTGTACCTCTGTAAAGCAATTTAAGTGTTCTCTCTTGTCGTCCTAATTGTTGGAGTTGTGTTTCTGTCCTTCCTCTTCACATTGCCTTTTAATCATGTTTATTTCCTAAAAGAGATGCGCGCCTCTTATGGTCCTCTTTTCTGCGGGAATTTTGGATGTTCCTCAAAAGAGCACTTTGTTGAGGAAATGTGTTTGATTATAAGAACATGGCACGTCTTTAGTAACTCAATATGAATGATTAAAGCGCGCCCGCTTTGTGATGAAGAAGAAGGCATACATATTGACGAGCGAGCGAGCGAGGCGCGCCGGGCTCCCGCGCGCACACACATTGTTGCGCACATTAAAGCCGGTGGAAGAATGAGCCTCTGTCTCCCGCGTCCCCGACACACATGCACGCACCCGCAATCACAGACAAACAGGCTTTCAGGAAGCGATACACTCGGCCTTGTTGTCGCAGACATTTTCTTTCGCCCCAGCCGGAGGTCGCAACCCCGAACATCTGCGATTCATGCCAATCAGGCCGCACTGCCTGCGGAGTGTCACAGATTTAGTGCCACAAGTGCGTCATTCACATTGCCGCGCTTCACTGACTCCGCTCAGTTCGCCGACGAAGCGGGGGGGGGAATAAAACCTGTCATGATGACGGCGGAGACGAAGGAGTCGAACGTGAAGGTTTCTTCAAGTCAGCCATACCTGCGCCCCTGAGCTAAAATTAGACAAAGTCACAGAAAACGAGTTGCAGATGCTTTTGTGACTCAGCAGAAAAAATGTGGGATTGTCAATATTATCTTTCTGGAGGAATTTATTGTTGGCCGGGAAGACGAGTTGCTTCAGGATTCACAATTTCCTGTCTTTTATAAAAAAAAAAAGACTTTGGACGAAGGTTGTGAGCCTGTGTCAGTTTCTGACTGGTTCACAACATTTTATCAGCTGAATATTAGTGGTGAAGAAAAAACCTAAGAAGACGAGAAATATTGAGCGGCTTTTGGATAAAACAATCACACTTAATCCCGTTTTAATCTCAGTTAATCAATATTTCACTCAAGTAGCATTACGTTTCAACTAAACTTATTTGGATAAATTACTGAACGAAATAAAATCATTAAGTTTTCTTGAACAGTGCCTTTAACATTAAAACATCGGAGGACATAAAAGGTGAGCGGTGAAGGGCAGATAAAGTATCACCGGCTTCGCTGCTTCATGTTTAGCATCCCGATGAAACTGCAGACTTGAGTTGCATCAGCTGCTTCCTTCTGGCACATTTTGCACACAGCCGCACCTTTAACTACACATCCATTGGAAACTTTTCGTCCATCGGGCAGAGCAAAGCGGCCTCACAGGTGTGAAAGACAGTATTCTTCTGCTTTAATTGAATTTAACAGGTCAAAATCCGCAATGGACGTCTTTCAGATTATTCACTCGCTTGTTGTGACATTCAGTCTTCCTGTTGCTTTCAATGACCGAGCTGAACACATACGAGCTCTTTCAATCTAGAATAAAGACCTGAAGCTGTAAGATCTTCTCAGTTATGTTGCTTTGAGTGAGATAATGTTTATATGTCACGAAAAGAATTAGAAACTAAATGGTCAGATTAGCTTGTTTGACTGGTGAGGCTTGAACCTGGAGCTGCTCCGTGTCCAGAGGAGAGCAGAGCGAAGGCTGCCGGCCTGGTCGTCTCTTTCTCCTGCAGTCTCTATGCAGACGGCGGCTGAACACAGATGCACTGTGAGCTGTTGCCTGGGGATTCTTTGAGAGGGTTAAACATTTGTTAGGCTTGACCACAGTAACAGGTGGCACGAGGGGAGGAGCTTCGCTCTGTAAACAACCGTTGATGGCCAAGCCTTTGTCTGGACTGTGTGTGTGATTTGGTGTGTGTTTTCCGTCCGTACCAGGTGCTCACGTGCCTCATTTGAACGCCACATGTCTGCTGAAAACCTTCCCTCCCTTTTTCTAAGCGCTCTTTGTCCCCGTCCTTTTTTATCAAAGACAAAATTTACTCATCCTGCACCGTTTTTCCTGCTTGAATTGCTCTCAGGTCTTTTTCACTGCCAACACTCCCTTCACCATCCTCCACCCCCCCCTGCTGCTCTTTCTTTCCTTTCCTCTGTGTTCTGCGCTCTCTTTCTTATTCCTCCCCCTCTCTCCTTTTGCCTCCCTCTCGCCACCCTCCCTCCCTCCCTCTCAGAGGAGATTGATTGGGTAATCTGGCTGGGTGCCAGCAGTGCCCGCTTCCTTGCTCGGGGGAAGGAGAGAAGCGGGGGCGACATGACGACATGCTGGAATAATAATAACATCCATAATATAGGCAGAGTAGGTATGGATGGAGGGATGGGGAGAGGAAACGGAGGAGAGCGGAGGAATGGAGTCTGCGTTGGCACGGCGATATCTGCTTCATACAGATTCTCCTGCCTGTTTGCGGTTTAAATATAGCCTACGCACAAACAGCATGCCACAACATTGTGTCTCCGCTTCTGTCCGTCTCCATCCGTCTTTCTACCTTTCCCGCATCCGCCGCCGCCTCCTCCGTTCACGCCTGTGTCGTCTTTTAATATCAAACAATGCGTGGAGAGCAGGCTGCAGGCAGACGGGCGTCGAGCGAGAGGACGCCGTCTTTGTGTGTCGTTGTTTACCGTGGGTACAGTCTAAATGAAAAAGGCCAGTCGGCTCCTCTGTCTGTGTATACCTTTCTCTATCTGAGGGAGGCAACAAAGCCTGAAAGTGCTGCCCTCAAGCTGTGTGTGTGTTCGGCTGGAGGTCTGTAAGTGACAGAAGCAGAAGATCAAATATTGTTTATGATTCCCGTTCCCTCGCAGGTTCATTCTGGGCGAGCTTAAACTGAGCTGCGGTTTAGCATTTGATCTGGAGTCTGTACGCGCGAGCTCCTGGATCTGTGTTTGACAGAGACAGACACGGAGATGGACAGATGGAGACAACGAGCCGGGGACGGAGACGGAGAGACATGTGACTGAGGGGAGAAGAGGCAGAAAGCAAGAGGGAGTTGAGAAGGGAGGGAGGGAGGGAGGGAGGGAGGGAGGGAGGGAGGGAGATGTATCAGTGTGCAGGAAGAAAGAGGTGTCTGAAGGCACTGGGGACTCTTTTTGAAGTCTGCATTTTTCCTAGTTTATCTGGAGTTTTGGTGCGAGCTGTGCATCGCATCCTGCTCGCCAGAACAGCGAGAAACGGCATCAATCTGCGCGGAGCAAAGTTATTGTGGGAGTCAAACCCTGCAGCGTTCACTTTCCCTCCTCTTGCATGCAGATTTCCAACCCAGTCCCATTTAATTTCCCTAACCCAGTTACCCATGAATACCCTCTTAGTTGCAACATCATCATCCATAAAATTTAAACGAATGCGTCGAATGAGAGCGGCATTCTGGGAAATGGTGGAATCTCCTCCGGGCATTTGTTTATTTCTCCCAGTGAAACCAGGATGAATGCTGCCAATCCCGTTTCAGTTTTAGTCCTAGAAGATGAAATGTGTTTCAATAATTTGAAAAAATGCAACAGTCACCACTTGTCGGCCCCGACTGGAACCAGCTTAATGTGGAGGATTGAAGTGAGCTGGTTGTCGGGGGGGGGGGCTGTTACAAGTTTGAGAGGGCAACCTTTCAAGTCAGAGGGGCTGCCATGTTTTTATTGCCAAGCCTGCATCTTCTGACCGGCTCAGACAGCTACACGCTACACACACGCACACACGCACACACACCCTCCCTTTCTCACCATGTTTGAAGTTTTCTGACATGAGTGAGTCCCAAACCACATCACTTACCCATTTATCCATTGTGTAAAAACACACAGTGCAGCATAAAACGGCATAAATTACCCCAATTACTGCCTTTGCTTCGGCTCTCTCCGTTTGAACTTTGCCTCAGCGACCTGTGCTGACTTAGTGTTTCTATAACTTTGTGTCTGGAGCCACAGAGGAGACTGCAGATCATCCCGTTTTAAGGTTATGACAACGTGTTTCTTTCAAATCGAGGATTTGACTGTTTCACTGTTTTACCAAGTGGGTTTCCTCCGAGCGAAGCGACGCTGCTCGTCTCCAGTCGACTCTTGCAGCTGCAGAGCCGCTGGGTCTCTCTCTCTCTCTCTCTCTCTCTCTCTCTCTCTCTCTCTCTCTCTCTCTCTCTCTCTCTCTCTCTCTCTCTCTTTCTCTCTCTCTTTCTCTCGCTCTCTCTCTCCCTCCCCACAGAAAAGCTCAGAGCTCTCCATTACTGCCGCTCCTCATTAGGCCCAAAACAGTGACGATGGTTACGAGGATTGTCAGGCAGAACCCAGGGAGTGAAACCTATCTTTAAACATACACTCCTGTTGGTTAACTCTGGGCGCTCGGAAGCCGCTCTCCTTCCTCTGCGCCCGGCTGCCTAAATTCAATCAGTTGGCCCAGGAGCTGCCGTAGTGGACATAATATGAGAAAAGTTTGATTTTAAAGCCAAGCTTGATTGCTTGCTGTCGTACAGGTCCATGAGTGCACATTAACTGTCCGCTGAGGAATTTAGTGTTTGGCAAACCGGGCAGAGTGAGGTCAGAAAGAACTGAGGTGTTATATAAAAAGTGTGTGAGAACAGCTCTGATCGTATTAACACCCTGAGATTTACGGCATCTGATTTCGGGGCGACGTTTTCAGTTGAGGTCTGCGTTTTTCTTTTGCTTCGCTTTGATTCACTGCAACATTTGGAGCATCAGAAAAAGGTAATAGTCAATACTTGTGGTGCTTTCCCGATGAAGCAGCGCTCAACAAGACGTTCTTGTCAACCAGTGGACTAAAAAACACTCTGATTGTTGTCATGAATCTTTCCTGAGTTAACTCTGATCGCCTTTTGGATAATTAAAAGAACCAAAGCATCATCACTACATCTTCCATCGCTCATATCAACAGAAAACCACTCTGAGATGGTACTTTGGACAAATGTCCAAAGGTGTTGACATCTCTGGTCCTTGGTAGTTGGTGGTCTTACCTCAGAGGGCCCTCGGTTTGCACCCAGTTGGGGCCTTTGAAAAGTGTGTGTGTGTGTGCGCGCACGTCTTGTGGTGGACTAACTTGTCCTGGTTGTGTCCTTCTTTCACTCAATTAAAGCTCCGTTCATCTGCTTCATGCAATCAGAGGATGACAAACAATGTTGTAGTGCAACAATTCACATGAACTTCTCAGTATTTTGGAGAAATATTTCTCTCAAAAAAAGAAGAAAGTAACCTCTAGAAATGAACCAGAGTTTGTCTCTCCTCAGACGTCTGCCTGATGTGACCAGAGACAGTCGATCCTCCCGACAGCTTTGTGTCGATACCACCCATTGATGTCATTGATTCAAAAACTTTTTTGATGTTCATTGCCTGAAGAATTGGATTGATCCTTTTTTGATCTACAAGTAACTCTTGGATGACCTGAGCTGTGATAGTTTGAACACTTGTCTCCTCAGTGATCAGCCCTCATTTCAGTGGCGACCTTCGTTTTCACTGGTTTGTACAAATCATGCGAATTTAAGTCGCTGTGATCGAATGATATCGATAAACGTGGGTTCATTTGAAAGAAAATGAAGAGAGCAACGGTAGCATCACTCCCGCCCCTCAGTTGGTCCCCCCCTCATTGACACTCGGGGGGTTTAAGTCTCATCCTTTAAAACTCATTTTCTTTTCTCTCCCAAATCCACCCTCTCAGCCTCCCTCTGCCTCCCTCTCTCTCACACACTCCGTCCTGCCCTTTCTCCTTCGCCTCTGCCACTCTCGGTAGCAGTGGGCAAGCTTGTAGCTGGCAGACGCCGCAGCCTGGCACAGTGTGTCGCTGGCACACTGTGTGTGTCTGCCTGCGTGTGTCCCTCTGTGTGTGTGTGTGTGTGTGTGTGTCTGCTGTCTGCTGTCTGCTGCTGCTCTGCCAGTCCACCAGTCTCAAGTACCA
>JAUESE010000062.1:12896253-12920482 GCA_032274725.1 Malacoctenus triangulatus
CTGGCCCCCCCCCACCGGGCCCCAGCCGGGGCGCCACCCCCCCCCCCCCCTTCCCCACAGGACAGTGAGAGCCCGAACCCGTCCCAAGCTTGTCTCTACCAATTTCAAAAAACCTGCCCTCGGTATGCAGGGGGCGCTCAGGCCCGAATCAAAGACGTCCCTCTGCATTCAGCTCCATCCAGCTGCCTGCCCACCATCATACCATGCCGATCATAAGTCATGCAGGCAGCCGCCGACCGACGTGAGATGGAAAAACACCCTCGTTCAGTAACTGCTCCTGTGGCAGGAATATTAATGAAAGAACTGCTAATGTTATTTTAGGGCAAGAATTGTTTGTATGAAATGTTTTTTTTTCCTTCTGTCAATGGTAATATTATTGTTCAAATTTGCATAATTAATATTATTCTACTAATGTAGTTCAGATTTCCTGTATAGGGCACATTTTATGTCAGCAGCAGCATCAACAATGACAGAATAAGCACACACGAGAAATGCACAATGATTTTCTGTTTACATAATTTTAGGTTATTTGTTTGTTTGTCTTGTTGTTTGGGTTTTTTTGTCATAGCCAGTCTCACTTCACATACCTCTCCTTCTTCTGAACGTGTGGTTTGTGTTTCCTAAATGTCTTTTGCTCCCTAAAAGAGAGACATTTAGAGACCTGAAACTGTCTTCACCTCATGAAGTAGTTTGTGCCGAGGTTTCAGTGTCACAGGTTAAACTGGTCACACTGTTGTTTTTTATTTTTGCAGAGGCTCAGCCAGAGCGCCGGTCTTTTGTTTTGGTACAAAGATGCACCTGAGAGTTCAGATGTGGCGCGAACTTGTCTTAATACGCGTACCCGTCTCACAGCTGTCAATGCTTCCACGGTCTGGAAATGTTCTGAATGATTTACTGAGATGATTGTGAGAACAAGGTGGCATTTTAAATTCAGTTCAGAGCATTTTTTGGCTCCTCCTATGTCCTGTATGAACTTGGTTTTGTCTGTAAATATGACTTATTTAGCTTGTTTTGTGGTTGTTGGGGTTTTTTTCAGTTTTTTTTCACAAATCATCTGTGAATCCTGAATGTTTGTTCCTTCCCCTTTCATTGCTATGTTTGGTTTCAGCCTAATTTTGGACTCTGAAAGTGGCAGCGCTTTCCTCCCAGGATTCAATCTTGCCAGCGTCTCTTTTTGGACACTGTGGGACCCTCTGAAACACTCCTCGAGCCCCTTGAGTTTGGCGAGAAAACTCCCACTTCTTTACCCAAACATAACCGGGTTGAATAGACTGCTGCCCTGAAGTTCCCGTCAGAGCAGGTCCCTCAGTGAGTCCTGCTCGTGTGGAAGAAAGGATGCAGGTGTCTGGGAGCAGAGCGATGCAGCTTAGCATCCGCAGGTCTCAACAGTCGGAAGACGAGGGACAATAATAGGAAGCTGTTGTCATGGACTTATCTGCATTTCGTGGATTGTTTTCAGCGATTTTTTTTTTTAACTTTGTTGTATTCGAATCGAAGCCCACAGAATCTGCACACCAGGAAAAGCATGTTGACATAATCTGCTGTTTATTTCTTTCTTTCTGGATGCTCTGCGCTCATGGCCCGATCCACCTCTCGCTGTCACAGTTCCCGAGGAACACGTTATCACTCAATGCACCGCTCTCCTAACATCGCAGCTGTGTTCCACCCCTCAATTATCAGTTGACCGTTGTAGCCTCTTTCAGTGATGTAATTATGGATTTCCTGATATCAATGTGAACCCAGAATTTCAACAGGGACGTCCCCAGGATTTTGGCCTCCTGTGGCCTGGGAATCACTCTGTCCAGTGCTCCTTCTGTGTAGTGACACACGCCTCCCTCCCTCCCTCCCTCCTCCCAGACCCCGCCCAGAATCCCACCCTTTAATTTCCCTTTTTTTGTTGTAAATACTGTATAATGCATTTTGATATCATTGACATGTTTTGATATGTCAGTCACTACCAATGAATACAGCTGAAAGTAAATTATAAATAAGACTGTCCATGTTTTTCATAGAGAAAGGATGCGTTGACTATTTGGCTCGCTGTGGCTAAATTTATAGAACACAGTAAACGTGGCTAAATGTATAGAATAACACATTGAACGCAGACTAAATGCTGAAGTCTTGTATGGTTTGGGAGGAGGGGACAGAGAGAGGACAGGACAGAGAGAAGCAAACAAGCTGTGGCGTCCTCGCTCTGCCCTTGACTCCTTATTTTTCCGTTTGAAAGAGGCTGCTGGATTTTGAAAAGAAAAAAAAAAAACACAAGTAATTTTTTTTTCCAAAGGGCATCTTCTCACAAAAACATGTGACCTCATATTGCAGTTTTTAATATGAAGGATTTTTATCAATTTAAGGAAAAAAAAACTTTTACAAAGGAAATAAAACTCATTTTAAATTCAGAACAGATCAAAAAGTAATACTTATGGGGAAAAAACTGTGTCCTTTGCTATTTGCTCCTGTAATAGCGTTGTATATTTTGAAGCTCTCTCTCTCTCACTGATCCTCTCTCAGTCCTTTGTGTATATCGATCGTTGGCCATCTCTGTACTTCTATTGTGATGTATAATACTGTACCATTAGGAAGATTTGACGGTTGGGTGGGGTGGTTGTACTGAGTCGGGGGAAGGGCGAGGATTCAAGGGGAAGGGGGTGTAAATGATTCTCCTGTACCATTCACAGTCCTTTCTGATGACACGGCAGTATTCAATATGAAGCAGTCTGTCTCTTGGGTTTGCTTTGTATTTCATGGTAGGATAGTTCAGAATCTTGTCTTAGGGACTTAGGTGTCTTGTGTAGGTAATAAAAATGTTCTTTGTATGTTTCTTTATATTGTAAAGTTTCTTTAGACTGAAAGAAAAAAACAGATAATTTGCTTATCGAAAAAGAAACAATGCATCAATAATAAATGTCATTTGATTTTTCCTTCTTGTTCGAGTCTCTTCCTCTTTGCACTAATTGAACTCTCAAACTTCATCCCATCACATCCATTGTACAGTTTACAAATACAAATAGGCAAGTTCTCCATCACAATTATATAAACATATTCACAAAAAAACAAACAAACAAACTAATGAACATGGGGTTCAGGCCAGTTGTGACAAAGGATACACATCAAATAAATGTGAACTGTTCATTAAAAACAATTTATATGAGGGGTAAATGACTATGGAGTTTTTTTCATCCTGTTTTTGTATCAATGTTTGTTATTAGAGAGGCCTTCATCTTAGCTCGCTCAATACCAAGAGGTAAACTAAAACTGGGAACCTCTGGTTGTGATGTCAAACATCAGTCTGCAATAAAACATCCAATAAACGTGCAGCAGCTCAAGGTTACCAGGAAGCAGCCTGTTGGGATGGCTGCAGTGAAGTCAGTTTGACGTCGTATTTCACCAGCACGCAGGAACCCATGAATCGCACAGCCTCTCCTATCTCCCACAACGCCAACCTGACTTCAGCACTGTGAACTGCTGGGGAGGACCAAAACAAGGCTCCTTACAGCTCCTATCTGAAGGTAAGCATCACTCATTCTGTGTGTAAGCGTCTATTACACAGGCAAATCAAACCGACTCGCTCAATTACAAGTCGATTAACTGAGGCAAGCCGCCGCAAGACACGGAGTAATCCACTGAGTCGTTGACGAACACAAACTAGCTTGCTAGCTCGATTAGCGCTAACGCTAGATAGTCGGTGGATGGCTGTTAGCAGTAGCCTGCTTGTAGCTTGGGGACAACTTGTTAGAAACTTGTGGAAATGCGTATCAACCGTTGCTATCCTCGTGCAGCCGTTTTAAACTGAAATTTCAGTAGGTGTGTCAGAACTTTATGTCAACAAAATGTTG
The DNA here is from genome assembly GCA_032274725.1 of Malacoctenus triangulatus. NCBI lineage: Eukaryota > Metazoa > Chordata > Actinopteri > Blenniiformes > Labrisomidae > Malacoctenus > Malacoctenus triangulatus. The sequence goes on from JAUESE010000062.1 coordinate 12,900,090, forward strand.
TCTGATAGCAATAAATAAATTTGTGTTAAGTTTTAATTGGCAGTTATAAGAAGATGCTAGCATGATAAAGAGCTTTCTCACATCACATGACTGAACAGTGCAGTGGAAGCGATCGTTTGAGTGTTGACATTGAAATGTGTCTCAACCAGCTTCTTCGTGTGTAAACAGACTGGTCAGAAGTTAAACGGCCCATTTTTGAAACTATCTTCTGCTGTTTCCAGGGCCTTTTATCAATGACAGACAAAAAGGAGACTATGGACGCTGCAGACAGTCCTGAAATTGTGCCAGCAGCTAAAAAGAGTGGGAAGACATCGTTGCTGGACAGCGGAGAAGATTTCGAGGTGTTGGATGAGGAAGATATTGACGACGACCCCCCTCCCCTGGAGGATGCCGGGGGTGGGAAGGAGAAAAACAAAGATCAGTCAGAAAAGATGAATCCAGAGGTCCAGACAGATTCAGAGCCCACAGGTCAAGTTGATGAATGGCTGGATGTGTTAGGTATGTACCATCGGCACCATAACATGACTGATTTGGCTCCCACCGGAGGTCCTGTTCTGACCCTGAAGTGAATGTTAGTGGTTGACAGATGCTTTGATCAAATCCACAATCTGAGCCCAAGGTGTTGTCAAACTCTTTACTTCTGACTGTACTCCAGTCAGACAAAATTGATGGATGTTGTGAGTCTGTGTAAAACAGTCAAACTGCAACTGCCTGCAGGTAACGGTCAGCTGAAGAAAAAAGTTCTGGAGGCAGGGCAAGGGCGAGACAGTCGGCCGCAGAAAGGACAGAATGTAAAGATTCATCTGAAAACCTTCCTGACGGATGGGACCCTCGTCGAGGACCAGTCGGACCTCTCTCTGACTCTGGGTGATGGAGACGTTATCCAGGTAAAAGCAAGCTGTCTCCAGAGGACGCCTGTGCGAGTTCACACATTTTTGTGCATCATGTTATACATGATTTGGTTCACGCAAATAAGAAGAGTAGTTTAGTTTGAATTTCAGTGTTTGACTTCATAAAGGCCTCTGTTTTTTTAGGCGCTGGATCTGACAGTGCAGCTAATGGAAATGGGAGAAAAAGCGCTCATCCTTACTGATGGGAAATATGCGTATGGCCCCCGTGGAAGGTAGGGAAGTGTTCCAATCTTTCATGATATAAATCACGTTTACTGCTCTTGAAATGTAGATGCGACAACTTATTCATCAAATAAACTGCATCTAAAAGCCTGAAAACTTTAAAATTGGTTTTTCAAGAATAAATTGAAATACCCATTTTTTTGTTGCATCCTGTGATCGATGTCTCCCGATTTTAAAAATTTGTGGGGGGGGGTTGTCGCCAGTCTTGAGCCCGAGGTCCCCCCAAATGCTGAGCTGTCCCTTGAGGTGACAGTGCTGGAGGCCGCTGATGCGCCAGATGTGGAGCTGCTGCCCCCTGCAGAAAAGATTTCCCTGGCCACCCTGAAAAGAGAGAGGGGCAACGTTCACTATCAGCGTGGGGACTACGCTTTTGCTGTGAACTCATACAGCATCGCTCTGCAGATAACAGACTCTAGTTCTAAAGGTGAGACACAAAACAGAGTGTCTGATGTCAATGAAGTGATCGTTGCAACAGGGGCTTTCTTCTTGAACATTCTTAGTATTCAAATTGAAATATAATGATACCTTTTTTATGTAATATGATCTTTAATAGCCTGAATATATCTATCTGTTTCGAACAGTTTTTCCTTTAAGAATTCAAGATTGTTTTATGTTTATTCATTGTTTTTTCTTAGTTTGCCTAAACCGTTGTGTTTCCTTGCCAGTTGACATTAGCCCTGAGGAGGAGAATGAGCTGATGGATGTGAAAGTGAAGTGTTTGAACAACATGGCCGCGTCGCAGTTGAAACTGGACCACCATGATGCAGCACTCAAATCCTGTGTCTCAGCTCTTTCTCATCAGCCAGACAATATAAAAGCACTTTTCCGCATGGGCAAGGTACACATCACTCTGGGTTTTTCAAGTTTATTATCTCTGTCAGACTCATGTAGGTTCACTTGTTAAACAATTACGTGCTCTGACTTCAGGTCTTGGCCCTGCAAGGTGAATATACAGAAGCCATTCAAACACTGAGAAAAGCACTGAAGCTGGAGCCAAGTAACAAGGTACCTTTGGCCTCATCTCATTATTGCCTTATTTTGTGCCGACAGTTGACACTTCGTCTTTATGGCCAGTAGGTGGTGCTACAGGGTAAGAATAGAACTCGGTTTGAGGCGCAAGGTCAGGTGGACTGCTGATTCATCATTTCAAAGGATCTGTTTTCATGTGTTGCTGTAAATAGGTTTGCCCGACACACCAGTCGTATCCAGTGCCTAACTGTTTCTGCTCTCTGCTCCTGAAACTGAGTCTATGAGTTTCTGTGGCTTCACTGGGCTGTTTGACAAAACTCATCGAAGTGTGTGGGCTTCATGAGCAGCTATAGGCTGCAGCAGCATGGTGCAGCACATGGCCAGATCTCCCCACATGAGTCCTACACCAATCTGTTAAACAGCACATGTCCTGGCCTCCACTTTTGTACAAAAGCATGCAGATTAAACATCACCTACTGTTGTTTGCTGTACAAATTCAATAGCTCTGATTTAGTGAGTCTGTTGAAGTTAGAGAGGTGAAAGGTCCTATATCTGTTTTTTTGCACATCAGAACAACAAAGACGTTTTTTTTTTTAGTCTCTCGCAAACGTCAGACTTCACAGAGTTGAATTATTATTTTGCTGTGTGTGTTGTGTGTCAGCATGTTCCTTATTTTTGGTGCTACATTTTCCTGTGTTAATGCTAAAACAAGATCATCTAAGTGTTTTAATGAGAAGACGTCTCTAGAAATAGCTCGTGGTTCAAGCAACAAGAGCAGTGGGTGTGCACATCAGTGACAAACAGGGCGCTTGCCTTGTTATGAATGAGGCGGTCTTCAGCAGGCAGGCACAGGCATCACCGAGTGACAGGATGATGCGCTATCTTTTTGTCTTCCGATCACTGACAGACAGGCTGTCTGCGTTTTCATACACTTGGTGTCGGATGTTCACGCCCCTGATCTTGAATTCCAGCGGATGAGGGAAGATTTATTTGGCTCTGGTTTGTTTACTTTTTGAAGCGACATGCATCCTTGACAGTTCTGGTTTAGAAAGCCTCTGCTGCAGCGCAGAAATTGGACACAGATGCTGTTAGGAGCAGATGCTGCATGTTTATTTAGCCTACTTTATCTCCAGAAACCATTCAGTGTTGTCTTTTTTATGTGCAACAGCGGTGCCAACGTGCAAAATAATCTTGGCATTAAATCAGTGCTGTAAACATGTCCTCCAGACTCTTATAGACCCTTTCAGGTGGATGTGAGTTTTACATCCAACCACTGGTGAAGGTGTTTCCTCAAAGACATTTACCTGCAGTTGGATGGAAAATCAGTGTCGGGGAATTGACCACGATAGTTTTCTGTATGTCTCTCTGGTGGGTTTCACAAAGCACTCGCACTACTTTGTCCTCCAAAATGCTGTTTTGCTTAGTCACCCCAGCAGCTTTGGGAGCAGCGAAGTGACTCAGATCTGAGACTGTGCTGGAACAATAACAAAATCCATATCCTGGAATTATTGTGTGGACATGTGGGCTGGATAGCAGGCTAATTTTGTGATGTAACATTTGCGACTTCTTGGAAGACAACAAAGCATATTCCAGTAATTTTAGTCTTTATACAGCGTTTCCTTCATTCATAATAATCCAAAAAATGTTTGAAGGCCTGCAGCACACGAGAAACAGACACTACTGCAGTGTAAAACACAACATATCACAAAGTCTGCATTTTAATCTGAGCAGTGCAATTACAATAATTTCTGATCGAATTAATCATTGTTGTTTCTCCGTTGAAAAAATGAGTGTTTATACTTGTTGTATTTGCATAATGGAGTTCTGCGTCTTTTTCCTGACTTTAATAAAATGCTCTTGGAGTGTTGTTGTTACTTTTTGTTACCATGTTTCTCTGATATGAGGGCTTTTTTTATTTTAAATGTTAAGTTATTAATTCGTAATTGGTGGGGTTTTTTCCATAGGACGATTGGATGAGTCGGGTTTCAAATCAAGACTGGAACCTTTAAAATCTATATCACATGTCTGTTTGTTGTATAGACGATTCATGCAGAGCTCTCCAAGCTGGTAAAGAAGAACTCTGAGCAGCGGGGTGCTGAGCAGGCCATGTACAAGAAGATGCTGGGGAACCCATTGAGCGGCGGCAGCATGCAGAAACACCACGCCAAGTCTTCATGGGTGAGACCTGCACTCTGAAGAAAATAAATGTTCTGCAGATTTCGAAATGTGTGGCAGGAACCCGACCACATACTGGACTTTATTATTGATTTAATATTGTCTGTAATTGTTGGGGGGTGGGAGGGGGCAAAGTTGCATCGTATGAATAATCCTTGTCAGATAAAAACCTGACTGTTCAGCATTTCAGTGTGTCTTGCTGTTATTTGACCTGCTTGACATGCACGCTCTCCTTTTATTTCCCCAGGGCTTCAGCTGGAAGTGGCTCTTTGGTGCCACTGCAGTAGCTATCGGCGGTGTAGCTTTATCCGTCGTCATCGCTGCTAGAAACTGAGGCGGGAGAGCACAGAAGCACATCTGGCGGTGCCTTCAGACCTTCGGTCCAATGGAGGGGGAGGAAATTCCAGTCAGTTCGTCGCCGCTTCCTTCTCACTCTCTCTACTTTTTCTCTGCTATGTTTGAGAATTAATCGTGATAAGTAACAGAAGACCAATCATTTTCTTACGGGAGATGTAGACGTGTGTATATATGTCACATGGTTAGACTATTTTTTTTCTCTGTTGCCGCCATTGTTCTTGTGTTTGGTTGCTAATGATATAACCTGATAATTGGAATATTTGACTGAAACACTTTTGTAATTAGATTTCCCTTCAGAAAAGAGCTGTTGTTACTTGCTCTTGTAGACAAAAAGTACTTTTTTAAAATGTCAGATTATACAGGTACACTGTAAGACACGACTTCCCAAACAGCTGCAGTGAAACGGCGTTCCATGTGGACCGATTAGAAAATTATTAGGGATCCAAACGATGCCAAGTCTGCTGTTTGCTTTGCTCTGCCACCATTTTTGCAGATTGGACAGAGAAACCGAAATGCATATTCAGACGAACGCAAACGTAACATTTGTGTCGATTAACCTCCGTAACTTACAGTTTTCTTTGTTTCGTCTGTAGTTGATCTTTATTGGTTATTTCTAAGTGTACATACAGAAACTTGGTTGGTTTTACACTGAAATATGTCCTCTCAACACTTGTCTGATGCTGTCAATAACAACTCATAAGAAAAATGTGTCATTGTGCTGGAAAACAGTTTAAAGCTAAGATAATTTATGACACCTCTATAATGAAAATCATCTTATAATCTAGATATGCTGGTTTTTTTTTCTTCATGATTATTTTGTGAAATCACTCTTCTAGATAAAGATGCAGTTATTACCTTTAAAGTGATGGTTGGGATGAAGTTCCTCAGTGGTTTGGAGACGGGCGTTAGTTCGATCTCAGTCCGTTATACCTCAGATTTTGATAAACACGACCAAATGTTTCAGAACGACCCTTCATGTAGAATGTGTATGTCTGTCGTTCACTCTTTTTTTGTTGTTTGCCTGTGAAGTTTTTCCTTAAATTATTTTCCTGTAGTTTATTTATTCCAGTGTGTTTTCGGGTAGCGCTCTTACGTGCAGAAAATGTGACTCTACAAATGAGGCTGCTGCAACGTGGATGGAAGCCCAGTCAAGCCAAAAGTTATTCACTTGTAACCTGAACTGACATACGTGAGTTGTCATAAAGAAGTTCCAGGCATTCCCTGCTTTTGTTAATTTTTTATTCATCACAATAAATTATGTCTGTTATCAAACTCCTGTGTTCACTTGTGTTTCTTAAAGGTCTTTCTCACTGAAGTTTGCATGATCTCTCTGACCATGAAACCTTCAGGTACTCTAGTCAAGATATAAAAAGAATAGTATAAATCTTTGTTGCACAAAAAGACCATCAGGTGTGATATCACAGAGCCATTTAAAGTAGTTTGCCTCTACAGTCATATTTTAGTTGCCAAGAACAGACATCAAGATGCGTGTCGAGTTTTTTTTAAATCAGAAAACAACAAACGTCTGTATGAAAATATGGTCACGGGGAAACAAAAGTCTTGAGGCAGACAGACCATCCATAAAACTTAATCATAAGACAAACAGTTTGCTGGTGTGTAGTTTGGACGCTTTGGTAATTTGAATAACGGGATGAGAACCAGTGATGTGACCAGTCAAGCAGGTGAGCAAAATGGCCTTTTGTCTTTCTCTCTGTATCTTTATTCTTGTTCACACAGACACATTTCCAAGCAATTTGACGATGTGTCAGTGTGTTTCCCCAGGACGTTGACGTCTCGCTGACGTAACCAGATGACCTGTCGTTTCCCTTTTCCGACTCGTTACTGACGAGCAAAAGTCGTTTGTACGAGCGACCATGAATGTAAATTTTTTTTGATGTACTAATGATATAAAATCTTACTCACACACTGGAAAAACAGTCAAACATTAACTGACTGTCAAATTCACCTGTTGTGATTTTCTTTATTAAAAAAAAGAATATTTTAAAGCTGAAAAAGTCATAAACGCTCAGCAATAATTAGCTGCAGTATAACGGGGTTTTTTTTGTCAGTTGGGTGAAGATAAGAGGAGTACAATGTGGGAGTGTTTTCTTTGAAGGTATGACTGCAGCGGATTGTGACCGCGGCTCGGTGACTTCATCAGCAGTGAGCGGTCATTGAATATTCATTGAAAAGCTACCGGGAGTTCTCGGTTTACGACAGAGTGCGTCCGTGCGCGTGGTGGGAACGGTAGCAAGATGGCGGCGCTGAAGGAGGAGCAGTGCTACGGACTGTCCTGTGGAAGAGTGAGCAACGGTAGCAATGTCTCCGTCTTTCACGTTAAACTCACTGACAGCGCGCTGAGGGCGTTCGAAGGCTACCAGAGCGGCAAGGTAAATCACCCGGCCACCCCGGGGGCTTTTCTTTTCGGTACCGGGGCATTCTTTTTTTGGGGGGGTGGAGGGGGGGTGGGGGGTCGCGTCTCTTCAGTGTGGTCGGTCCTGGTGGCTTGTGACAGGCAGAGTGAGGTCAGTTCCCCCCCCCACCCTCCGGCTCCGTCTGCTGCCCGCTGCCGTTTCGTGCTGCGCTACACAGCAGCCTCCGGCTGGGAGAAGTGAGCGTCCGAGCGGCCGGCAGTCCTCCACTCAGGCTGGATGTGTTTCAGTAGCTACACCCAGACTCGCTCCTCCGCGACCGTACCGGGGCTGTTACCCAGCGACTTACTGACACACACGGTGTCTTGGCTCTTATTTGAGTGCGTTAGTGGATGTCTGAACCTGTGGGCGCAACAGTTTTCTTTTCTTTTGATCAACTTCTATTTGACGTCAGAAATATGATCGGAAATCGCCCGATTAAACGCGTGAGCCTGAGTGTGCGGATGTTTCCAGAAAGTTTTGTTATCCTGTCAATATGTTTTGGGGTTAACTAAACTAGCCAGCAACTGCCCCCTCTACACACACAGTGTTACCAGCGTGTGTTAAACACCCCTAAACTTTCGTCTTAAATTCACCAAAACTGATTAAAAGTTGTTGAAGCTGCTGTAAAGCGCTGGTCTGGTTTGATGAAACTGAAAAGCACCCAGAATTCATGCGAAACATGACCACCACCCCCACCCCCGACACCCCCCACTGCCAGTAAAGGGCTCATGTTCTCTTTACAGCTGTAGGATCGCCTCGAGGCTATTAAATCCAACACATTTATTTGTCAGCTTTGGCTTTTAAAAGAGGAGGAAAAATTGCAAGGACTAATCACTGAACTGGCCCCGCTGCCTCTCCTCCCGCCTGCTCGACTTCTTGTGCTGGAGTCTGATGGAGGCCGTCTAACGTTTCAGCTTCTATAAATATTTGACAGGGAAAACCTGGCAGGGTTGGAGGAAAGGGCCTTATCTCCAGCTTCAGTGGCTGCGTGCAGGAGGAGGACTGCTCCTGGTAAGCCACAGCAGTTCGACTGTGAGGGGTAATTGGGTGGCTCCTGGTAGGAAGTGCTTCAGCCTCTGACAAACGAGTTGTAGTTATGCTGCAAAGAACTTAAGCTAGTAAGTCTTTAAGGACATTGGTGTTTGGTGAGGGGGGGAGACAGATTTTTTTCCTCATAATTGGGTCCCAAAACATGCCGGTAATGTAAAGCTTTCGAGTAGGTTGTTTGTTTTTCTGAAAATGTATCTGCTTCTGCTTTATGAGAAGTGATTGGATTCAGGCTTCCAGCATCTGCTTGGTTGCAAAGGAATTCTTGTTCCGTCCATCTGAAATTTTAAAATTGTTGGGAGATGCTTCAGTATCCCACTGGTCTCACACCAAGGTGATGCGAGGGACTGGGTCTGATCTGGAATGGGACGGGACGGGAACAAATTTCTCTCTGTTTGGTTTGGTTCACTTATGCACTAGATTTTTAAAAGTAGACCAAACCACCTTGACCATGACATGCAGCTCAAACTGTTGCTTGTTTGCGCTCTTACTTGGTCCACTGAATATTTGGGCCGCTTTTCACACTTTGAACAAAGAGTTTACTTGGAACTAAAGTGAGATTTAGCTTTCAGCGGATTTAGCATGCGCTGGCTTGATCCACTTCGGAGTTCAGATGCGCTTTTACACCCGTCCAAAACAAAGCAGACTATCCAATTAAAGCGTTCATGTGAATGTGGCCTTTATTAAAACCCATGACAAACAAGGCTGAGATTTTTGCAGCTTCTCCAATTTGCAGTTTGCAGTTTGCTGGGAATTTCAACTTTGAGCTGAAAACGTACATGACTAATGTCCATTGCTTTGACCAATCTGAAAATATCAACGCTCTGTGTTTCCTTTATTGCTACCCATACACCTGCAGGATTACTACTGTCTGGTAAAAGTGTTTTTTGAAGTGAGGCATAGAGCTTCAGCATTGAGTACTGTAATGGATACATTTGGATGTTCAGCCCATTTTGTTGCCCTGTGTGTAGAGCTCCCGGCAAAAAGACAAGTTATGATGGTTTAGACAAAAGACTTGTGATTTGAAGAAATCTCTGCAATAGTGTGGCTGCAGCTGCCCCTCAAGTCTCCATTTGTCAGTGCTCGTCTCGCCCGACATGTTCTACTTGGTCTGCGCTGCTGTTTCCAGTGAAAGTGACTTTCGTTCGGTAAAATTCCGGCACTATCTGCTTTGCTTCAATTGCATTTGTCGTAGGCACAAAGTCAACAGTGAATTCAGCGGAGGAAGTCCCCCCCCCCACCTCCACACTGTGTCATAGAAAACCCCCACCACCCACTCACATTTTGGTGGTGTCATCTCAGAGCAGCACAGGTAGAAGTGAAGACAACAGCGGATTGCATTTGCATGAGCCACAGTGGGGGCTTTGCATCGCATCGAGCTGTGAAGCATTCCAATGATTTTATTTGACATGGAAAAATAAACATGGGTATTGAAAATGTTACTTTTCATTCATAGCTCTTACTGAGGATGTTTTTTGGTTGTTTTTAATGTAAGATAATTTACCTGATGGTTTGTAGCACCTATACTCATTTTATGGAGTTTCTTTGGAGTAGATTGCTGCAGGTCTGTTGATACAAATTCAGATTGAGCTAAATTTTTTGTTGTCTGGGCCTTTTCTTTGGTGCACTCGCTTGACTTATCAGTTGCAGATGAGGAGCCTGCAGAATAATGTGTCAGTTGTAGTTCTCCTTTGCTGAGAAAAAAAAACATTGCTTGTCAAGTTCAGAGCTTGTTCACCACTTCCTTATATTTCGGGTAAAACTTACCACCAGATGTGGGCCATGAACTAATCAGATTTGTGCATGATATGAGTGAGTCCTTTGCGATGAGGGTTCATGTGTGTCGTCATGGTTTGGGCTTTTTGCGTGTCGATGGCTGAAATTGATGGCTCAGTTAGAATGACTTCAGATTGAATTTAAGTGTCAAACAGCACTGCAGTGAAACTAGTTCTGTTTCCGTGAACCTCCTGATGATGTTTTGGTCGGTGACCACTGCAGTTGTTTTTGTAAACAGCTTTTGTTGCAGCCCAGTTTCAGCAGCTTCACATGATGACAGATGGTGAGCATAAATCAAACCACACATTCGTCACACCATCGGCATGCAAAGGTTTGTCGCATGCACCAATCAGTTTTTGTGTATATACAGGTTACATCAAATGCAATTGCAGCCCAATGATAACTGAACTGACTGAAGGAAATCATGAATATTTAAAGCAGTTAGGAATAAAGCAAAAAAAAAAAAAAGGTGATAAAGAGCAGCATAAATATGCAGTATTGAGCTTCCAAACTAAACATCACTGTGCATGTGATGGACCACAAGGTTTCTTGGTAAAGTTTACGTTACAGGTTAGACTGACGTGGTTCATGTAGTGACGTACCAGGGAGAAAAGAAAACATTTTTGTTTAACTAAAAATAACTCAGCCGTCAATTGTGCCATTTTATGCCACTTCGATAGTTTAGACCTGGTTGGATTGTGAACTCATTTTTAAATCCAAGGAAATTGATAAATGTCTCAGAAATTGCTCATCGTGTGGGTTTGTGAAGTCATCTATAAATGGATATAAAACGACAGACTAATTCTTATCGCCATGCCTCCGCCCCCAACACTTGACGGGTTTATTATTTGTCGAGTGGTTTGGGCATTTTTGGGGGGGGGAGCAGGGTGCTGTTGGCTTCCTCTTTGCAATAACACTGGCTGGCACCCAACTGCAGGGGTGAACTGGAAAAGGAAGAGGAAGAAACTCTTGATTGTGGCATTGTAGAAGTCAATACACACTTTCACACAGTGGGAAAACATTAAAACCTTGTCACTGTGATGATCTTACTCCAATCTGTGCCGACTAAAATCTTTGGCGAGAGGCAAAGCGAATTTTCTTGGTCTGACCAGAAGCTTTCATCTCTTCAAAGCTCCTACATGACTGCCTAATTGTGCTTGTCTCTTTTTTTTTTTTCTCCAAGAACGTGAACAATCATGAAGCAGCACTAGAGACGTGTATTGGCTGTTTCCTTTGTGGGATGTGACTGTCAGCTGTGTTCCTCTGTCGGTACATCTGAGGACAGAGTGAACTGGAGCTCTTGCTGCGGGACTGGCAGCCCAGAGACTGGCTCTTTTTTTTTTTTTTTTTTTTATAGCGGCTGTGACATAAGCAAGGAAATGAGTAAGGCTACTGAGCGTCATCAAGCTGAAGGTTATGCAAAGTGCAGATAAAAGTTTTTAATTATTTCTCTGGACAACTGTTGTAAAAGCCCAGGACTGAAAACCACCCTGTGAATAGGGTGACTGAGTAGTTATCTTGTAATCTTTCATATTTTCAAAGGTAAACTGTTCACTTTTCTTTACTTTTGTGCTGCATTTAAAAAATGAGCTTGTTCTGAACAAAAGGGAAATTCACATGAAGTGCAGAAAAAGTTTTAGTACCTTTTTTAATAATGTAGTTTCCCTTGTTGAATCATTGAGAATGTAATAGTTTTTTCAGTGTGCACAGAACGCACACTAACTATCTTCATTACCTGGGTTTTATCTGTCACAGATTATAAGATGTACATATCCCCTCTTTGGGCACAGGGCAGTTCCCAGGTTGGGAACTACTCACCACAGACAAAGGATAAAGTCTTGGCTCTCTGGTTTCCCCGATTCATAAAATCTTTGATAAAAAAATGTTTTGTTTTCATGTTCAGATTGACTCCTGCAGCATTTGAAAGCTTGCAGACACAGAAGACATGAAGCATCAGTGAATAATTGCACCATGTTCTTTCATTGTCTATTGTTAATGTCAAGAAGCAGGATCATATATGCAATAGTTAATACAATGACGAAGAAGAGAATGCACATCCTGTACATCAGTTCTTTAAAGGTCATCTGTAAAGATTTAATGGTTACACCCAATTTGAGTTCCTGTTTCACCATGTAAAGGAAAAAATGGTGCATTTATCAGCGTAAAAGTCTTAATCCAGTTTATTTTCCTGAAAACTTGGCCAAAGTAGTCAGGGCTTTGATTTACCACACCTGAGTGTTCAGAGTGTGTGGTGGTGTCAGTCTTGCCACTTTTAATTGTGTTCTGTCACTGAACTGAGTCTTTGCACTTAGGAGATCATCATGCTCTCCTCAGCAGTGAATCAGTTTTTCTTGTCACTAAATATTATTTTGATTCACTGAGTTTCTATTATTTTCAGCATGTAAACAACCCAGATTAATTTTCCTTGATGTTATAGACTAGCTTACACTGTCTTAAACCTGATGGCATTTATTTTTTACTTGACAGAAGTACTATGATCGAATATTTTTATGCAGTTAAACTCTCATTCCCTAAGCGCTTGTGGTGACAAGCTGTGGCCCAGGCCATCAACCCCTATGGGAATGGTATGGGACGTAATAGAGCCTGGGTGGGGATTTTGTTGCTTGACGCTGGTTGGCCCGTGCCAGTGCGATGGTTATTTAAGGAATGCTTACTCCCCAGTTTCAGCAGATCACGGGGTGCTGCGCGAGATGACCATAACCACTAAGGCCAAATATGACTCTAAATGTCATGCTGTTCCTCTGTCCTGTGGCAGGGTTACCGCAAGTGACCATGTCAACCTGATGTCAGTGCACACAAAGCACACTCTCTGACCTGCTGCGTCCTCTGCATGCGATCAGTCAGTGCACAGTTCATGGCTCGCTGTTTGGTCCACAAACATGTTTAGAGTTTGTAGTTTTTATATCATTACTGGTGTTTAATTTTTTTTTTTTTTTAACAACTGTTGTGTGTGTGCAGTTTTGACCGGAGCACATTATGAACATTTCAGTTTTGTGGAGTGTCTAGCGTTCACCTAAAATGTTTTTTTTATTACTCTGTGTAATTTTTTTTAATGATTATGAATCAGTGTGATTGAGCCTGAAAGATCACTGCGTCAATTCAGAAAGCGTGAATCACGCGAAAACCTTGAAGGAATCTCTACTAGTTAAACGCAGGATTCTCCATTTTTGAAAAGAGCAATTATGAAAGGAAACTCCTCCCTTGATTTTCTAATAATACAGTCTCTCCTTGTGTGTCTGATTCCATCACAGACCAAGCATTTATTCTCGTCAGTGTTGTCAGCCCCGTGCCATGCTGGTCGAAAGGAGAAAAAACAGCGGACATACTGTTCAGTGTAAACATTTTCAGCACCAATAGTAGAGTGGATGCTTTCAGAAATAATCCCATGAATAGAGAGCGGTCTGTGGCATGTGAGGTACAATGAACAGATGTAATATCATCAGGGAGGCAACATCTGAGCTGCCTGCAGCCTTGACACTGTGGTCTCTACCTGCACTCTTTGTTAGCTCACTGTATACCCCATATACAAACCACCATTAGCTTTCCTGCAGGAGCTAAATATTCAGGTAGCAGCACAAACATACTGACAAGGATACATCAAACTCACAGCGGGGGGGGCTTCAGTAATTGCCTGTCCCCACCTAAAACCTTAATTAACATCAGTAATGAAAATGGCCTTCCCTGGGTGCTGCTCTTTGGCATGGAAATTGATGAACTCCACACCAGGTTTATAAGATCACTCCAGGCAAGATGTTTGCAATCAGTGTTAGCCTTTTGAAATCATTAGTTTGACTAGATTATCACTTTGTCTTACTACTAACAGAAACCCCAAGTGGGGCTTTTTGAGCTTGATCTTTCTTTCCGCCCCAGTTGTTATTGATTTTTAACAATATTGCAATATTGACATGGAATAAACAAACATTGAAATGCACATCATGGCTTTTTCATCTGCTCTTTCTCAACCCTGTAGTGATTGCTCAACCTTCATATTGCTGAACACATCATCGTCATGTTAACACAAGTACATCTGAAGGGGACTGACAGCTAACTGGAGCTACATCCATCAGGCCAAACAATATCAAAGCCTGGCCAGTGTCTTATGTGTGGAGCTGATAGATGTTGCTGAACGTGCACAAATCATCCAATTTTTCATCTGTAACATCTGGAGTGTCTTTGAAGTTCTCAGTGTCTTCTTTAGTCATGTAAAAAATATTCTTTACAAATATCTGATGCATGGAGACAACTGTCAGAAATCGATTGCTTGATTTTTGTGCCAACAATGAACATCTGCTGAGTCATCACTTTTATAGGGCTACAGAGCTGCTTTTACAATGTAAAAAAAAACTACTAAGTTGCAGAGAAAGTGATGTTCACTTGTTCTGTAAAATGTTTCTCTTGCAAAGGAAGTGGAGGACAGTGATAGTACAGGATTCACTTTCAAAATTCCCCAGTGTGATACAAGTACAATGAGTTTATTTCTGGTTAAAAGCTTTGTTGTGTATCATTTAGAAAACGCGTTCTCTAGTCTTTATACGATTGTTACAAATTGTGATAGTCTAAATAATAAAAGTGATAGAATTAGGCTTTCCAACATCTTTACTCTTTTTGTTATGGCAAAAAGAATGATTTATGTGTTTATGTTACTTTTCTGTTGGGATTGAGTGCAGATGACGATGGAGTCTTTGTGGAAAAACGGGTTGCCTGCACTGAACTTTGTCTCCCAACATTGAAGGGATGCATACATGAGGCACTGATGCTTTCACTTCAAACACAGATCAGATGGAGCTCAGCATTCATCACATGGAACCAAACAAAAAGCTTCAAAGGGACCCTTTCTGCCCCAGAAGAGTCAATTGCAGTAAATAGGCCCAATTAAGCCTTCTTGCTGGTGTGTTACTTCAAACACTCGGCTTACACTCTTCTATCTGTGTTATTTTCAAGCGGGGGACTTGTACACCCATTTGTACACACACACACACACACGCACTACAGTAACGTATGCACACCAAGTGTTGAGGGCAGGGACACCCAGTTCGGTTTCAGCGCGGCTGAGTGCATGGCACAAAGTGCTCTTTCCACCACTGAAATCCTAGACAGGTGGAACATCGCATCCGAGTGACAGTGATGCAACTAAACATCTGACAAATTGGGTGCCACAGCCGTACCCTGAGGGCTTGAAATCTGCCAATTCCTGTGCACCTTTACAACAAAACACAGAAATGCTTCGGCAGGTCTGTCTGCAAAACATTGGCAGAAGGTTTGATGGGAAAAATTAACAGTCATTTTGTCCATTTTCCTTTACATTGCACTTTCTATGTCGTGCATCATGCTATGTGTCTTTTTCATATCAATGGATGCAAACATTCAGAGGCTTTCATGATTTCTGAAAGCGACTCATTTTGGCCGAACATGTCTGTGTCCAGCTGAGCTCCGTTCTGTTTCTGGCTGTCAGTGTGTGTGAGCACCCACGGCCTCAATCCGTGCTCAGGACCTGCGCTCTGTCGCTAAGGTTAGCTCTGTGGAACATTCTGGGCTCGGGTCCCAGAGAATAGTGACATGTCAGCAGCCCATTCAAATGAACAGGCTGAGGGTAGCACTATGTTAGCAGTGCTGGGAGGGGTGAGGGGGAGGGCATTGGGTGGGAGTGCTAAAACTGGTGGTGTGTTCAACATTGCAGGGGGAGACCAGGGATCATGGCTCTGTGAGAGGTTGGGTGTTCTTAGGTAGGATTCCAACATTCAGAGTTCAGAAATGCAACATTATTTTTCAACATTTCAAAAAGGGAAGTTTGCTTTTTTTTGTTGTTCGTTGAAATAACATTTGTACATCATAAAGGCTTCCATGTGCAGGAATAAGTTCCCAGGGTTAAGTCTCTTTAATCTTCACTGTGCAACACGGTTAATTACTAAAGCTACTTGAAGGACATGACTACATATGAGAGGGTCCGTGAGACTGCAGTGGGACACACCATTGTTTTGACATGAGGGCATCCTGTCGATCAGACATCCTCCTTATCAGGGAAGATAATGTGGAGGTTAGAAGAGACTGTGGCACTGCAGCAAATTTAAAAGATGGCCACTCATGATTGGTGCCATTGGAAATTCAACATATTAAGTTGTCAGTGAAACAGTTTGCAAACTCTCAAGGGATGTTTGTGACACATTTTATGGAGCAAGATGTGTCTCAATCAAGCTGTTTGTTTTTGACAAAAAACTTACCTATTTTGGAAAACACAGTTTTTTCCCTGGGAGAATTTCACAGGTATCCTTGCAACAAACATTTCCATAACACACAAATCGAGCCCATTAGGTACATCTTTTCACTGCTATTTTACATCAGTTTTTGTTGCTCCATGTTCATGAAGGTTGGAACAAGATTGTGGAGAATATTTCTCGGTGCGTTTGGACATGATGGCATTACAAAGTTCCTGTAGATTTACTGGCTACAGATATAGTCGATCTAAATGTCCTCAGTATCAGTGGGATCCAGTTTCTGTGGAGGCTGTCTGAGGCCAGTGAACTCACCGTCACGTTGAGGTTTCCACTTTGAGACATTTCCAGCTTTGTGACTTGGCATGACATCTTACTGGAAGTAGCCATCACAGGATGAGTGTAGCATGTTGTAGGACATGGTCAGCAGCAGTACTCAGGGAGGATGTGGTGTTTTAAGTGCTGCTCGGGGACCAGGAATCCACCACACTATTACTGCAGCAATGACAGCCTGAGATGCCGATAAGAAACAGGATGCAGCCACGCTCTAATGGTGTTCAGGCCAAATTCTGCACCAAATAACGAAACGCTCGAGGCCACACGGCCGTTTTGTAATCTAGTTGTCCAATGTTGGTGAGCCTGTGCACATTTTAGCCTTCGTGTCTTTATCCTTGCTGACAGCAGGAGAACTTGGAGCTGCATTCTGGTGCTGCAGCTATCTGCTTTGTCTTTGAGACATCTGAAACATTAATTTTGGAAAAGTGATGCATCCTCTATTATGCCTTGTGATCTATCAAATTATGAACTCTGTGCCACACCTTTTTAATTGAAACGCATATCCCTGAATTTCAACAGCTATCACACATTCAGTCACTTGAATTTCTTTCTCCGCCTGTCTGATGTTCTGTTTGAATGTCAGCTGTTTGTCTGGACCATGAGTACATGACTAAATGCATGAGGCCATGTGAGTGGCTGATTAGATATCTGTGAGATTGAGCAGCTTAACAGGTGTACTTAATGTCAAGACTGTGTGTGTTGACTTGCAGTATGTAGACCTTGAGACTTGTATGCAAACAGGATTTGTGACTCCACAGTGAGTTTGTACAGCTTTGTGACACAATTGCTCACAATATTTAGAGAGTTGTTTTTTTCATAGAAACGGATAAACATGTGATTTCTTCCAAATTTTTGTCTGAATAATCAACATTTTAAATTTGTAAAAAACAGCTGCCATATAGGCCAAATGTTTCAAAGGCAAAAGTTTCCACACAGTTCACCTGTGAATGTGCCCCATGTGGCCTATTGTTTCGGAGTAAGTAACACCAACTGTTAATGACAACGTGAGGTAGCAGAAGCATAAGTGAAGCCACCCAGAGGACAGAGGCTCACCACTGTCAGCATTCATGCTTTATATCTTTGGGTCCTGATCAGGCAGGAATACAAGGCATGTTGTGTTGTTTGCCCTCCGTTGAACTGAGAGTTCACTCTGTCTTGGTCACGTTTGCTACACTGAAGCAGTTCCAAGAAACACTGAAGTAACTCTTGGATTTTAAGCAGTGTTCAAATCCCACAATACCGGAATTTATTAGACACGTAATTGAACTGTTTGGCAAATTAATTTGACTGCGTGACATTGGAGGCATTTTAAGGCAACGGTGAAGCATCAACGGTCGGCTGACTACTCATGTGACATAATTGATTTGTTGAACATAATGTAGAATAAAATGAGCTCGAATTAAATTTACTGCCATACTTCTGTCCCAAATAAAGCGCTTAGGTAATCAGGTGATTTTGTGTCGAGCTTTTTATTTTGTAGCTCTGCTTCACACAGCGAGTCGAGCTGCTAGTTCGGTGCCTCATGTCATCTTGGTAACTTTCTGGCAAAAACAGATGAAATAAGAATATACAGGCTTTTTCTTTTAAGCTAACAAAAAGGTTAAGATTTTGACCTGCTGGCATAAATGTGTACATTGGGTCATCGAATTGTGTATGTGTGAGATCTCGCATTGGATTTTGGGAAACAAGAATGGCAAACTACTTTTAGTTGCAAATGTGGCTCCTTGAAATCTAATATATACATGGTGATAAATGAGCGTCGAAGCTTTCTATAGTGTGAACTGAGCTAATGCAAGTTTGAGAGTGTGCAGCTTTGAATATAAAATTGTAGTTTCTCTGGCTCTCAGCCAGGTAAGATTAAAGATTAATGTAAAGCTTTCTCAGTCAGACTGGGTTAGTCCGTCTTTGCATAATCACTATTCATCTTAACCTGAGTGTCTGTCTTTTCATTGGCTAAAAAGTGAAAGAATGTCGAAAAGGAAATCGGTTTTTGAATTGATCTTGCAAGCTTTGTAATGTGGCCTTGACAGATAATGTCTCAAAATAATATTTTTACTTGGCATTTTAAAGTTTAGAAGATATGTCACAAAGACTATTGCATCATGAATGTAAGTGTGCTCACTGATTTCAAATGTTTTGTTCTTGTTCTTTGTAGGTCCTGTCATCACGCCCTCTGATCAGATTTAATGGAAACCAAGGGGTAAGAACAATTTCACCTCCTGTGTTGATAAAGAGTTGATGAAAATATCAGTGATTTTTTTTTTTTTTAAACATAGCGTGACCACAGTTTCAGTAAGATTGAAATCAGCCACTGAGAAATTCATATGCTTCAGTTGTCATTTGCATTCACTGTGATTTGCGATGGTTAAAATTTTTCCGAGATGATTTTGAGTGCTCACACACCAAGTGACACATGCACACACTCGTGTACACAGACATTTCAATGGTGGTGTTTGCCAGCCAGCCCTTTCTTTCACAACTGACATGACACCACATTGCCATTAATGTGTGGGCCGTAGAAAGCAGCAAGAAACATGCTGGCATTGCTGTCCTAAATTTAATGATGTACTTTTTGCCATTGTGTCATGTGCTGTGTCAGCACTGTTTGACCTGAATACACAACTGTCAGACTTCTCCAAGCGAATGGTTCCAGTCCTCCTCTGCTGTCCCAGGATTCCTGGTCTGGCTGCTTTTGTCTCTAATGGGGCCAAAAAAACAACCGATTCTGCAACATCTCTTACAGAGCACCAAAAAATATTCTGCCATTATGTCATTGGTGTGTTTTTTTACTTCATGTTTCTGTATACAGAACGGTGCATTATAGCAAGGTGGTATGTCTCGTTGTGAGCACGCTCATGGAGTTGAAACCTTGGCTGGTGATGAAATTTGATCTTGGTGCATTTGTCAATGAGACATCTCAAGGGTACAGTCCAGTGTCAGAGTTATATCTGATGCTCTGATGCATTTCTTTTGGAAACCGTATCCGATTCAACCTGCCTCACTGAGTAGTGTGTACAGTAATGCATGCTTTGCATAATGCATAAAAAGTATTTAGGAGCAAAGCAAAATAAGAAGCATACTAGTGGCACCACTGCAGGAACTCTCCGGTTTTTTTCCGGCCTGTCATGATCTGCCTTTTCTCTTTACTGTACCAAAAACAAGTTGTGAGGAAGCATTACGCACACTGTGAGCTGCTTCGCTTCTTCTTATGAAGCTGGTACCGGTTTGTTTTTTAAGGATATGTACAGAAGTCTCACATGAGTACCAGAGCTCTCTGTATATCAGCAATTTGCTGTCCCCACAAATACAATGAACCCCCACCTCACACTCAGCAGCAGCTTCTGCACAAGCAACAGCTTCTGGAGAGGGTGAAATGCAGGGTTAATATGTGTGAGCCTGCCCACTCTGTCATGTAAAGTCTGTTTGCTCTTCTGTGCTGGCTTCTCAGCTTCAGGTTGGTGTGACATTCAGTGGCTGTGTTCCTTCAGCGATTTGCTGTGTCTACATTTACAATTTCACAGATAACCAATACCAATTTTTTTCCTTTATACGGTGATAAATGTAACATGTTAAATCTTCTCTTGTCTGGAATAGCAGAAAAATACTGCAGAAAAATAAAGCGTTGAAGTTGTAAACAAGTTGAATAACCACAATATCCAAGGGCAAATTTGCACTGTTTGGTCAAAGTATTGATTTATTTGAAAAATGTGCGGCTGCATTTCCCACACAAATTTCTGAAAACATAAACAGACAAGTGTCGCTGTAAGAACGACACTTGTGTTATTTCCATCAACACCCTGACGTTTCCCTTGTTAGCATCATCCAGCTGAAAGAACATGATTGGAATAGGAGTTTAAACCTAATTGAACCACATTTGGAATATTAGAAAAGTTTGTAACAGCCATTTCCTGTTAGGACAACTAAGCAGGTTTGTTGTTTTGAGGTGTGCTGGTAGA
>JAUESE010000062.1:12920582-12932716 GCA_032274725.1 Malacoctenus triangulatus
ATATTAGAAAAGTTTGTAACAGCCATTTCCTGTTAGGACAACTAAGCAGGTTTGTTGTTTTGAGGTGTGCTGGTAGATTTGTTGTGTTGTCAGATTATTGCAGAACAATGACAAGTTATAATAATAGTGTGTGTAACTATAACATTTTTAAGTCACACAAGCTGAATGTTGATTCAGTTCAGCAGTTGATTTGTCAGCCTCTTACCGATGCAAACCTGATGTGACAAAGTAAATACAGTCATGGACAAAAGTAGCTCCCAAACTCAAGAAAAGGACGAGTTGAAGTTAACTCCATACCTCAACTTAATATTTCATTGCAAACCCTTTATTTTTTTTGGGGGGGGGGCTGTGCTTCCACTTAGTCTCCTGCCATAGTGATTAAACCTCCCGTGGAACCTGAATTTGTGTGGAAGCGAACGTTGTTTATGTTTATCCATCATTCAAACTGGCCTGCATCGCATTCTTCTGTCAGTTTTCTTTTGTCCATATCAAGGGAAATAAGCTGCAGTTCCAGGGGTGAGAAACCTCTTGACTGTGTTACGCACAATTGACAAAGGGATGTCAAGATCTCTGGAAATGGTCTTGTTACCTTGACATTGTTCATATTTTTCTACAATTTTACTTCTTCAGTACCTGGACAATTCTCTGCTCCTCTGACTCTTCTCCAAGCTCAGTGTTACACACACAGCACAGAGGTTGAGTCAACTTTTAGACATTCTGACTGACTTACAAAAACACTTGTAGGTGCAACAACTTCTGGGAGAAATGGTGCATTTTTCTGGAAATTCTCTCGGTGTTGCCGATACTGTGGCCCATGACGGCATGCTGGTTTTGCTTTGTGTGGGAAGTTTATGGTTAAATTTGACCCTGGAGTGTCAAAATCACCCAATTAAAACTGAAATCTGCAGGAACTTGTCTGCCAGCATGTCAGGTTAGACAGACGGATCTTGTGACTTGTCATAGGTTTGAACCGTTGCTGAGAACACCGAGTAAATTCCTTCCATGCGTCCAACACTGTTGTTTCTCACAAACACAAACACACACATGGACCGCAGACAGCAGCAGCCTGTTGATCTGCTCTACATTTATAGTTTGAGGTGTCTTGGAAATTCAGCCACAAGATATTTGATAAGACTGCTGAGTGAGTTCAGCTCTCTAGTATACTTTGTTTCAGCCAGGCATTGTTGTTTTTATGTTTTTATTGAGTGTTAGCAAAGTGCCGTGAGCGATGTTCGTTCTACAACGTTCTCTGGCAGGCTTTGTGCTTTTCATGCTGCCTTCCTGCTGTCAATATTTTGTGCAAAATTAGAATCGATGCACAGAAGAACACTGAAATCCTGCAAGGAGAATGCAGAGTCTTCTGCATTTTCTCACTTCATATTTTAACGTTGAGAAACATTGATTCATGCGAGTGTGCTTTGGGAAAGTCGGTTTTGTCCACACTTGCATGACAATTCAATGTGACCTTTTGCCTTTTGTGAGCGCTGCAAAAGGCAGTCACCAGATGGCTTTAAATCTCTCCAAGATGCTCTGAAATGTGTCAAATGACATATGCGCACATGTGCCACAGAGGGACGTGATGTTTATTATCTGATATTTTCAGGCTGTAATAAGAAATGCTTTTAACTGATGCGGCGGGCTCATTCGAGAGCAAAAAACTGTTGCCTTTCGGACCAGAATGCTCGTCAGAAGTGTGAAAGTGGCTCGATTGCAGAACAGATGGCCTGGCTGTCACAGCGAGAGCCCACATTCATTCACTCATTTTCATTCATCGAATACAGCTCTCTCTGTTAAAGGTGCGTGTGCAAACTTTGTCAAAGCTCAAAGGAAAGATTCCATGAGAGCAAAAAGCCTGAATGAATATCCAGACAGGTTCATTTTTTTATTCCACATAACAAAAAAACTAAAAGTGAGTTTTCTTAACCAGGAAAAACTAACAAGTAGGATGAAGCTTGATTGTTTTTGCACTTTTATTCAAGTTACTGCAGGCTTGATGTTCTCATCTGCAGTCCACCTTTCTTACCCAGAAACACAAATCTGCATGTGGTTAGTCATGACATTTTTGTACTGTATCTTAAACTGGCACCTGTTTGCCCCACACACAGATTGGTGGCTCGTTTACTTTGTTGAACTGAGTTGGTGAGGAGACTCTTTGAAGAGCTTCTAGCCAAACAAATCATCCATGTCATTTTTTCGTTCCGGTCCCTCTCTGAAGTTGTTTATTAATCTTGTTTTCTTTTTTCCTCACACATGAAAGCGACCATAGACTGACAACCAAATACAAAATCAAGCCAAATGTAATTGTGTACCATATTGACAGTTGTGTATAAATAAATTTAAAGTATAGAAAAGTGACCTCTTTCATTTCTGTTCTTGCTGAATGTTTTTAGGGGCTTGTGAATACAAAACACTGATTGGATGCATCATTTTTTGATATCCTTCTAATGAGCTGGAGTCCTGCTTCTATCAGCCTGATTTGATTTCTCTTTGTGTCCCTGCAGCGTTCATGTGCCCTTTTACACATGTGTAGGTGGTCAGTCCACTTGAATGACCCCTTGCTTGAAAGGGAGTATTGTGTCCTCGATGCAGTGCTCGATGATAAAATGGGAGTCGCTGCATCACAACAAAGAGATTATGACCAACCTGTTTTAAAATCCATTCGTCCTCCTGCACTTCAGCCTCTGCTGTTCTGCTGCTCTCGGTTGCTCTGCTGGGTTAAAGGCTTGGACTGGTGTTGAGTTTTTCACCGTGCCAGTTGAACAGATTTTAGCAGAGTGGTTTTGAGTCTTTAACAATGGGAAGCACGAGCATAGGTTAAGAAAAGAAGTTTGGATTGATGGCGCTGAATGAGCTGCTGCATTTTTCTGTTCCGGCTGCATGATGCAGCAGTTTAAAGAGACGACTTGTTGTGCTGTGGGAAGACTTTCACATACTCAGCAACTTTCTTTGACAATCCGAATTGTTGAAATGCATCGTCCTCAAACATTTTTGTGATGTTGGTTTCCAGATATGGTGTGAAATATGTTTGAGGAGAAAGATGTTGGGGAAAAGAAAGAGAAATGTCCTTTTTCCAAATGAGACACAGAATGAGGAGGTGTCAGCACTGGTCCCCATGATGATCCATTTCAAAGGAAACTGTCCTCTTTTCCTGGATAAGTGAGAAATGTGTGCGCACAGTGGTTTCAGCATTCACACATTTGTTAAATTAGAGACTGAGCCATTTGGTGTGGAGGAGCCTCTCTTCACTCTTTGGTCCTTTACAGTGTGAGTCAGTGATTCATCTGAGTCACTCCCCTGTGCCCTGCCTCAAAGTCAGATCCACTGCCTCCTAGTTATATCTACATTCAAACAAAGCACACCATCGCTGCTTTCTGTGAGTTTTTTTAATCCAAAGCTAAAATTCTTTTAACACCAATGCAACATGTGCATTCTGGTACCATTTTTCTTGCCACAAACTTGCACTTCATATTCTTAGATGCCAACGTTTATCAAGGACCTGGAAGAGTAGTGTTTGGAAACTGGAAGCCAACATAATTTTCCAAAGGAGTGTTTTTAATATGAGTTGTTGCATAGTATTATGTCCACCTGTTTTGTAATGCTAAAGATCATGGTGAGCACAGCAGGCCCACAAGGAGTGAAGAATCTTGTCGAACTCTACAGTTATAGATCTCCCACATGTTGATTCCTTCACACCAAAAAAATGGAAGAGCTGATGTGCCTCCAGTGTGACTCCACGTCAGTATCGGCGCTGAGAGTAAGCCTCTGAGTCAGACCAAGTCTCTGGTCTGATCTTCGATCACCAACAATGGATTTAAGAGGAGCTTTGAGGTGTCTTTTGTCATGCCAGCTCAGTGTGATGCACAGTCGCTGTGACTCCTCTTGAATTCAGTCAGCCAGCTAGGCCGCCCTTGAAAATCCACCAGTCTGCTCGTACTTTTAGTCTCAAGCTACATTTATTGGAGTGTTTTTCTACATGATACCATTTGGTAATCTGCTGCATAATGAAATATGTTGAGGGGAAGCATTGTGCCAATTAAAGGTTTCAGTGTCACCATGTTTGTGATTCCTCTTCCTCTCTCACTCACTGCCTTTTTAGAACATCACCAACACCAATGAATGTTAAACTGACAGTGATTAACTCCTCCATCATCTGTAGTATTTAAATGTGATACCTATAGAACTGCATGAAGATAATTATGGATAATGTCTGAATCCGCAGACTGAAAGAATACCTGCCATCACTGATTGCAGATTAACTCAGCGTTTCCCTCCCTCACACATTGGGAACACAATAAAAACTGTGCAGCTGCAGATGAAAGCAACTCTCATACTGTGTTTATGGTGTTCTTGGGATCAGCCAAAAAATGCATTGAGCTTGTTTTACTATTTGTAAGAGTAAGAGCAAGTTTTCAAGGTTAAGATTTAGTGAAATTATGTGAAATGAGTCATTGACAAACTGAACGAGAAAGCTTCCGGTAAAGAATGGAAAATCCTCACATTTTTCATATTCTTGATTTTTTTTCATTTGTTATTGTGACACCAGACCACCAAGTACATTCATTTTTCATGTTGAGTCAATCACGCTTGTTTTGTTTCCTACAGAAAATCTCAATACCACGGTCAGAAAATTCCAGCGAGCTGCAGACGTTCACTTTCTACCTGTCGAATGTGGGCCGGGACAACCCCCAGGGCAGCTTCGACTGCATCCAGCAGTACATCACCAGGTAGGAACAAACTCAATTTCACATATCTGCTCCTCCTGCTGTGTTCGGGAACCTCAATTTATGTCTTGATATGACGTCTGGGATGATGATAGCCTTCAAACCTGAATTATCTCGTGTGTCTGAGGCTGGTTCAGGTTTGTGTAACATAGTTTTGTCCTGCGATGGGTCACTGCCAGACTTTGATTACATGTTTTTAATTGTCAGCGATTATTTCAAGGCCAACTTTGGTGTTGGGTAGAGCTCATGAAATGCCAAGAGGAAGCTGTGACATTTATTGGCTTAAAAAATGGTAATGATGTTTAGTGCTCATCATTTCCAATTAAACAAGCATGAATAGTTGATGCAGGCCAAGTAGAATCCAGTGTCCAGCCAATGTCCCATAAAGAGGCGCTTTGCTCGCATTTATGTGAACCAAGTAGTAAAGCATCAAATTGTTTTGGGATGTGAGCTCAACATTAGTTTGTTCAAAGAAGGCAATTAAGTTTTTTAAAAAAACTTTTGTTTGAATTTAATTCATGTGTGTTTGATTTGCATTTTAACATGTATTCACCTTAGAATCAAATGTCAAAAACATCTTTTAGGGAAGCAAATGGCCTGCTTCGAATGTGTAGGCATCAACCTCAGTAACCCCGTGTTGATAACTTAACATGCTGACCCAATCAAATGACTCTCACCAGATGTCTGTGTTAAAGTGTAAGGAAGCTGAAAAACAGAACTATGAAACAGCAAAACGCCTCTACTCTGACCCCGTTCTTCTCCTCCAAGTATTTTTAACAAGTGGGTCAGGTAGAGTTCATTTGAATGTGTGACTGGGTCCTGATCAACCTTGAGTTGCAGTCAAAACCCAAATGACAGAGCTCAACTTCCACCGAGTGAGCCTGCACTTTCTTTCTCTGCCAAATCCTCATCGGAGCGGAGCGGAGCCAAGGAGGCGAGGGGAATGAGGGAAGGAAGGGATTTGATGCGGCGTTGAGTTGTACTGTGGGATCCCACAGCTGGCTGGAGATTGAAAAAATAATAGTTGTGCCCTCAGGGAGCTTTAATGGATCTCATCTGAGCAGGAATGCATCATGGGGGGGAATAATTCATGAAGTTAGAAAGTTAGAAGTTGTAAATATTAGCTTAATGCTGCAAAACAGTATTAGGGTTTGTTTTACAGTCAGGGATTTAAAGTGGTATTCTCTGTCTAAAAATAGATCGGATATACACCAACACACATTCTCAGCCAGATGAAAGTAAACCCCCTTTCAGACTTTTTCAATCCAAGCTTCTGTTCACTCGATCCCCGTCTTCCTCTCCCGTCATCTCCTCTTTGTTTTGGCAGCGAGGGAAGCATTCAGCTGGACTGTTTGGGTGGGATCCAGGACAAGATCACAGTATGTGCCACAGACGACTCGTACCAGAAGGCCAGGGAGAGCATGGCCCAGGTCGAGGAGGAGACTCGCAGTCGGAGTGCCATCGTCATCAAGCCTGGGGGCCGACACGTAGGTGAGGAGACGTGATACTCCTTCACGGCCACAGACGGTCAGTGGGTCAGTTTTCTGACTCATACTCTTGCAAGGATATGTACCTTATAACTGGGATTTAAGTCAGAAACATAGGATGTTTCCACTGAACTCCCAGCACCGTCTTGGTGTGTAAAAGACAGAAACAGAACACCTTCTGTATATCCTGCAAACATCGGAGTGACCTACGTGTTTGAGTAGCTTTCCTCTGCTGGTGAATGAGTTCACACGGGTGCAGACAGGTTGTTTGGGTGTGGGGCTGAACGGCAGACAGCCAGCTCACCTCATTCATGACCACAACTCTATTGAATCAGAGGGTGGTCAGTTCCTCAACGGCCCAAAATATGAAGCGCACGCATCTACACTGATCCTCTTTGTTCTGCCTATTAATATGATTTTTGAGAGGCAGAAATGCTCTCAAGTTCAACATATTATTTGGCCTTCTGTCTCCGTGTCGGCCCCGGCCCCTATTCAACACATTTTCACTGTTGCGCTAAAAAGCCACAGTGTCCTTGCATCATTGCAGGCTGGGGGAGGGAGAGATCCGGGTGAAGACTTATCACTGCTCAGCCATGAGTCTAGAAAATAGCGAGTTCATGTTTTCTGCGGAACCCAACTGCATTTAAGAGTCGGTACACGACCTGAAAAAAGGTGTCAGTGGCGATGATAATGGTGCTGGCAGAGGAAGGTGAGTTGGAGTGAGGCAACAGTAAAGATCAGCTCATAATGCATCATTTATTAGTCATCTGCATAGAAGTCAATCGCCTAAATAGAAAGAAATTACATAGACAGTGTATATAAATATAGAGGTGAGACTTTACTTAGGAGGAGGTTCTCCTGAAGAAAATAAGCAAGCACTGGCTGCCAGCTGAAAAGAGGCTTGATGACTCATCATCTTGCAGTAGTCTGTGTTAGTTTATAGTATAATTCACTGAATTCCTCCATTAATTAAGTCTGACATAAATAGGTAGTTTCATTGCACATGAACTGTGGGGTTTTATCATCTGCGTTTTAAAGCTGATAGAGCAGATGAGTCTTTTCTTCACACATCTTCAATCTCGATAAATCTGTATTGTTTATTAACTTCCACCCTAATTCCTGCTCAGGTAAGACGGTTCAGATCCGGAAACCGGCACCTGGCCTCTCGGACATCGCCCCCTTACGGAGGACGTCTCGGCCTGTCATCATCTCGAGCAGTACACTAAAGAAGGGCACGACTCAGCACCGGCCGCTCCGAGAGCGTCTCATCCACCTGCTGGCCGTCAAGCCTTACAGAAAGCCTGAGCTCATCCTGAGGCTGCAAAAAGATGGCCTCACACCGTTAGACAAAGACTCCCTGGACAGCCACCTGCAACAGGTCTCACACAAAGACCACAGCTTTTGTTGTTTTGGGGTTTTTTCACCTACAATTTAATTTAGGAAAAAGTTTTTTTTTTTGTTCTTTTAGCTGCAAACCTGCTGAAGAACATCAGATTTCAATGGTACTTTTTGACCAAGATTCAGAAGCACTGAAAGAGTCAACTCGTGTTTTATATCTTATTTTTTCTAGGTCGCAAACCTGAATGGGAGGGAAAACACCTTCACATTGAAGGACTTTTTGTACAAGGAAATCCAGAAAGATTGGCCCGGGTACACGGAAGGAGACCAGCAGCTTCTCAAGAGAATTCTGTTCAGGTAAGTCTGGAAATGAACCCAATTAAGCACTGGAGAACCTATTCACATGTCAGGCACGCAGTGATGATGTACCTGTGCGAAAGCGTCACTCAAATGTGTTGCACGTTTCCTTTGTATCTATCGGGGGAGTCAGGGGGGCGGGACTATAGATTGTGGAGGTTTTCTTGCTCTGAGTATAAATGTTTGAGGCACACTTGTGAGCTCTCCAAGGACTGCAGCTGTGCACTGATCATTGTGATGTTTCACTTTCACATCGGGACTGGTTAGAGGGTGATGCCTATCGCTTTCAGTGGGTCACATTAGATGGTGATGAGTCGGGTTGAGTTGCGTCATCAGTCGGGGGATACGTCTGCTCGACTGCTGTGTTTATTGTGCATTGGAAATGAAATGATTGACAAATACCAGCTGTGTGATTAAAAAATGATACAAATCAATCATGATCAGGATCTCAATATCACGTGAGGCCTGTTGTATCTTAAATGACACTTTTTTTTCTCATGTCTGTAGTCACTTTATACTCTAATGTAAAGAAACAAAACCCGTGAAAACGCCCACCCTTTGTATCTATTAGAAGTTGCAAGTGTCCCTGGGAGGGTTTCTGTGTATTCCTCTGAGTTTAAATTAAGTGTGTGTTTGTTGACAGCATGGGCTGCTGGCTGTCTTCCCAGTGGAAAAATCTGGTTTCTCAGGATCTGGGACACTAAGGAAAAGCAGGCTCCCAACTTGCTATATATAGACCAAGCAGGCAGCAGTGTTCAGTGTTCACTTTGTGTTTACATGGTGGACACACAACCTATTTTACATGATAAGCTTACCTGTGGCACAACTCTGAAGGCAGCCAGTGTAAACCGCGAGTGACCAGAAGAATAGAAATGTGCATATGCAGTGTTTCACTGCTGTGCTCAATAATATTGCATAATTCACACAATACTGTGTGTTTGATTTTAGTGAGCTAGACTGGATTACTGCGTCTTCTTCCACTTGAAGTCTGTCAGTGGAGGTTTTTGTATTTTGTTCAACTAAATGTGCTAATTATAATAAAAAGACTAGAAATTCAGTATAATTAGTATGAAATCCTGCTTTATAGAGTGAGCTGTTAAATTTTCAAAGTAAGTATATTTTTGATCATCGAGTCGCACATAAAGTGCTGATAAACAGTATTTAGTTTGTGTGCACATGCAAGCGTTTTGTAGCTACACAAGTCTCCAGGTTTTGTTTTTGTTTCACTGGCTTTACTGTACTTTGAGCTGCGTTTGTGAGTTGATCAGCTGACTAAGAACCACAGCCGCCCACCTAATACCACCTCCCCCTCTCAAGCTCCTCCACAGTTTAGACCTAATGCAGTCAGTCACGCAGGAGTAGCACAGCAACATGACTGGAATGTGCATGATGCAACAGTGTTCCAGCACATGCTGATCTGTGTGCGAGGTGGCACCGGCCCAAGGTTCAGCTGTGACAGTCCCACTCGTAGAACCAGCATGTTTTTATCTGAGCAGCCACACACACACGCACGCACACGTCCTGATTTAACAGCAGTAGGGTGGAGACCAGATTCACTGAACCTGCCCCCAACTGATCATGTCATCATCCATTGGAGGAGCATTTCTATGCTTTTATTTCAAGTTTGAAGTCATGTTGGTTCATTGTTTGCATTAAAAAAACAAAGTTTGAGCCTTCTGTTCTGAATCAGCCAGCAGTTTTAACCACCAGTGGGGATGTTATGTCCGAGTGAAAAAAATTTGGACCAAGCAGTTGGCTGTCATGCTGCGATTTCACATTATCTTTGCTGAGTTAAACACAGTTTATCTCTCGCACACAGCTGGATGTTGGCACGTCTCCTATCGTTTGGCTGTGTTTCTAAGGAGGTTGTGTTCGCTATAAATGAACAACTAAATGTAGATACAAACACGGCAGGTGAACATTTTAAACATCGCACAAAGAGGAAGGAGATTTGTGTTTGGTTGAGTATTTTCTTTGTCACGAAGCTTCTTGGTAAAACATCATGCACCATTGGAAACTCTTTTTGATTTAATTGGTGCCAGATTTGTCAGGAACATACATTTGTGGGATGAGCAACTAAACCTAGACCGTGTGTTGGGGCCATAAAAAATTTCCCTAAACTTCTCTGATATTGTCAGTCGGCTAATTCTGCACTTTATTCATGCAAGTGAATTAAATTATTGAATTTTGGATAAAAACAAAAAAATATGGCAACTCATTCATTCACCAAACTGGAGCCTCGGTAACGTGTGGGAGAACCACACACAGCCGTGCTGAATGGGATGCCATTCCACAGCAGTGTCTGACCAGGCTGGTGACTGGCGTGATGAGCTGCTGCTGAGCTGTTGTGGCTCTCTTTTTGTGCGACGTCTACATGTGGAGGTGGTGAAGTGTTGAAGAGGAGTATGAGCAAAAGTGGCCATTCCAAAAGCATAGAAGTTGTGCCAGTGTTGTCAAAATCCAAATGATCTGCCGAACAAACAGCATCGTGTGCACCAAAGTGAGCTCCAGCAGCATATTCCCTCTTTGTTCTGTCACTGTGGAGTGTCATGCCACTTGCTCGCTTGTCTTGATCTGGCTGCCAAAATTGTTCATCCAGTGAACAAACATGCAGCAGCTTCTGTGACATGAGACATCATCAGACTCGTGTTTTAATCGCAGACAAAAGAGAAAAAGAGAAAGTGGTGCACGGATTTAATTATGGAAACTTTGCCTCTTCTATTTATGACAAAAAGCTGCTCTATCAAGTACCCCCTCCTTCACTCAGTTGTCATAGCGACCCACTCAGCATCACTAAAAACCCAGAGCTTCTCTTTTAGGTCCTCATACATAAAATTTGATGGTCGATGAAGAAATGATTGCTGGAGCGTTTGCAGACCAGCGCCGTCTCTTAACATTGAGCCTTCTGAAGCTCAATAAGTGTATAAATCCTTTAAACTCAGAACTGTCAATTGTTTCAGTCTCTGAGATATTGTCACACTGTGTCTGTTCAAACACTTATACTGAAGTGTGTCCTCTCTAGTTGAGGCTTCTGTTGCTGTGTTGGAGGCGGGAAAAATACTGTGTCATCTCCACAGGCCACTTGGATGGATAGTGGGGCTTCCTGCTATGCTGGTATTCAAAGTTTGACAACCTGCAAAAATTATACCGAGCTCTCTTGTGTGTCTCTGTCTGTGTGTGTATGTGTTTCGATGATGGAACTCTCATAGGAAACAGGCCCAGAACAGCTCAGCTCCTCTGCCAGAGAGCCCACCCAAAGAGCCGGCCAACAGCTCTCCATCTCAGGTGAGTCCCGTCTCTTCCTCATCCCTCATCTACGTACACTTCCTGGCACTTGTGATGTCATTCATCCTTTTTCCAAGTTGTGATCTTAAAGAAGCGTGAGAGCCAACTGGGAGATGCTGGTTTTATTTAGAAAGTGTGAACACACCCTTCCCCAGCTTCAGTGATTTTTTTGGAGTGTTTCTTGATAGAAGCTTGAAGAGAATTGGGTTAATCTGAACTCCACCAACAATGCATCATCCATTCTTTGTTTCCACCAGTTTCTGAAGCACTCCTGCTCTGCTCTGGGACTGGGTTGTCCTGGCAGTTTTCTTTGCCTTTCTGGTATTTCCCCTTAAGAGGCTTTCTGATATATATATTTTTAATGCCTTCTACAAAATGATTTCTGTTTCCTCTCTTGTGCATCTTTGATCTACATGTTTTCATAAGTGTTTCCATTTGAGCAGTATTGCTAACTGATGTTTGTTAAAGCTCTTCAAGAAGGAGGAATCACGCAGTGATTACTTAAAAATGTAATGTCCGTGGTTCACTTGGTCTCAATGGTTTTATCCTTTGCTGTTCTTGTCCTGCTACTCGTGTCGTTAGCCGACTCTTGAATTTCCCATTTTTTTTACACTTCCGTCGGATTGAAGTCGCTGCCCTGTTATATTAATAGCTCCTTCCTCTCAGGTTGCTCTCACCTCAGTCATCTACTGGATGACGCTTTCCTTCCTCTCCCTCCCTCAGTAAACACACACTAAACGGCCCAAGCTTCCTTTTTAGCTTAGTTGGTGTGCAGAGCATTGCTGCAGGTAAATCTGGGATCAATCAGGGCGTGCTGAAAAGCAAGCCAGCCGGTGTCCAACTTAGGCAGAGAAATAACTCGGTAAAGAATAACTTGTTCAGACTTATAAAATGTATCCACCTTTGTTTGGCTGGTAAACATGTTACTTTGCAGCTAAACAAAATG
>JAUESE010000062.1:12995651-13006874 GCA_032274725.1 Malacoctenus triangulatus
TGTACAAATTATAAATGAGTTGATTTTTGCAATAAACTATAAAATGAAATTGCAAGTCTCAAATTCTTTGAGCTGATCAACAGCCAGATCTGTCGATTCTTGTAAGATCAGTCTTGGGGGTCAAGAAAATGTCCCTTTTACTTTGAGCAGTTTTAAGTGGAACCAGTTTCTGTATCATGACAAACATTGTCACTAAACTCCAGTTTTAATAAATCGTCTGAAACGGAATCTATTTGCTCCTAATGTTGAACTTTTATATCAGTGAGTGAAAATGTCACATCTGACAGTTGAGTGACTTAAACTATGACATAATGGCCTTGAACACACCAGCTCTATTTTTGTCTTGAAGCGTGGGACTTTCAGTCGTTTGCTGTGAGCTCATTCAAGCAGAAAGTCATCGTCTTGCTTTGCTCTCTCACCGCCTCAATGCAGCAGGTGAGTGGCGGACCTGCTGTGGCTCTTGTACGACTGTCATCAGGAGAGGCTGTCGAGTGTAATTTTTTTTCTGCTGCCCACAGAGTTGTACCTCTTACATCCACCTGCACTCGAGCTGTATTTATGAGTGTAGGTGGCGGGCTGTTGTGAAGAACCTTGCAAGCCTCTTAAATGACTGAACCACATCTTGTCCTTGTTCAGCTTTCAGCGCTCACTCTCCTGCTCACTATGAGATGCTTCCTCTTGCAGGTCTTTCACCGTCCCTGATAGTGGCACAAAACTACACTTGAATGTGACACGAGACGATGGATTCCTCAGATCTGACCTTTTCTGTATTTGTGCAATTCGCACGCAAGTTGAGTGAATGAAGTAGAAGTGATGTCCTCTGCCTGTACTCGTCTTCCCGCGTCCATATTGAGTCAAAGGGAGTTCTCGTGTCATAAGTGAGGGTTTTAGTGGCTCAACATGAACATGTGCATCAAATTTGGCTTCACAAAGAAGATTGAACAGTTTGGACTTTTGTCCAGTTCTGTGTTTGAGTGATTCCACTGATGGCGCCTCGGTTGCTGTGAATCCAAAGCCGGTGGAGGCTGAGAGTTCCTCAGTTTTCGACACCGACATTCAGCTGCTTTCAATTAATTCCTGAAAAACACTTGAGGTTGTTCTTTGACAGTGAACTTTGTGACTTCCTTTTTTTTTTCTCCACCCGGGATGTGTTTTTTTTTTCACCTTCTGACGCTCTGATGCCGAGGCAGCTGCTGCCTCACTGAAGCTGCAGAGAGCACACTTGTGTGAATTAAACGCTTGATATTTGTGCGCCCGTGTGTTTGTGGGAAGGGCAGCAGCGCTGAGAGCTGGATACAGAGCAGGAACTGGCGGTCTCGGGGGGGTTCTCATGGCTGTCTGAACGTTTGAAGGGTAGACGCTCGGCAGAGGCAGCAATACAGAGCATCGACCTCTACCTCTGGTGTCTGTAGCCAGCTGGAGACCTGCTTTTAAACCAAACGCTCTCTTTTGCTTCGAAGTGCAAGGTGGGAAAAAAAACCCAGTCTGGATCGGGCAATGATTTCCCCCCCCTCACATTTCTAAGGGTGCTATAGAACAAAGGGCTTTTTTGCCTTGTGCAGAGAAAGTCGTGATGATCACTGATCTCGCTCTGCAATGGACGAGTCATGCAGAGTGATTTGTTGCAGTGATCGGTACAGATGTAGGGCGGTTGTGTTGCGAGCAGCAGGCACCTTCATGTTACGTCACGGCTTCATTTATTTATTTATTTGGGTGGCTCTTGATCCGGTTTATGTTTGCAACTTTAGTGTTGATGCAGCACAGATGGTTATAAAACCTCTTCTGACACACACACACACACACACACACACACACACACACACACACACACACACACACACACACACACCCCGAGGCAGGACTGTGCAGAGCCACCACCAGGACTTAGTGACATGGGTTTATTGTCACCTTGAATGAATGGCAGCAGGTGCCGGCTGCTCCCCAGGCCCCCGGTCTGACCTGCAGGCTATTATCTGCTGCATTACAATGTGACTCCGTAATGTCAGCCAACAACAGCACTCCAACGCGCTCCTCCGCTTCCTACTCTACCACTGTAGCGTTCTCCGCCGCCTCCCCCTCGGCACAGTCATGAGGCGTGAATCACTTTACCTCCAGCCTAATGACCATCTGTCCCCGTAGATTTCAAGAGCATCCATCATCTTCAGAGAAGTGGAGCAGGAAAAGAGGCATGAAAAATGAAGCAGACAGACGCAGCCCTCGCTCTCGCCGCGCACTTTGATGCTCAATACAGTGAAGGCTTTCGCAAAGTTACAGGTTCAGTGTCACTGATGTTGATCCAAACACTGTTGATTGAGTGCCGGACCAACTGTTGGTGTGTGAGCAGCTGCTGCCCGCGGGCATTTTTCCTTCACATCAGACGTGTTCTTACTGAGACAGAATCCAGACAATTTGTCTGAAAGTTGATGTATTTTTAATTTCCTTAATGCTCGTTTTATCCCCCGCAGATAGTTTTACATGATAATCTGGGGGCCTTGAACTATCACAGGTCCTCTAAAAGACAAAGTTCAGCAGAGGTACTGAGCGGCGTCACCTCGGTTTCTCATCTGGATGAGTGTATTTTACGTCTGCCTCTGCTGCTCGATCAGTGCTGCAGGATTTAGAGGCTTTGCTGCTGCCCGCGCCGCGATTGTCCTTGTCTTGTCCGGGGGTCGGTTACACCTCTGAGTCACGGCCGAGATATCCGGCAAACTGTGCAGGGCCCTCAGAGTGTGATGTCAGCTCCTTCTGATGCCAGCGAACAAATCCATTTACACATTTCAGATGCTATTCAAAGCCTCGGCCCACAGAGCAACATGATGCGTAATCGCTGGCAGAGCCAAAAACATGTAGACAGAGAGAGAAAGACAGAGGTGGTGTCTGTTCAGGAACTTGGTTTGTCAGCTCTTAAAGTCACCGTGCAGTGCTGCAGTCCTTCAAGCTCTTCCACCTTTGACACATTTAGCCCCCACGCCTTGTGCTCACCACAGGCTCAGACAAGTCACTCCATTGTTGCACTCCAATCGAGTTTTGATAAACTTGCAACCTCAACCGAACACCGAGTAACATTTTGACCACTTCTGCTGTGCAAGCTTGGTTCTGTTGAAGCAAACTCTGGTGCAGTTCCTCCAAATAAATGTGAAGGCTGATACGAGTGCACACCTGCTGTTTTTGAGGTTGCAAACTACTTCCGAAACAAAATGTGGTCAAGTTTGATGTAACGCTATACGTCTCATGGAGCAAATGCATTTAAATGAACCTAAAGTGATTGTGACAGGTTTTGGAAACGCTGTCACTCTGCAGCTTCTCCCCCCACAGCTGTGTGAAATAGAGGGATCCCCGCTGCTGTTTCAGCTACACAATATTTCTGTTGATTCTTTGAGGGTTTTCGACTGTAAAATGCGCCTCCACAATAATCCAATGAGCGCGTTTATCACAGCATGCTACAGTGTGGAGGAAATCATGCAGCTTCTGTCACGTGTGATCTGTCGGATACTTTCAGTCATCCATCTGTTGGCTTAATGCTGGAAAATGCAAATATAAACAAGAAAACCAAGACAGGTGTGAATGTTACACACCCTGTGCATCATCAAGTATGATCAACATGTTTCTTTGGATTGACTCCATCTTCATCACATGGTATTGGGCATGAGCCAGGCTACACACAGACAGATTACCAATCTCCCACTGAACAAACACAAAGCTATACACACACACATTGCATATAAGAGTCACTGATTGCATGCCTATTGAGGGAGACCAGGTCACCCACAGAAGCACACACAGGAATAAACTGCAACTTCTGCACAGGAAGACCCCCAGAGCCCGAAATATACCCGTGATGCTTCGCGCTCCTCCCACCATCAGTCCTTTAAGTTTCTGGAACAAACTGTACAGAGTTGGGCGACGTGCCTGAGCGCTGTGGCAGACGTGTCCAACAACATGCTGCTGTTGTTTTTCTGCATCATATCAGTTGGTTTCAGACCTGTGCACTGGGTGAGTGAATCTCAGGTCTACAGAGTTGAACCACGCAGTGTTAAAGTCTGCCACGGAGGGTTTTACTCTTGGCGTGATCCTTCCATTTTGCAACAAACAAATCCACATGAATGCGTCATGTTTTACTTGGTCTGTCAGCGTCTCCATCATGAATACTGAGCAGTGCTGTAAGCTGCTTTGGTGGAAAACTCCTGCCAAATAATGCAAATATAAATGTAAAATACTCTCTGTTTAAAAGAAATATTCAGCATTCTCCCACAGCTGTGTTTATTCATGCCTCTTCCCATCTAATATTTTCCCATCTCTTTGGAGAAATGCACAAACGCAATTGGGGGTATTTTGCATTTAAATGTCATTGGGGTTAAATAAGAATTTATTGATGCAGTTGCTGATCATGAATCTTGCATCTTAAATGTGTTTGTAACTGCAGGGAAGAATCTCTCTCAAGTATAAGATGCCTGACACGTCGTAGATGGAAGTGCAAAAACTCAAAGTCAAAGCTTGAACTCTATAAAATATTTGAGCTAAAAAACAGAGGTGAGGTGTCAGGACCACAGAGGTGTAGTGACAGGAGCTCTCGGATAAAGACACTTTGGCAGTTTCCTCTCTCCGTTCCATTCAGATGCTGTAGAGGTCGAGCCTTCACATTTTCTCTCAGCATCTAATTTTCTCTTCCGCAGCAGGTTAGAAAGCTAAACATTCACTGCGAAGGCTCATTTCACTGAGGGACCCGTTGTACTTCTGAAGAGAAAGAAGAGGCTTCACGCACTCAGCCGTTGAGAGCCGAGGAATAAAAACAACTCGGCGACCTTCCCAATGCAATCGTAGTTAATTCTGGCAGAATAAAATTCATTATGTTTCGTAATAATAACAGCGAAGCGGGTGTTGTGCCCCGCAGTGTGTGCAGCGTGACTGCTATCCTTCCATGAACTTGGCACCGCACTGCCTGTCAACCATCGCCGCGGCTCGTTCTGGTTTTCGAGAAACAGACATCAGGGATTTATATTTCTCAAGTGACGACGAGAGGCAGCTGCTTCCTCTCACGCTGCCATTAAAGCACCCACGTGTCTGCACTGTGTGGACGAGGAAGCCTTCAGGCTGGAGTTTAGTGCTTACTGTCATCACAACTCCAAGTATCTATCAGCAGGTTGGTGCAATTTCAATGTGTCTGCAAAGTGCAACAGGGCAGACATGCATCTCATTCCTGTTCACTGCTGGTGCGAGTGGTGCTCAGTCAGACATACATTCTCTAAATACCTGTTTTTTGGCAGGACGTTGAGCCTCCGCCAGTGATGGAGTCACGGAGCCAAGAAGTCCTGCTCTGAGAATATTACTTAAAAGTACACAGTGTTCTCAGCCAGGATGGCAGCATATAAATAATTGATTGCATTTCTTTCACAATTTGCCCGACACTGGTAACTACAACTGTCACATCATGTTTCCGAGCGGACGGATCAGCTGTTCCGCCGGCGACAGCCGAGGCCTCGACGTTGGAGATATCAGCTTGTAACCGGAAGGTCAGAGGTTCGTGTCGTGGTCAGGAGAGTGTGGTGGGAAAGTTAAAGTCACACTGCTCCAAGTATGTAAGAGTGAGTTTAACTATGAATAGGAGGTGTGGACTCCAAGTGGCCTCAATAAAAACTAGTTATGTTGAAGGTGAATATGCAGATTTTGCCAGTTGAGATTTTCAAATCTGCAGCTGGTAATGAAGAATGATAACAGAGAATTATTGTTGTTCCTCTCATGCACAATCTAATTTAGTGTTTAAATACTTTAATTAGCATCCGATTTGAATAAGGAGAATCCAGGAAGGAGATGCTTCGGTCCCAGGTGTGAGAACGCTGAGTTCTCCGGCTGCCTCTGATCTCTGATGGAGGAATCGGCTCGGCAGTGACGCCTGTTTTCTTCCTCACAAAGACGAGCGCAGAGACCAGCTGGCTCTCTGATGTGATGTTTGGATTGTGATCCTCTCCTTGTATTTCTGAAGGCCACGCACCTCCTGTGCTTTACTCTCCTGCGCAGTGCTTTTAAGGCTGCCGGTAGCGCAAGATTGTTCCCAAATGCCCCACTTTCCCTGTTCACATGGAATCATCTCCGTGGCAGCACAGACACTAATGTGCCCCAATTACCCCTTTTTCCATTAACCCACTTTTCTGTGGTCTTTTATTGTTTCTTGGAGTGAGGTTTATTTTGATGATTCCAGCTGCGCAAGTAGGACAGAGAAGTAAAAAGACAACCGAGCTGTGATGGTTAAGACATCATGGGGGGGGCTCCACATCCTCAGCCGAGGATTTCACTGGAGCGTCACATTCCCCGGTTCTTAAAAACAGTGTTTATGTCACCGTGAGACAACCCGATGTATCTTCATCTATTAGATGCAGAGACTGTTTTCTGAGGCTCGCTGTCGGCTGCCGTTTTGTTTGTCATTATGTTTTCCCCCGCAGCTCCGTGTCGTCCTGCTCTTTTTGAGAATGTGCCAGACTCAGCTGAGTGACAGTGGAGATAACATGCAGCGCGAATGCTAAGCTTCCTTTTAGTCACAGGAAGACCTTGTACTACACACACACTCACGCACACACACACACACTCACTCACGCACACGTACACGCACACACACAACGATCAACACAGACACAGCAAGTCCAATCCAAAACCTGCATCTTTGATGTGGCTACTGGCACTAATGAGATTTGTCATCTTTTCAGACAGAATTACTGCAGTTCCTATCCAGGACAATGTGTGTTTTTCGGCATGTACGTACACAGACACACACACACTCACTGCGCACTCGGGCTGCAGCCTGATAAAACATTGTGCGTGGTGGGTAGGTGGCTACCTTTCAGTAATTCATCACATTCATAGTCATACCTGCAGAAAAACAACTGAATTCTGTGATTCTTTTCAATACAGACACATTGTTGTGTTTTTCCTGTACATGCACTTGTTTGTGTCTGAGTGTGTGTGGGAGATGTGTTGTTGATTCAAGTGGTATAATAGCATGTCCCTCCACCCTGAGACCTCCTCCGGCTCCTGTTGGTGTCGATTTTATCAGTGATAAGTGAGGCAGCAGGAAATTAAACCAGGACGTAGCACCTCATACCCTCAACATGGAGGCAGAGACAGCCCAAAGAGCCGTAGGCCACAGAAAATAACATTCCCACTCAGACTGCTGCTTTTTTGGGAGACATATTTCTTTGGAAACCCTGCTGTCTGGAGACCTCAGCGTTTAATAGGTTTTCATTTCTCCTCACCTTGGCTGTCTGGCTACAGGTTATTGACGGCATTGAGTTTATGCCTCCGATTCTTCAAAAATGTTTTTCAGCTTTGTGATTGATTTAACCGTGATGGGCCACAGAATGCAATAGTCCATTTGGCCTCTTCACTGGCTGCACACCCACACTGAGGGCGCCTGAGTAAAAGACTGCCGGGCCTGCTGCCGCCGTGTTTACCAAGTGCATATGAATATTTTGGGGTGGAAATGAGGACAGAGCAGTGGTAGTGAGGCATGACACACAGAAAGGCTGAAGCTGGTGGCATGAGCTCGTATTTGTAAAGGCTGACTGTGAATTTAAAACCCAGGCAGAGAAACAGAGAGAGAGAGAGGAGGGGAAAAAGGGAGATGTAACAATGGAGAATAGCATATATGAGCTCAGTATTGGTACAAAATAACCTGGCAACCATTGGGGATTTCAGAGATTGTTTTTCTACCATCAAGTCGCAGATAGTTGCTGGGAAAAATAAGGGGAACCATTTTAGGAAGCTGGCAAGTAAACAACAAATGAAAAAATGTTTAGGTGAATGGATTAACGAAGCTGGCAATTTGGGAAGCGAAATGGGAATGATTGTTTGGAGTTAAAGCCTCGACATACAGAAAAAAGTAAAAGAAAAAATTCCCTCCAGTCTGAAAACATGCTGATGAAGGCAGCTGGTCACAGTTAATTATCCATCGGAGTGTATGTGAGCAGTGATTGGCTGCTGAGAGCCTGAAATGGAGGAAGCTGTATAATTGATGAACGAATGAATGAATGAATGAATGTATATGTAAGTGCTTTCAGCAACACTTTACCAGCTGGTCACACATCCCACTCCCTTCTTTCAATTACAAATTTGAACAGAAAGAGGTAGGACTAATATTCTGTTTACTCGGTTAATTTTCAGAGTTTGAGTTAAAGTGTAAGTAAAATATAAACTAAATATTTTACTCAAGTGCCGATCATCATCTCCAGGACAGAGTCTTCAGAGAGGAGAGCAAGGAGGGGCCTGGGCGGGGGAGTCAGACACGAGGTCACAAGGTTGTTTTATTGTTTTATTAGAGGCAATAAAACTGTCACATATGTTGATGAATATAGCCCACCCTGCATCTCTGCACAGAGGACGCAGCGGCGCTGCTCCAGCCGCCTTACGTAACATCAAAAACATGAGGAGCGGAGCCAGAGGCGAGCGAGCACGACGGATGAACTGCCGGGCTCGGAGCATTCCTCTGATACCTGCAGGCTCCAGAGCAGGGGCCATTTGTCAGCTCTAAAAATAAGCGGGAGGTGGGAACAACGTGGTGATGGAGAGCGTGAGCAGGAACCTCGTGAGAACCTTTTTATTTGGTTGGTTTTTTTCTCTCTGAAGTCTTTCAGGAGGACAAACAGAGACCACAGTGGCTCCTGTTGACTCGCTGACTTCAGCCTGCCGTGCTGCCAGCTCCTGCACCTTCAACGATTGCATAACTTGTGATTTATAGGAGTGGGCTCCCAATCTACTTCACCCCCCCCACCACCACCACCACATTACTTTCCCCCTCACTTCCTGACATTCGTGGCGTTTATGTGCACCGGGCGCATCGCAGCGCTCGGCTTAACTCAACTGGCCAACCATCCTAATCGGCTCTCCTGGCCTGAGCACTAACAAGCTTAAGGCAAAATAGAGCAGTGGTCAGCAAGAAAATATCAACACGTCACGGATATTTTTGCCCCCGCGGTTGACCACCAGTGCCGTTATATTGCATTTAGTATGCAAATGGCAGGCTCATGGATCCCTTTGTGTGTTTATGAATATCTTCTGCTGTCACAAGACATGCTGCATATAAATAGTTATATACACTGACACAGGCTGCAGCAGCACAATGTGTGAGTTATGAATAAAGCAGGAAAGCTGAGGGCAGAACATGATCCTTCTGCTCTCCCAAAGTAATTTAAAAAAAAATCTAATTTCTCTAACATAACTTAGTGATAACCGCTTTGTCACTGCACTGTAAAGCCCAAGCATGGAAAATTTCTCCTTTTGTGCACAACTAATTGGTTTTTATTGTATCTACTGGGGTTTATTCGCTTGTATCATGTGCACTGATTTGGATTCTTCTTGTCTGAGCTGTTAAAACTGGCTGGAAACCACCGGAAAAGAGAAACATAACCCCAGAGCTTTCTAATCCACCCACTATCCTCCGCTCCGCTTCAATCTGCATACGATGTGGGAGGCTATTGTGTGAACTCACTGATCTGATGCCACATTAAATATGGGTAGCGCACGCACACACACGCACACACATCTCCCGAGCAAACCCACTTATGATTAACAAAAGGTACCAGGAAAGTGTTGGAAAAGGTGGCGCCACATGAAATGTGAGGCATGTGTTCAACATGTTTTTGCACTGACAGTTTTGTGTTTTCTGCCACCTACAAGTTGTTTTTTTCCCCTTGCGTTTAAGTGCTTCCAAGCTAACAGGCAAGCACAAGCTTTTGTTGCTGTGGCACATGCGAGGCGAGCATCGCCAGCGGCAGAGGAGACTCCTGGGATATTGATGGACTATAATTCAGTTTGCAAAACAATATCTGCTCAGTTTTATTTTGATACAGCTTATCTATCTCAATTTGCACACACAGAGGCTGCAGAAAGCTCAGAGGAGA
The DNA here is from genome assembly GCA_032274725.1 of Malacoctenus triangulatus. Classification (NCBI taxonomy): domain Eukaryota; kingdom Metazoa; phylum Chordata; class Actinopteri; order Blenniiformes; family Labrisomidae; genus Malacoctenus; species Malacoctenus triangulatus. The sequence goes on from JAUESE010000062.1 coordinate 13,005,539, forward strand.
CTTTATGAACAATTGTTACCTCCAGCGATGTGCGAACTCTGTGGTAATGTCCGACTTGCAGTCTGTGTTTGCATGTTGCACTTGACCTCATTCATTCAAACATAAGCCAGAGAAAGTGCCGAGGGAAGACCTCCAACCACAGCTTCCGTCCCCAACTTTAACCAAATTTTTCCTCCTTGTGAAGCATTCCCCCAGATTTGAAACTCACTGCTCAGTATCACAAGGACCAAGCTCCCATAATCCTCTCTGACATGTTCCACAGGATGCATATTTTACATCCGAGTCAGAGCTATTTTTGTCCCGGTGAAGAAAATTGCAGAGAATGACATCACATCTGCAGCTGATTCTCTGAAAGAGAAAACACAGATGCACCGCCCCGGAAAGATGCACGACTCTCGTCATAATAATCCACGTTTAGCTGCTGAGTTTTTTTTTCCGCTGCGATGCATTTGCAGTTTTATGTAGCGGATCTATATATTTTGGTGGGCTTATCCCTCTGCCTGCTGGCATTAAGCAGTTTAAAGTCTCTTACTCTTTGGGCCTTTGTGTAGTAAAGGTGGAAATGAGCTGCAGCGGAGCTGGGGCTCGCTAATCCTGCCCTCGACGCCTTCCAGCCACATACTCTTTATTTACTCCTGACAGCTTCAAATTGAAACTGTGATCACATTTTCCACACCGTTCCCCTGCAACACTCACTTGTGGGGAGCAGAGTTTACTCCTCGCTCGCTCACTTTCTCGGAGTCTCTCCCCGCTGAGATCTCGCCTTTCTTCTGCTCGCTCGCTCGCTTTCCTTCTGGGATTCATCGATAGCTGACCCTGACATTGTTTTATTTTCTGTGAGCCCTCTATTCCTGTTTGCCCACCCGAAGGAACGGACAGTTCATTTGTTCAGATTGAAGACAAAACGGACAGGCTGGCCTCGAGATTGGATTAGGGGGAACAGAGGGGGTGCAGAGGTGGATTAATCAAGGCCGGTGTGTTTTCTTTCTCTGGGTGACAAGCTACAGACAGTTCTGTCATTAATGGCTGCCAGGACGGGGGCAAAGACTCCTGCCCGCTGGATAAATACGGCTCGTTCGTCTGCGATCGCTCTGAAATTAATTAATTCACGTATTCGTACACTTTGTTTAAACAGGTTAGAATCCGACCAAGAGAGTCCTTCAGTGAGAAACACACACAAAGATTTATACAAGTTATTATACTTGGCAAAGATACACATGCGCGCGCACACACACACACACACACACACACACACACACACACACACACACACACACAGTTGTACCTTTTGAACCTAATTCAAAACAACCGTGTTGACAGTAAGATTGGATAACAC
>JAUESE010000062.1:13040106-13050289 GCA_032274725.1 Malacoctenus triangulatus
ACACACACACACACACACACACACACACACACACACACACACACACACACACACACACACACACACACACTCCTACAGTCCATGTTTCTCTGAAGTGACTCACTTTTGACAAATCCATTTCTAAAGCTCTCTCTTCTCTGTGGCTCTGTCAGGATGTATAATCCCTCATCACCTTCCCCAAACCATCTCACGTCTCTGCTTTCTGTTTTCATCTGGCAGTCGCTGCAAAGAATCTCTGCTCTTTCTTCCTTTCTTTTGTGTGTAATAACTTTTGACTACTATCATGTCCTTGAGTATCATAAGTGGGTTTTCGTCTTTTGTTCTCCCTTTTCCCGTCTTTAAGTCTGTTTTCAAGGCACCGTTCCCTCATTTGTCTTCTTGTCCTTCCTCAACAAGACGCCCGGTCTTACATTTGTTAATGTCTCAGAAGATGTGGCACAGATACGGGATCCACTACCTCTGCAACTCAAATTCAAACAGGAGGTGATTTGAGTACAAAGGCGTTTTTTTTTTTTTCTCGCTGGAGTGACTCAAACAGGAAGTGTGGGGTGAATGAATTTGTCATTGAGCAAATGATTATCCCCATAGATTTTCCTCCGCAGAGCTGCGAGTGTAGTATCAAAGTTTGGGAATTAATCAACAATTAGCTGCTGTGAGACTCTTGCTGCGACTCCGTGCCACGAGAGGAGATTCAGTGCCAGCGCTGTTGCTTGAAATCCTTTAATTGCCTCTGAATTTCTCCTGTAATTAACACACTTGGATAATTACAGCCGAATCCCAGACCAGGCTGCTCTCCTTTTATTGAAGTCAGTGCAGGGGTAAAGACGAGACACGAGCAGTGAGCGTGTGCGGCGCAAGATTAGATTATTAACTGGTCTTCTCCTTTACGTGAAGGTTGCGAGTTACGTGCACAAGTAAGGAGATTACTGCAGCTTTCGCAGCTGCATTTCCGTTGCTGCTCACAGCCGTGGTCCCAATTTTTTTTGCGGCAAGCCTGTTTTTGACTGTCCGCCATCCCCAAATCAGAGCTCGCTGTCGCTGTCTTGGCCGCGGCGAGATTAAAGCGGGGAGAGACAGGAAGTGGACCGGGCAGCGTGGCTTTTTCCCAACGGCACAGGATTAGAGGGCGGGACAGCGAAGTAGGCCATACAAACAGGCTCAGCTGAAATGTGGCCGTGGACATCGCTGGGTAGCCCAGAACATTTCATCAGCGTGTCATGAGGCCGTAATCCCAGAACAGGACGCATGTGTGTCAGAGCAGGATAATTATCAGCGAGGGACACTTGTGGACACTGTTGTTTGCTCCTTCAGTCAGAAAACACCAAACTGAAGGCGGTTTGGCCCGCGCTTTCATCATTAACTGCATCGTTTTGTGTGAGAACAATTTTTCTCTCGACCAATTTGTGTCAAATGGATCTGTTGTAAATCCGTTATGTAATCTGAAATTACACATTTTTCAGAAAACAGAAACATGACATGAAAATGTGTGAAAATGTCTCAAATCTCGATGGCCTCTGTTGTGAAGCCGGGTTGGCAGGCGTCAGGCTGTTTCTACATCACAGGGACTTGATCTAGTTATGGAAACGCAACAAAATCAGCGGTGAGACGTTTCTACACACTGTGTGGTCACGTTGATTTTCCATTCAGCTTCATTTCTGCCTCTAAATTATGTAGGTTTTTCTTTGGTATATGATTTTTTTTTGGTGTTAAAGCACAAAGCACAGATTCAAAACAGTCACTAAAAGACATTTCACCGTTTTCAATGAAATGAAGTGATTCAAAAGAGCATTTTTCTGCTTGTTTTATCATTTAGAGAAAACATGCAGAAATGGTTTCTCTGAAATCATTATTATTTAAAGAATATGATTTTGAGAGCCGGCACACGCTGTGAAGCAGATGTTATTTTTGAACAGCCGAGGCAGAAGGAGGAGACGCTCCCTGACAGAGGAGCCTTTAATGAGGCTCCCTCCATAAACTGTTCTGGTATTAAATAACAGCTCAGGACTGCTGGAGTGTTTCTTCTCAGAGAAGATGAAGGGCCCGAGCGGTTTATAGTCAGCGAGTGAGGAAGAGGTCGGAAAAACGTCAGGCAGGATCGTGTTCCAGCGGAGGTCCAGAGACGAAGCCGGCCTCCGATTTCACAGTTCGGTTTATGATGTGTGGTTTTTATTTTTTATTATATATATATACATCAGCGAACTCAGCCTCAGTACGAGCTGACAGAAAATGACCACATTCATATCAACACTCTGGTACCGCTGATCTTTAAGCATCATCCCACAGCACTTTAGTTTCATTTTATCTAAAAATCTTAACCGCAGTTATTGGCGAGATTCTTTCAACACGAAATGCAACAGGGAGAGGTTCTCACTTGCAGCAATGGATAATTGCATATTCACCCCCATGTGGCTCGTGAAAAAAAACGACTCCTCGACTCGATGAAACAGCTGGTCATGCTAATTTAATCATTAGGGTTAATAAATGACAGTGGAATTAAGCATTGCCCAATTAGGCCTTTCCTGTGGCGGTTTGCGTGAAAACCTTTACGCTCGTTTGCCATTTCCAGCCTTTGAAAGTATAACCTTTAAAAGTCCCTCATCTCCTCCTCCTCCTCCTCTTCCGCCACCTCCTCCTCCTCCTCAGCTCCGGGTCAGTGTGGTGTCATAACTGCAGGGGGCCAGTCTGCTGTAGGACCGGCCAACGCCCCAGACAAACAAAGTCACCCTCACAGCGTGTACAGTGCCGCCTCTGTGCTGCCATTCGACAAGCTGTGTGTGTTTTAGCTGGAGGACATTTCACCGAGCCGCTGTGAACGTCTTCCTTCAAGGTGAGGCCGCTCCAGTCTGCCTGCGAGTGCAGCCACTCCAGGCTGTCAGGTTTCCTCCTTTCGACTGGGATCCTGCTCGCCTTTTGTGAAGCCGTATTAACGTGAAGCAGTCGCTTTTTTACTCACGTCTGTTTCGGTGGAGTCGAACAGACCAACTGGGATCGGTGAGCTGTCTGTCTGCCATTGTGTCTGTCGGCATCGATCATCACGCGCCGCTTCTGTAAATGTCAGTATCAATCTGCCGGAGAAATTCTGCGTCCTGCGTCCCAAGAGCGACTTACAATTCAGCTCCTGTTCGAGCTCCCTTCAGATCTAATTTAAAATATGATAAATACATCGATCGGCTTCTCAGGGTTTGTCACAGATTCAGCTCCGGGAAATGTGACATTTCATGGATATTTATTGAGAGGAACTCATTTTGGCCTGCTGGGTTATAAAAGATGGAACTGGTGAAACGGCTGACTGTACAATGACAAGCTCTCAAATTACCTTTGAATAAGTGAAAAAAGGCGCTTTTCATGTGCAACAGCCCTCAGAGGAGTCGATGCAATGCAGCATCGTCTCTGAGTCTGACTGAGCTTTGGAGTTTGTCTTGCATCACTACAGGACACGTTACAGATCAGCTCGTGAACACGATTCACATGCAGCTTTTGATAACTTGAGTAAAAGATATGTCAGTTCATCTGAGAGTGACCAAAACACAAGTGTCCATATATAGAGGCCTCATCGGACCACAGATACATCAGTGCTGCGCAGTCAAGTGCGCTTTCTGGTTCTATTATACAAACTGAATCGCAGAGAGTGAATTTGTTGAAGTTTGCGAGTTGCTTCTCCGGTTTCTTTCATTCAGTTCAGGCTGCAGGCTGAGCAGCTTGACACCTTCGTGGAAATGTGGAAAAAATGCCTAAATGGCTCCAATTGGAAGAAAGAAACAGCGTCTCAGTTGTAGAAATCTTCTTGTGCGACGCTTTGAAGCTGCCTAATTAGGCCCCTGACAGTTGGAGCTGGACTGACGGGGGGGCTCACGCAGCTCGTCTCCTCCCTAACATTGTGGACGGACAGCTGTAGGATTTAATACGATGTCCGCGCCGCAGCGCTCTGCTCCGCGTGTCTTGTAACTCGTGCTGTTCTCACCTGGGACTTTGGACGGCGCGACCGCTGATCCACCCGATTCCATCAAGGCCTCTCAGAGATGTCTCTTCTTGGTTTATTACACAGACAGAACTTTCTCCACCTCGCTGCTGTTGAGTGATGAATTATGAATGGGTGTGAACTGCCGGCCAGGCTCGAGGATTACTTTCAATTTGCACACAGCAGCCCTCATCCGCTCCCTCGCTGACTCGCACTGCTAGTCAGACGTCCGTCTCGAGGGACCTCCGGGGCAGAATTACATCGCTACCTGAAACTCTAACCCTGCCCATCATGTCAGGAGTTAGGGGAAATTAGGCCGTACAGAAGCTCAGTGTACATCGTGTAGTTCAATAATGTGCACTTCCACATGTGTGTCTTTGCTTCTGACGTGCACGTAGAATTTCCGGCTTTCCCAAGAGGAAGGGGAAGCTGCCTAGCTGGTGTGACCCCTCTTAGATACTTGTTGACTCCTGGTAACTGGTTGTAATTGGCCCAGTTGATGAGCAGGCAGCAGGCAGTGAAAGGAAAGTAGAAGAGACAGGCATCCTTTAAGTGAAGCCAATGAGAAGGACATGCAGCGCCCGAAGGCTGCAGGATGCATTAGAGCAGGCTTCAGCAAATTCTGCCTATCATGCCTCCACGAGTCTCCCAAACAAGAGCGAGAGGGGGGAGGGAGGGAGGGAGGCGTTAAGAGTCAGAACATGAAATTAGTTTGTTACAGTGACTTGCTGTGTCTTGGATAGACCCTGCCGAGCTCCAACTTGATCTCTTGCTGCTCCCAATTCAAAACTGTGGTAAACACAAGGCTTCTTCTAAAGGTCAGTGTCCCCAAGACAATAACCTTTTGCAACACAATGCGCACACGTCTGCCTTGCAGATTGAGGACATTGCAAGTGTGTGAATAAACGCGGCTGTCAGTCTGTTTCTACATCTCTGTGCATTCATGCGTTTTTTTCTTACGTAAAGTAGAACACACAGATCTGTGTATGTGTGAGCGTGTCTGTGTGTGTGTGTGTGTGTGGTAGGGGGGGTCTTTGTCTCTGATGATGTGGAGTGCAAAGAACTGAGTGTGTGATGCTGGCTTATTACGCCCCGTCTCTGCCCGTCCTCGCCGGGACGTGGCGAGGAATGTGAGAGTGACGGAGAGCGAGGCCAATTGGCATCGGCAGAGGCCGGGCTGAAGTGATGGCTGGTGACACGGCAGACAGGCCGGCCAGGCAGGAAATGGACGCCAGCGGAGATAGAGATCGCCCGTTGGTCCACCTCTTGATGACTTTGTCTCTCTGGCCCTTGTCGCTTCGCTATCTGTCTCACCACAACCTGCGAAGGGCTCTTTCCGATAAAGGTAAACAGCTTTTAGCTTTGCGCGCCTGTGAGAAGGGGCTTCAGGTTGAAGGATCACAGTTAAATTCTGCTCGCGAGTCATTTGATTATGTGAAAAGATGTCCGAGTATCTTTTGACCGGCATATTAAATTTATTCACAGCTTCAATATCTTTCACCGTAGAGTAATTTTTCTTTGAGAGCTCGAGTTTATTTATGACTGATTGCACCTATTTTCCTTTTGCATCCTGAAGTTTCCCAGGATTTGCTTTGTTCGTGCGCAATGAGGCTGGATGGCAAATTTTCACTGTACACATTTGCAGCCATGCAGGGCTGATTTGTCTGGATTAGATAATACAAGAGGGGAAATCAGCTGTGTGTTATGCTATATTGGCCCCAGTTGGCTGTTTTACCAGCATAATGGAAGTGCAAGAGAGTGTTATACAGTAATAGGTTGAACAGGTGCCACGAGTGCTTAACACACAAGGAGGGAATGACAACAAGCTTTGTGTCGTTGTGACTCACAAAGTAATGGATGTCATTACATTTGGTATTTGATTAGGCAGCTTTCAAGGGCACGAATCTCTGACTTAAGAGGCCCCTTGTGCTCCCAAACTGGGTTGTCTCATTTGATTAACTTGTCAGTAATTGCCAGACCCAATCAGCAGAGTGCCCTAAAAAATATTTTATCCTCCTTTTTCTCAGAAATATAACTATTTGAGATCTGGACAAGGACAAATGACCATTTTTGATCTGTTCACTAAGCACAAACAATCCCCCCCACTCCTCCGATCCCCCTGTTCCCCCAATTATCCCCTCTGTTTTCTGGTGGTCTGTCACTTCTCATCCCAGCCGAAATCGGGTAAGTAGCCGTAGTGGCTGCTGGAGGATGGAGGGGGGGCTTGACTGACACTCTGAGATCACGGGGGCTTAAAGAGAGGACAGCTTTTTAATAGGCTCCCTGCCAGTGTTCAGGCCGTCCTCACGGCCAGCTGGCTGAAAAGACAGACGGTGACCGACGGGTGTCGTCGTTCTCCTGCAGCACCCGTCTTGTTGCATCCGTGAGCCAAGAACGGCGGCCACACGGAGCCTCCAGATGCATGTCGCCACTAAAATTCCCAGTTCCAACCTGAAACCAGTCTGCATAAATGACAGACGCATTTTTATTGAAACTATATTCTGTAAAATTGGAAGTTCTGTTTGAAGTGGAAGGAGGCAGCGAGAGTTTCACCACAGACGGTCAGACATTGTTTGAGTGGCTTCCCGTGGATTTTATGTGCTGCGTGCGGATCGCAGTTCACTGGAGGAAAATAGGGGCTCTTCTTCTTTTCCCAAAGTATTTTCAGGCCAGATTTGAATTCATATCACCCACAAAGCAATTAAAGCTATTTCAGCAGCAGACCCAATAAAAAAGATTTTAACTACTCCTTAAAAATGATCTTTTGACAATCAAGGCTGAAGCAGAGCTGCAATATCCCCCATTTAATTCATTCACCATGCACACTGAAAGCTACTGATTACCAGGTAACATTACTTTATTGTTTTGACTTTACGGGTGATCGATTACATTACATTTTGTGATAAGTTCATCTTCTTGAAAAGAGTCCACTTGTGTTATCCCATATACTAATATGTAGTTTATTGTTGGTGTCATTGGACACCTTCAGCCTCGAAATAAATTTGAATAACTAATGACTGTAATTGGGTTTTTTTCATTATTATCCGACTAATCTTGGTGGCCTTTCAAGTCTCATGAGGCTGAGAAATAAACAAGCAACGGATAAATAAGCCTGTCACCCCTATGATAGGCCGAAACTAATGGAGCACAGTAATGAATTGGTGTTTCAGAACACGGCTAATGAAAGTGCATGCGAGCTTTCTGTGTTGATACAATGACGCTGCTGATGGCTCTGTGAGCCTCTAATGACAGCGAGGGGAGAAGTGTGCGCCAGGCTTCATCCCGCGTTACAGTGACGGGCCGTGGCCCCTCGCAGTGACATCCAACTTAATGTTCTGTGGAGCCGCGGATCACTTTGTACTAACTCGAGCCGACAACCGCTCAGAGCGCTCAGGATTGTCTGCGAGTGTTTCTCTGAGAACCCCAATATTGGTTTTAACCTTCAGCTGTGAACATGTTGCAGTGTAAATATACAGGCTGCAAAAATGGCCGCTGCAGAGTTGCTTCTATGCAGTGTGGCTTCACCAGTAATGCTGCACATGCTCACATCATTTTCATAATCAAAAAACAAAAAAAGGTAACTTAATTTTGGTTCTTTTTCTTAAATTTTGTTGATTTTTTCTTTTTTAGGTGAGATCGACATTTTTCAAGCGAGACCGCTTCGGGGTTTGTTGTCGTGGCCTCTTTGTGGCTCTGAGTCGTGTGTAATTTATCGATCGCTTGTATTTACAAGAATAGAAACGCATATCTGGATGACACATCGCATTCCTGTCTGTCGAGGTTAGTGTTGCTGAAAAAATGATATCCCCTCTAATGAACCCGCCTCTGCATGGCAGCTCAATGACAAAGCAGCCGCTGATGCAGTATCATGTCCTCAAGGAGCACAGAGAACCTGAGTGAGCTTTATTGGAGCATATCCGATGTTACAGATCTCATTAGGCCGTTTTCAAGCTGATAAAAAAACAAACAAAAACACAGCCGGCACTTTTTGATTCTAAAAAAGCCTCTTTAAAAGTCAGCGAGAGATTTTAATAACCTGCAGCAAAAAACATTCGTGTTCAAGCACAGGAGATGGAGGGAGCGAGATCACAGATCTCGTTACTTTATGAGTGAAATGTTTCCCAAAACTCCACCAGCTCCGTCTGAACAGTCACCAGAAAGCTACAACACAGCAGGGGGCGGAGCCACAAAGTCTGGTTTGGGGGTGAAATGGGGGGGTGACTAAGAATAACTTGGTAGATTAAAAAACAGGAAGTTAATTTTGATACATTTTGTGCAGAGACATAATAAGTTTGACGTGTGGTCTTCTTTACGTTGTTGTCTGCCGCAGTGCTGTCAGCTCATCAACAGAAAAATAAACAGCTTGATTGAGTCCACAACGAGAAAATTAATTTGAGAAAATTCTTCAATTGAAATAAATTGATAATAGTTTGAGTCGTAAACTTCCTGGGAATTTACACACAGGTTTGACTGATACAGGAGACAGGATTAGATGGAGGACACTTAATCGCTGTGGCGACCCCTGAAGGGAAAACCTGAAGGAAGAAGAAGTTTATCTGATATTACCTTTTTTTGTTGTAAAGTATAAAGTTACTCTCTCACTGACATGACTTGAAGCAGTCGTCGAAACCATTTTTCTCACATTTTTACTGGTTAAAACAAACAGTTATCTCATGAGGTCTAAAGCATTCACAATATTGCCCTTGTATGTATTAATCACTGAAAAGTTGCTTCATTATGAAGCACGAATATTCACAACAACACTCTGACAGAACGCCTGTTTGGGCGTGTTTCTCTTTTATGTGTGTGTTTCTCGTGTTCAGAGACAAGCTGACAGGGGTTAATTATAGCTGTAAAGAGAGAGCTACCGCAACACGCAGGCTTGTGTGTTCACATGAATAAGTAAACTGCGAGTTGGAGACTGTTGTGTGAAGCGCCGGTGTCATAGCAGTCGGGGGAAGGTTTTGCTTTCGCGGCAGCTCAGTTTTAGGTCCTGGTGCGTCGGCCACGTGACTGCGACTGCTGCTGTCTGCAGCTCCGCTGCACCGTTTCCTTCTGTGTTTGTGGCCGCTGCAGCTCTGGATGAGGTCAGCCTCCTCATGTCAGTGGGTCATGGCCATGCAGCATAGCTTCATCTATTATTGAGCTCCTGTTCGTAAAAAAAAAAAAAAAAAAAAAAAAACCTTTACGCCTATAAGCCCTGAAACATTTCGCTCTCATTAAAGATTCAAAGCGCATGACAAGACACATTCTTAATCACCCCTTTGTGTCCTTTAGTTTCACTCCTCGTGCTTTGCATAGGACAGAAATGCAATTTAAGAGCCTTACTACTATCCATTATTATAATGAGGGTCCCGTTGGCACCTTTCAACCAGTGTTTCATGTCAGATCTGTGTGCAGTGTGGAGTTTTAATGGAACTTTTTCCCACATTCTCAGATTACTTTGATTATGCAGAGCTCAGGGAAAAAAAAAAAGCATGAATAACTGAACTCTTTGCACACAAATGCCGCCTTCATCCATCCTCCTCAGACGCCGGCTGTCCCAAAGTCCAGCAGCTGTGATCCAGTACATTCAGCATGACGCCATTAAATCCTCAGTGAATTATCTCTCCAACATCCTAAACTGCACTGACTTGTATACAGAGAGCCAGAGGTGGGAGGAATGCAGCAAACGTGTACTCAGACACTCCTGGTACATTATACAATGTACATTCAGTGACAAAAGTACTCACATTAGAGATAAGTACATAAATGTGTCTACTACAAGTTATTGATTATCAATGGCAGGCATTTTGTTTATTTGAGAAAGTATACAAATGTAAACTTGAAGCAGTAATTTATCTGTACTTTATGTATGAAATAGTTTACACAGCGTAACTTTTACTTCTGTGAATGTTGTCGGTAAAAGAACCTGAATAGCTGGAAGAAACCCCCCTCAAAACCTGCAAATACAAAATGCTGCTTAATTATAGAAATGTATCGCTGCCTCCGTCTGGGCCCTTTTGTCCTTGCCTGTGGTGGGCACCTCGACCCGGCAACAAGCAACGATCCATCACTGCACTGCAAGGTGGAACTGAAAGGGACATAAAAGGGAACAAGCAACTCACTCACTTTTATCTCTGGGCTCTTTTACTCTCACTGTGGGACACTGTGTGTGTATGTGTGTGTGTGTGTGTGTGTGTGTGTGTGTGTGTGTGTGTGTGTGTGTGTGTGTGTGTGTGTGTG
>JAUESE010000062.1:13057536-13072573 GCA_032274725.1 Malacoctenus triangulatus
GTGTGTGTGTGTGTGTGTGTGTGTGTGTGTGTGTGTGTGTGTGTCTGTGTGTGTGTGTGTGTGTGTGTGTGTGTGTGCGTGTGCGTGTGCGCGCACGCCCTGGAACATGCAGTGCCACGAGCTTCAGGGTTTCCCGTCACAAAATGATGAACACTGAAGATGGCTTCCCTCAGTGAAAATGACTAATGTGTTTTCTCAGGGGGACACTTCAACACACACACACACACACGCACACACGCACACACAGAGTTGTGCTTATGTAAAGAGTAATGCGTGGGCTCGGTAGAAATCAGTGAGTGCAGCATTTGAGGAGCTTTTGTGAATGTTGGGCCTGGGCGCCTTTCTGGCGAGTGGTTAGCTACACCTACACACTTCCTGCTCATTTGTCAGCTGTGCCCTCCACCGCTGCACCATCATCAGCCTTGTCACCCGCTTCCTCTGCTTTGTTACGGCTCATTCTTATGAATGGCATTATGAAAAAGAGACAAAGAGAAAGATGGGCAGAGCTGATTTAGTCGAGAGTAAGGTCGTTTTTTCACTTATATTCAATTGAAAAATACATTGTTTTGGGGTTGTTTCTCTGTCATTGGAAGACACTGCTTTGAGGTCTTTGGTCTCTTTACCAACTCACTCACACATAAACCCATTTTTAAGTGAATAGGTGATTCTCGATTCTGCGTGTTTGATGCTCATAAACGAGACGAGCATCAGCGGTGCCCTTGGTCAGATCCCACCTTCATGTCCTCATGTTAGAACATGTGGAGGTCTGTTGGCATCGGACCCACTGGCTTAATTCGCTGTCTTCTAGGCCTTAACGGTCTCTGTCTGAGCAGAAGGAGGAGATAGAGGAGAGGAGGTCACAGAAATAAAGTAGTCTCATGGTGGTTGGTGCAAAAAGACGAAGGGGGGGTGGGGGGGTTGGGTGCTGGCGTCCCCTGCCACTGTGGCCTCTCAGCCCACTCCACTGTCTAATCCTGTCCATGCTGCTCTCCAGCCTGCATTGTGCCTCTTTAATTTTAGAAGCGTTGGTTTCACAAGTCGCTCTGTCCCCCCTCTCACTGTGCTGCTGCAGTGTTAGGGTGGCAATCGAGCTGCAGGCGAAGGCTGCACGCTTTTTGGGTCACCTACTCTGCCATCTTTATTTAGAAAACTCGCAAGTGCTGAGAACACACCTGGAGGAAAAGTGTCAATTTGAAAACAAAAGTTACAGGATGACTTGTTGTATCAGTGAATCCCAACATGGGGTCCAGGCTCCCTTTATGGGGGGCACCAGAGACCACAAGGTGCCTGCACAGGAGCCTACATTTATACAATAAGTATCACATTAAAGTATGAAATGTTTCAACAGAAAGCTGACCTGGCCAATAATCCTTTTCTTTTATTTTGAAGGCTCTGGCTTTTTGCTGATTGATGAGTGGTTTTGTCGATCAGTGTTTGGCTTCACTGTAACGTTGTGTCAGATCAAAGCGGGACCTTGCAGCTCTTCTCACAGGTAGACTGACACGTTTACCGACACAAAGTGCAAAAGAGACTTTGTTTAGGTGAGTAGATCTGACTGTTAGTTGAGATAATTGATCTCTGGATGTTGCTGGCAGGCCTGTCAGCACGGACTGTCTGTACATAATAACCGGTTTGTACACAGCCAGTCAAGAACACAGTTGTTCTGCTTTCATCTTGTGATGTTTAAAAAAAAAGCAGCGAGGCAGAGGAGACGGTGGTCGTTGTTCATCTCTGACTCGACAGTGAAGGCAGCGAACTAAAGGGCCCGTGTAAGAGGGTAAATCGGTGCACGGCTCTGGGGAGCGTGAACGCTGAAGCTGCTGTGTCTCGCCTCTGAAACAGGAAGCAAGAAAATGTTTCGCATTCACGGAGGACAAAAAGTCTGCAGCCTGTTTTTGTTTCTATCTGAAGTGAGTCAGTACTTTCAAACTGTACCCAGAGCTGCTCCCACTTGCTTCATCGAGCACACAGTCGGTGACTCTCTTCAGGCTTAACATCTGTGATGCTTTATAAGACGAGTTCATCAGTATTTCTTTATTGAATGTAATAAACTCCAAAACAAACCTTTTTTCTTATACATTATTTGTCTAAAACCACTTTGGCTTAAGATACAAATCAGATAATTAAATTTGTAGTAAAACGTCTACAGTCTGTAAATGAGAACTTGATTTGATCAACATTTTTTACTTGATTTTAGGGCCACGATTAAATCTGAAAACAGACACACGCTTACTGTTTCTATTCACAGTTCAGGATGACAAAATGTAAAAACAAAAGACGGTCATTAACACCCCATCAGCACATCTGTTTCCAACAGCCGTGCCGAACAATTGTTTACTATATGACGGATAATAACAGTGAAGGCATCAACAACAGCTTCCCTCTTTTCGTAGTCTCTTTAATGAAACTTTAATATCGCCATATTCCCAGTCGTTTCACTGAGCTTTCAACTAAAGGCTGCTTACAGTTGGAGGATGCCATTAAGAAGACATGTAGTGAATATTGTTCTGTGACTATTTTATGAGGCGGCGGTTGATTCATGTGCCCATTAGCATCTGGAGAGAGAAAAAATAAAAGGCCGAGGCCACGCTGTTCTGACTTCTTTACAGGAATTTTAATGCACTCTGTTTCTTGGGTCCTCATGAATGTTGGATGGAAGTTATGGCTGGTGTCTGCTACCATTTTAATCTTCTCCTCCGTTGTCTCTTCATGCTCAAAAAACGTTTCCAAACGACATTCCGCTGCTGTGAAAAGTTTAAAACTTCACACCTTCATCCTGATAAACCATCACAAAGGTGATGATATTAGTGTCATATTTAAAAAGTCAAGAAAAATATGTAAGGAAACGATACTCATTGATAAACAATAATAAGTTATCATCTAATCGTCATCATTCAGTATCCACCTGAAGGTTCATCTGACGCTCACCAGCGTAGAAAAATGATTCTAATGAAGAAAAACAACCTGTTGTAAGCTCTTCAACGTGTGCAGTTGTGACCAGTTACAAAATCATGGAGGTAGATTGTTGCTGAGACACTCAAAGCGAATCACATCGTCATTGTTCATGAGTGATCTGATTGGAACGAGTGCGTCCATGCAGGCGGGCCGGCGATGGCCCAGATGTGCAGGCGAACTCACCTGACAGAGGCGCCGAGTTCTGCCGATCCGGGGCGACTCGGCCCGCCGCGGAAAGACCTGCGGAGTGGGGAAGCGATGGCGCAGGTGTCGCCATGACAACATCAAACACCTCCGGTAGTGTCCTTTCGAAAGGCGTTTTTTTTTTTTCAAGTGTCGCTCTTCATATCAGAGCTGCATATTGATTCTGTGCGCCAGGCAGAGCCGCTGCTGTTAGTGATCGCTTCACAGACGAGCGTTTTACATAACTGAGCTTCACTGGACAAATTACAGCGAGGCGGCAACATGTTTATCTGAAGAGCGTCGCATTGTAAACCCCACTGAGGGCGAGCGACTTTAATGTCTGCGTGCCCTTTATCACTGCATTACTCGTCACTTTACTGCTCCTTATATATCACTGTTATTTCATTATCATGCTATGGAAGCTCCACGTCCTTTTCACCATTCATCACATCTTGCCATCGGTGCAAAACGAATCCGGTCGTGCCACTTAAATCAGTGTTAAACCTTGCGAGCATTATTGATAAAGAAGCGGAGAAGCACATGAAATGTGAACGCGGTGTGAGCGCGGCTGTCAGTCACTCCGCCTGTTAACGGGAGCCGCTCCTTCCTGTCGGCTGCATCTCCGCGCGGCGCCCCGTCACCTGCTCCAGCTGAAGGTCAGCGGCGAGGAGCGCCGCCGTCTTCCTCCTGATGTGTAATCAAAGAGATGTGACACTGACTGGTTATAGTTGACGGCAGCCGTCTCCCAGGTAATTGTAGCCTGTCTCCTGGACGTCGGCCCTGTGTGGAGCTGTTCCCATGGGGGGCTCGGTGGGGCTGTATACAGTGGAGTGTACACCGCTCTATCCACCTGCTGGCGACCTGTGGTGCATTTGCTGGTCGGGGGGGGGGGGCCCCCAGGGGCTTATTAGTGAGGGACTGCTACCAGATACGGGCTCGCAAAACCTGGACATGTGACTGACGGTGAAACTGGGGACATTTCAAAAAAGGGCCGGGGGGGGGGGGGGGGGGGGGGGGGGGGGGGGCCGTGAGTGAGTTTGGAGTGAAAGCTGGTTCGGTTACTGCTCACCTGCTGCTGGTGGAGGGAAAAACCTTGAACTTTTGCACAGACTGATGAGTTGCAGCTGCTGTCAGTGGGAGGCTGCGGGGGTCCTGAGTCACACTGTGAGGATATCAGGTGATCATTCAACCGCAGGATTATCAGAAGTCATCATGCATAACAGAGTGAACCGGTGAATTCTTTGAATCACTCTTGGTGGGGATGAACACTTTTAATGTTTCTAGGAGCTGCAAAAATGTAACTCCGAAAAGGGCGAAATGACAATTCATTCATTCGAAGGAACAAATTAAATTTCTATCAGTAGAGATTGAGTTAAAGAGGATTCACCTCCTAATTTTGACCCCAAAATGCATTTTGCGGTATTTGCTGATGGTTAATATTTGGCTATGTTTATTTTCTTCTTTATGTGACTTTAAATTTTGGGAAAATTGATGTCAGTCAGAAAAAAAATGTAGTTTCTGCAAACTTCATTAACACAATTTTGACAATCAAATATCAGTGTTGACTGTATGTGAATGTTGGAGTTTTTTTGCGGTGCATAAGTTTAGCGTGAACCTTGTGAACATCAGCTGTAGTGGAGTAGTACATCTTGTCTGGTTCTTCTCCCGTGTTTCATATATTGATTGCAGCGAGAGGCAAAGTGAACTCTGGCAGCGATTCCACAATTGCCTCCATGTGAGTTTGTTAGTTTTGTTTTTCAGGCCGAGAGCCTAAACTTAAGTCAGAGAAGTGCTCCCCACGGGGGCAGACGGAGCTCCCGCCTCGGAGCGCACTGAGCCTCGTTACACCAGCAAACGACAACAACATTTGTGGGCTGACTTCAAAAACATGTCGGGCTGCTATGACGCACACGTCGCGTGTCTGCGTGCGTGCGCGCGTGCGTGCGTGTGGGTAGGGTGGGGTGGGGGGAGGGATTCTCCACCACAGTGTCTTTGTTGTCTGTGTGGACGTTCACAAGTCTGGCACTTTTTTGTGACTCAGAGGGACTTTTCAACCAAGTTCTGCTCCATTTCAGCCCGTCTGCTTGCATTTTCAGGTCGTTAATTTATTCCAGTGGCAGATCGGGCTCATGGGGAGATTCATCCCTGAGCCGGAGTGAAGTGTGAATTAGAACATGAGTCAAGGTGGCGGACTTTCAAAGAGTTATTAAATCATCCAGAATAGCAGCAGGTGAAAATTTAAAGGCTTTTATGACTGCTGCTCCTCCGCCTAATGCCAAAACACTTTCTGCCCCCTGAAACTTTGTGTTGTACGAGGTCCAGATGAATCCGCTCTGCTGATTGGACGGGAGCAGGACACACAAACCAAATGTCTCCAGACATTATTTGTGCTGCTGAGTCAACATATGCACCTGTTTATACATACTTTTAGTAATTTGCTGCCTCTATTGATTTGTCATGGCGTAAAAATCTTCATTTGTTTTTACAAATTGCTCTTTGAAAGAAGAAACGTCTCAAGAAGTAGGATCAGCAGACAGTTTGTTCTAACATATTTCATGTGCAAATGTGATTCTGCGTCCGAGGCACAGGAGACTCAGCTCCTCACTGTCTGCTAACAGGCCGTCAGCCTCGTTATCCAGCTATTAAAATCTTATGGAAGATGTTCTCTGGAGTTCATTTCCATCCCACTAGTTGGCATTTCACAATGACTCCATAAAGGGATTACCGCTCCGCTGTCAACATCCATCAGCAGGCGGAGGTAGTGGGTGTGTGAGAGGTAGAGTGTGTGTGTGTCTGTGTGCGTGTGTGTCTGTGTGTGTGTGTCATATGAGACCCGTGGGCAGACCGGGGCTATGAGGGCCTCTCATGATGAAGCTCATGCCTCAGAGACTCATGCAGATCATGCGAAGGGCCGAGTTATTGTGATTCACTGAGTCGTAGCCGTTTGCTATGGTGAGTGACCTTGTCGCATATTTACTCAAAGACACACTGGAGGCTGTGGGGACGTCGCGCGATTTGTCGGCTGATTGTTTAGTGTCACTGTGGTATTTTATTGAGCCTGCTGGTGTTTTTCTCTGCAGCACAGATAGTATATTTGTCCATATTATGTTTCCTCGTAGCATATAAATGGGTCTTGTGAGAGCATTTGCAGCGTAATTTGATTGTCACGGCTTCGGAAGTCCACAATTGTTTGTGAGTTTTTTTATGCATTTTCAGATGCCTCAGACAAGGTCCTACGAATGCAGCAGGTTCTCATTTCCCCTCTTTTCATTTATGATGCACGAGTTAAAGAGAGAGAAGAAGAGAGGGCAGCTAGAGAGCAACGCAACCATCAGATATGAAATTGACTCGTACCAATTAGAGGATTTGTGGGGTTTTGTGATGGCATGTGGGTTTTAAACCTGACAGCTTGCGAGGCACAGTCGGCCATCGTGAACCAAAGTGTTTCGACTGAGACCAGACCCGGTCCACAGAGGATTATCTTGGAGCTCTCGCTGTCATTTCACTGCTGTGTCGAGTCACTTTGTAATTGTAATCCCGCTCATTTAGAGCGTTTGATCGCTGATGCTTAAAAAGAGTTTAATGAATTTGTCTCAGTGGCTCTCTTTTTCTCGTCCCCCCCTCACCCCCTCTCCACCTCCTCCCTTTCGATCCCTCCTTTTCATCTCCCAGGTGTCCGGCCCAGTGATTAGAGCCCCATGCAGGAGATGGAGGAAGGGATCGGGAGGAGGAGGAGGATGCGGGCGGGCCCGGGGCAGGACGTCGGCTGGCTGCTGCCCTTCCTGATCCTGCTGCTGACCATCACGGTGCCACCCGCCCAAAGCCAAGGGTGCCCCCAGCGATGCGACTGCATCGCCAAACTCAAGACGGTGTCCTGTTTCGGTAAACGTCTCTCTGCGCTGCCCGACGGCGTCCCGCAAGACACCAAGATCCTCGACCTGAGCGGGAATAAGCTCCGCTGGGTCGAGCACGGCGATCTGCTCTCGTACACGCGCCTGGAGAAGCTGGACCTGAGTGACAACATGATCAGCGTCCTGGAGCCCAACGCTTTCTCCAACCTCCAGAACTTGCAGTCGCTTTCACTGAGGGGGAACCAATTAAAGCTGGTGCCCATGGGAGCGTTCTCGCGTCTCTCTAACTTGACGTCGTTGGACCTGAGTGGAAATAAGATTGTCATCCTTTTGGACTTCACCTTCCAAGATCTGAAAAGTCTGAAGAACCTGGAGGTCGGAGACAACGACCTGGTTTATATTTCCAACAAGGCGTTCCTGGGTCTCGTGGGACTGAGGGAGCTGACCATCGAGCGGTGCAACCTGACCTCAGTGTCCAGCCAGTCTCTGTCTTACCTACACAACCTGGTGACGCTGCGGCTGCGCTACCTCAGTATCTCCACTCTGGAGGACCAAAACTTCCGGCGGCTGGGGAACCTGAGGGGCCTCGAGATCGATCACTGGCCCTTTCTGGAGTACATCTCCCCTCACAGCCTGCAGGGTCTGAACTTGTCCTGGTTGTCCATCACACACACCAACATCACCTCCGTGCCCACCTCCGCCCTGCGCAGTTTGGCTCACCTCACCAGCCTCAACCTCTCCTACAACCCCATCTCCGTGCTGGAGTCCTGGGCGCTGCGGGACCTCATCAGGCTGAAGGAGTTGCATCTGGTCAGCACGAATCTGGCAGTGGTGCAGCCTTACGCGCTCGGTGGTCTCAGGCAGATTCGCCTCCTTAACCTTTCCACTAACAGCCTGGTGAGCCTGGAAGAGGGGGCCTTTCAGTCCGTCAACACTCTGGAGACGCTGCGTCTGGACGGAAACCCTCTGGCCTGCGACTGCCGCCTGCTCTGGATCCTTCAGCGCAGAAAGACCCTGAACTTTGACGGAGCCTCCCCGGTGTGCATGACACCTGTCGAGGTGCAAGGGCGGGCTCTCAACGCGTTCTCCGACTCGGCTCTCTTCGACCACTTCACCTGCCAGAAGCCCAAAATCCGCAACAGGAAGCTGCAGCAGATATCCGCCCGGGAGGGTCAGGTGGTCTCCTTCATTTGCCGGGCGGAGGGGGAGCCGACGCCAGTGATATTCTGGATTTCTCCTCAGCGGCGCCGCATCACCACGAAGAGCAGCGGCCGCCTGACTGTGCTCCCAGAGGGCACGCTCGAAATACGGTACGCTCAGGTCACAGACAGCGGGACGTACATCTGCATCGCCAGCAACGCAGGTGGGAACGACACCTACTTTGCCACGCTGACAGTCAGTGGGCTGCCACTGGACGCTGCCCTCATGGCCAACCGCACCTACTACGCCGGAGATCTCAATGACACAAACCTCAACGACACCAGAGTCCTGTTGAAGTTCACTCTGGACCTAAAGACCATCCTCATATCGACAGCGATGGGGTGTATCATGTTCCTGGGGGTAGTCCTGTTCTGCTTCATCCTACTGTTTGTGTGGAGTCGAGGCCGAGGGCAGCACAAAAACAATTTCTCCGTGGAATATTCTTTCCGAAAGGTGGACGGGCCGAGTGGAGCCAGCGGCGGGCAGGGTGGAGCGCGAAAGTTCAACATGAAAATGATTTGATTGTCCAGGACTGCTTTTACTTTTTAGTATTTTCACCTGAAAACGGTTTTGAACTGACACTTTAAAAGACATTTCGACAGGAAAAAAAAAGTTCTTTAGTTTCTAGGATGTTTTGAGATGACTTTTGTTAAAGGCGATCACTGTAGGGATAAAAATAAGATTCAGTCTGAGACTTTGATTTGTTTCGATTTCTCTTCATTGTGTGTTTTCATTATTGTACCGAAGAAATACGAACTACAGTCAAATACGCCTCCAAAACTCTCAAAGACTGTTAAAAGACAAAGCAGCTAAAACACTCAGAGTCCCACCAGTCTTTAAACTCTCCAACGCTCTTGCCAACTCCCAACAAGGATCAATCTCTGTCCTTCTCCTCCTCCTCGTTGAAGGACGTCGCCTCTCTGCTCCCCTCCGAGGTGTTTCGTGTTTCGCCCGATCTCCCGACACGGCGGTGCTCAACGAATGCCAGGGACTTGCCAATATGTATTTTAATAGTTCCAGCTACACACTGCATATTTAGACTCATTTACAGTCTGGACTCGAGAGCACTCCTGTGATATAAATGCAGAGGCTCTGCTTGAAGGCGTTCTGCTGATGGTAGCTTTGTTCAGATTAGATGACACTTCGAGGCTACACTCTGCAACACTGCCAATTTGACCGCAAAGCACCATGCGATATCACTGTCAGTGTGAAAGACAAGTGTCACTTAATACTGCTAAATGTTTGTTACAGCTAATTTGGACAAAATATAGGCATTTTTTATAGACTTCGCTACAATGGGACCGAATGCACAGCTGTGTGGTGACAAGTCGGTACATGCAGATGCACATTTGCTAGCTGAATTTTCCATCGTTTAGTAAACCTGTACAATTTTACCCTCTTATACTAGACGATATACGCTATGTAAAAAAATGAATGCTTGTACATAGATCACTTCGTATTTTGAATAATTTTGTAAGATAAACATTTGTTGAGGTAAACTCTTCCCAGATGCTGTACAGGTAGAACATGAACCCTGTAAGATGTACGATATATTTTGTAATCGATGACATTGGAAATCTGTCGGTGTTTATAGTCTCTTTGAGTGGTTCTTCTGACTGTACCGTCCTGCTGTAATTAAAGTGTCTCTTTTTGAAATCTGTCCTATCCAGTCACGTTTCCAACAGAGCGTTCTGGGTCTCCCTCTGTCGAGTCATGTGGCGCTGGAAATGCTAGCTCCCTGAACCCCACATACAAAATCCTCCCGAGCAAATTAATTTCCTCTTTCTTTTTTTTTTTAACTCCAGGTTTCAGTTCTCTCGCCTATTTTTGGCTGGCAAAGTGACAGTAGGGAGGCTGGGCTGACCGGTGGGTGAAGGAGTTAAGTGGGTTCTCATCCGGACTGCAGAGTGTTTAAGAGGTGCAGAGGGGAAATGCTAATGTGATAAAGACCTCGCATAAAGGTCATAATGAAACCAAGTCAGAGGGGACGCAGCTGTAAACTTCAATGGTGCAACATATCTAATAAAACAGGAGAGGGGGAAGGTGAAAGTAAATGTAAAAATCAATCTGGAGGTGATTTTAAAGAATGATATTGTTTGGTTTGTCTTTTCTGGGGCAGAAGTCAACATCATTTAAGAAACCAGCTGCCTCACTCCGGGGTCAGTTGATGTTTCTCTGCTGCCCCCTCTTGGCTGGGAAAGATTGAGAAATGTCCGGTCAGAAAGGATTTTAGATCCCAGCAACTTGTGACATTCCTCCGATTATCTACATTCAGTTCCTGAAAGAAATAATGAAACATTGAAGGATTGACTGAGACGATCAAAGGGGTTCAGACAAACAAATTTAACATTCCTCACACATCAAACGCTGCTGCTGCTTGACTATTCTTCTGAGTCAGAACAAAAGGTGAAACTCAAAGGAGAACTATTTGTGTTAGATTCATTCAATACAAGTTGAGTTTCCACGCTGTGTTTTTAATCGGCGAATGCAGTCCCATTTCTTGCTGAATTCATCCTATAAATACGAAACCATGGTGTCCCGGACCTGTGCTGGACAGTTTTGTATTGTTTTATATGAAAAGAAACGGAGCACACCGTTTATAAAGCATGTGATAGTATCTGCTTCAACAATGTCTTGTCCTCCATGACACTTTTTTTTTGCTGTTACTTGGTCTGTCAGCTTTCTGGGGGGCTTCACATGGGGGCTGACAACGGTGCTAACCTCCATGTGAAATTCAAGTTGCATTTTGATCGGTTAGATTTTTTTCCTTCTGGACTTTCTCACATTCTGATTTTAAAACATAAAACAAAAAGAATCTGACACGACAGAGTGATAAACTGCTTTTCAGGGTTTCTGTCCCAACTCGTTTCATGATGTAAGCATGACGTGCTGTTAAAGGAGGGTTAATATTGTCTATTTTCTATGCATTCATAAAAAGCTACAAAAATAAATTTTGTGGGCTGATAAACAGCTTTGTATTCACAGTTTTAATGTGTTTTCTGTTTGCCAAAATTTGCCGAAATGATTTATTTGGCAAATTTTCATAATCTTCTTTTCTCTGTAAACAAAGTAGCGATCTTTCAATGATCTGCTGCCTTGGTCATCTGCTGGTGAGCTTTGGGTCTTCGTCCTATGTCCTCTAGTCCAGTAGTTCTCAATGTTTTTACACCAAGTACCACAACAGAAAATATTTGGCTCTCCAAGTGCAGCCGTAGTGACCGATATGAATCCACTACTGCAGTCAGTCTGAGCAAAAGGAAATCTCTGAATTTACCAGTAAGTCACTTTTTCTACTCTCACCTTTGGTCATGAAATTTACCGAAAGAACAAGATTTTTAACACGAGCTGTCGCAATGAGCACCCTCAGAGAAAAGGTGAGGAGCTCAGAGTAGAGCTGTTGCTTCTCCAAATCAAGAGGAGCCAAGATGGTTGGATGCTTCCAGGTTGCCTGTCAATGGAGGTATCATCTCCAACTGGGTGGAGGACGCCAGGAAGACCCAGGACAGGATAATATGTCACCCAGCTGACCTGGGAACACCTTGGAAACCCCTTGAAAAGCTGGAGGAAGTGTCCGGGGAGAGAGACCACCAGGGACATGCGAGTGCCCCACTGAGACTGCTGCCCCCTTGACCAGGCCCAGGGTAAGCAGGGCGAAAAGCATGAATAAAGTATCTATCCTTTCTACTCTCACCAAGGTCGTCCTTCTGGATTGGACCTTTTGGCTTTGTCGTTTGATATTTTTGCCCCCCCCCAATGGTAAACCATGACTATTGTTTCTATTTTTTTCTGTCTGCTTCACCCAAACACCCGAGCACATCACGAGTTCATCATTTGAGGAGCTTTGGAAAGACCAGCTCACTGTCACGGCCAGAAAGGAGTCACAAATGAGCCGAGCAAGCATGTCTGAAGCAGAGCAGGCGCAGGTCGGACATTTAGCCTCTGGTTTAGCTGTTTTTCAATGAAGAGGTGCTTTGTTCTATCAGCTTCCAACCAGGTACTTTTTTCTCCAGTCCTGCTGTTGCACTGTGTCTTCTTCACAGAAACAAGGTGAGAGAATAAAAACAACTAAAGCTGAACTATTTCCAGTTCGGCTTTATTAAAGTGAGTTGAGCATACACACTTCTGGGCAACTCAGCAAACATGCGTTTGTTGTCTTAGTTCTTTACTTTTATTTGCTCATATGTAAATCTTTGCCTCTTTTTTTTTTAACTATGAATTTGTTTTCATGACTTTTTTTCTGTATTCACCTTTGAATTTAACTCTTCTCTTTACATGCAAGATAACTGTCGGATCCTGAAGTTCAACCAGTTTCCCATTAAATAATGAGTCTCAGTGAATAGAAACAGGACGTCTAAAGTGCACAGGCACTAAATTTCTCACTCCCAATGAGACGTAAACCCATCAAGTGACATCATTTGCTTGTTCATACAATTTAAATCAGTACTTGTCAAGATAACTTTATTTTTCATGCCTTCAAATGAGACTGAGGTGACCTTCGGATACTTTAGTGTGATGGTGATGTAATGTGTGTGATATTCCATTTTGCGAAGCGTGCACGAGCAGAGTTAGTGTCCTCTTGGACAGAACAATGACCTTTTCTTGAACCACATCAAGTTAAATTCTTAGTTGACTTTACATTGAAGCAACGTGGAGGTTTCTCATTCAAATAGCAATTCCCGCTCTGGTCGTAAGGGTGTCAGCGATGTCAGTCCTGTCAATGCTGATGACACATAATTTCATCAAATCATGAATCACCCTTGTTTCATGACTGCAGAGGACTTTGTGCTTTAGGAGAATCACATCACACTCTTTCACTCATCGCTGAGAGGTCCAGCATTCAAATTCAAGCATTTGTGCTTGTGGTAAACTGTCATAAATGACTCACCTCAAAATATTTTTTACACCTCTGAAAGGTGTAAAAATGTGTGCGTGCGTGCGCGCGCGCGTGGGTGAGTGGCAGAGTTCAGGACTTTTGGCCCTGACATCTCCAATATGTGTTTGATAATGATTCTTTCAGATCTTTTTACTTTCTGGTCTCTGTGATCCAAAAACCTCAAAGCCCTGCGAGCCTGATCAGCATCTTTATCCAGGGAACAAAAGAGAGTTTAAATGCTCAATTATGTGACACGTCACACTTGTGGGAACATTTGCATTTGTTTCTTCACACATTTACTCTCCTTTGTTCAGTCTCTCTTTGAATGACTCAACCGTCTGATGCTCAAAGCAATGATTACGTCTTCTTCATACTTATTTTGCTCATCGTGAATCTAAAGACAGAAAACTACATAACTGAGGAATTTAAGTGGGTCTTTTAATAGGATAAAATGTCACTTTATAGGGCTGCATTGAAGCATGTTATGTGTTTGCGCATCATCATGAGTAAACAGGTGACTGTTTTGTACCTTGTTGACAATGGATTTCAACTGTCAACTTTTTCTTTCCATTAAAAAGTTATTGTGGCTCTTTTTTTTCAATTCGCAGTTTCAGGAGTGCTCACATATGAGACTCCCTCTGCTCCTCTGCTAAAGGTTCACTGACTGTAGCCCCCCCTTTGCTGGGGCAGAAACCTCTGAATGATATTTACCAGGAAAAAAGCGTCATCAGATGGCAGCATGTGAAAAATGTTCACCTCAAACCATGTGACTCTACTGCTTTAATCTTTTGCGATTACCCAGTATGTAATGGAGTGCTATCATCATTACACTGTGTAGAAAGCCATCTCCTGAGAAGAGGAAGTGAAGTCATGACACACTTGTGAAAAGAGATTCTCACCTTCTGCTTTACCACATGTATTTCCAGCTATTGATGGCAGCACTGACTGCTGCTATGTAGTAACCACACATTCTTTGTGACTTTGGTGTCAGGATGGGACTGTGGAGGTTAAAGCAAACATTATTCACCTGTAAATAATGTGGAGCTCCATTTTCACAGTGACATTTGATTGGGTAACTTTTTGAATAAAAAGTATAAAGAGTACTCTCTAATTGTACTTCAGTATCCTGACTGCAACTTTTACTCAGATACATTAGGCCTCAATCCCGTTTATTATATTGATTTATTCAAATATTTCGAAGAGAAAACTCAAAAGTTTTGCTCCGCGGCCGCGACACGTCGTCCGATGGACCAATCAGACGAGGACGCGCAGACACGTGGGTCCTCGTGGGCGTCACCGCACCTGCAGCAGGTGTGTGATTGCTGACGTCCAAACATCAACAGCCGCGGCTCCACAGTATTTGACACACTTTAAAACATGATGCTGTCAGCTTAGGCTTCAAACACGTCGGGTGAGTTTGTTGTTTTGTTTGTTTTGATTAACACGTCTTGACTGCGAATTCACGCATTTGAAGCTGCTGTCACGGGTGATTGATGTGCCGCCTTCCACGTGACGGAGCCAAACGTGCACTTTGTTGACTGATGTGTCTGAGTGTTTATCACTGCCGGTGTGTGATCAGGAACTTCAGTGAGCAACCGCCTCAAATGTTTACAAATTATTTGAGGGCGCTTTGTGTCGCTTTCCTCCACGAAAGTAGTTCCTTTGTAATCGCTTTTACAGTAAATCACTTGTTGTGGTCCGCTATGAATAAAACTGGATTTTACTGGGAGCATCACTATAAACTGTAGCCTATAAATCAAAAAATACTCACTACTTGAGTAAATTTTATTACTTTTGACTTTTACTGGAGCAGTTTTTTCGACACCGACTCTCTTGTTTTTACTTGTCATAGAAAAATGAAAATGACAGTTGCTTGAGAAGTTTTTGGGTACCATTCCCGTGTGTGTGTGTGCGTGTGTGTGCGTGTGTGTGTGTGTGTGTGTGTGTGTGTGTGTGTGTGTGTGTGTGTGTGTGT
>JAUESE010000062.1:13080781-13101038 GCA_032274725.1 Malacoctenus triangulatus
TGTTTTATTTACATCATGTTTCCTGAATTATCAGCTTACATTGGAGTGTGTTCATATTATTATAAATATTTTTTCTATAATTTTGTTGAAAAAATGAGATATTGCTTAATTTGGGGGGAAAAATCGCTTTATTTAAATCTCAACACAAAAGTCATTAATCAATCAGAATTAAAGCAAGAAAAAGACAAAACATCTGTGCAGTTACAAGTTTAGATGTCATGACAGTTATGCAAAACAGATTCAAACATGATGTAAATAAACCAAAAATACCGTACTCGTTTATAAGTGTTTTTGCTCTCGTTATCAATCTCGAGCAGTGATATAGAAACACAGCAGTAGATCCGACACTGTAAATGATCCTTCATATCAGGAAATATTGCAGTTTGTTGTCCTGAGGGCGAAAAAGTCTCAGCAATAGTTCATTGCTTTCCTACACGTGTGTCAGCACATCAACATGGACGTGCGACAATTTTAATTCACACTGAATCCTTCGCGCGCACACACACACACACACACACACACCACAAACAGCTCGAGTTTTATTGACAAGTCTGCTGTTTTGTCAGTTTAGATATCATGAGTGTTGAAATAACTGACACATTTAACATATTTTAAAAAGTTAGATGGTGAACAAAATGAGCACTTTTTCTGAAAGTGATATTGTGATATATTATTGTGATATTTTGATGCAATGTATTTTTTGTTTTAGAGACTTTTAAGCACTAACACTAGCAGACGTGCTTGCACAGCACAAGGTGTCGCTGTGCGGTCGGTGATCAGTCAAACTCAGAGTCCCAGCCAATGGACATACGTCCTGGTCAGTCAGGGGCGAGATGGGACGTTAAACCACAAACCTTCCTAATGGGAGGCGGCCCGCTCCTCCACTGGAGTGCTGTGGCTCAGATGAAACGATAGAAACTCAAGTTTTAAGAGACAAAATACACGTTTCCATTCTGTCCTAATTATTCGAGCCACGCCAACACGGACTCAAACCAACACTGATGCCCAGAAGCAGTTGTAGCTGCAGCTGCTCCGGGGGTCCCACCGTGTTAATTCACCGTGTGTTTTCCTTTGACTCTGTGGGTCTCCAGTGTGTTCCTGCCATCTCGTCCATACCGTGGTACATCACCATCTTCCCACTGCTCACTGTTCTCACCGTGAGGGGACTGAAAGACTTGGCCCACGACATGGTGAGACCCCCGTCTCCTCACCCCCCTGTTGGTGACTTGGTAGTGGGATATGTCTAAGTTTCTTGTTATCACTCTCTCTCACACACACTCACATGCATGAAATTAAACACAAATATATGACTGGCCTCACGATGCAATTATGCTCCTAGCACTTAAGCTTGGTAGCACTCTTTTCTCTCCTTCATTGTCCTCATTGACTCCTTGTCCCCTCCTCATTGACAAAACCAGTCATCCCAGTAGCATTAATTTTCCTTCCTATCATTAAAGCTTTTCCTTTTAAATGCAGGCGTGATGTTTTGCATGGAGAATTCTCTGGTTAAGTGCATCACTGAGTTACGGTCGTTAACAGCTCTGGGTGAAACGCTTGCTTGACCCCTCTCTATTGACTAATCATTTAGTGGAGGGTGTAAATCTCCCAGCTGGTGTCACTGTAGAGCCCCGTAATGGCATGTCTCCTTTCTCCTCGCTCCTGTCCAACCTTTCACGGCCACTCTCGCTCCCTCTCACCTACTCCCTGTCTATCACTCTTATCCTGCATCCTTGTCAGCCTGATAAACCATCTCCATCATTCCTTCTCACCCCCCCCCCTCCCTCCTCCTTTCCTCTCCTTCCTCGCCGGTCTGCGTTCCTCTTGTTTCTGGTCCAGGCGAGGAGGCGCTGCGACTCCGAGATTAACTCCCGACCCTGCGATGTGCTCGTCTCCCAGAGGTGAGGCCAGAGACGGTGTGTTATCCTCCCAGGAATCAGCCGTGTTGCACTTTGAAACAGTCCGCTAATGAATCTCTAATGAAGTGTGAATGAGTGAATCCCTGGGTGGTCGCTGTGTCCATTAGAGCAAGGCTGAGCAAGGAGGGCACACAGAAAAAGAGCTGCGTCCAACTTTTTCATGACGTTTTCTCCCGTCTGCAGCTGGATTTTTACTTCTGAGAATGTTGCATTCCAGATGTTTGATCGCCAGATGTTTCTACAGGGAACTAGCAAACTAATGGACTAAAGTGTGATCAGAAAATCAGACACGACCAATAAATATCTGACACCTCTTTATGTGTAGGCATAAATCTTTGTGACTGAAATCCCTCACCGGACATTTTGCGCTATTGAACTTAGTGATACACAAAGATCTGCAAGTTTATAGCTTTAAACAAAGATTTTTTTAATTTCACAACAAAATGCAATTAGATTTATAAACAGGAGGTTGTTATTTATGGCCTCTGTTGTCTGTATTGCTGTAATTCGATTACATTTTTTACTATGACCTTTGTTTAATGTAGCAGATTATACCACAATGTAACATTTGGTTCGTTGTGTTTGTCCTCTTCCAGCTTTAAAGCTGTGAAGTGGAGAGATGTTCATGTGGGTGATGTGCTGCGGCTCCACAAAGACCAAGTCATCCCTGTGAGTGTTTCAGTTTGTCAATAACAGAAATAAGAGAAATCCTCATGTGATGTGTCTCAATGACACACACAGGTGTTTACATGCAGCATAAATATAAAGTAAAGCCAAACTTCAATGTTTCTTTCATGCTGCATTGTGTCGTATGAGCTCCTCCTAACATTCCCTCTTTGCTCTCTATCATTTCTGTGTCCAGGCAGATCTGCTGCTCCTGTGTAGCTCAGAGCCTCACAGTCTGTGTTATGTGGAGACGGCCGACATCGACGGGTAACAAATACAATCAACCCGAAAACTATTTAGTCTCAATTTGTGTCTTGAATCCTTGTTTAGTCGTTTCTAATCATCAGTGTCGGCGTGTGCACATTTCTTTACGCTCTCTGGAAGCTGGGTGTTTTCCAATGAAGTAACAAATACAAATAATTTTGTGAAGCGTCCGTTAAAGTATATACACTGTATTTTTTAAACTAAGTCCTGCAAGTTACAACTTTAGCGAAAAAGAAAGGTGGGGAAAAAAGGGTGAATAAACAATTCTTCTGAGTCTGCTGTGTTCTTCTGTTAATCATCTTCCAGGGAAACCAACCTCAAGTACCGGCAGGCACTCGCCGTTACACACAGTGAGCTGACCTCTGGAGCCCTGGACGAAACACTCGGTGCTTTTGATGGTAAATAGATGCTTAAAAGTACAAGAAGTGTACTCTCACAGCAGTTAATAGAAACTAAGAAACAGTCCAAAACCAGCACACTTGGAGTTAGAGTGCAAATGTTGCCGTCTTGTTGTCCAGGTGTTGTTCTGTGCGAGGAGCCCAACAATCGCCTGTACACCTTCAGAGGTCAGCTGCAGTGGCAAGGAGAGAGTCATCTCCTGGACAACGAGCACATCCTCCTGAGGGGAACAGTCCTACGCAACACTGACTTTGCCTACGGACTGACCATATACACTGGTAGATAACATCAACTCTCTATGAAAAGACTGTCATGACTTGCTGAAGAGTTTATAGTTTATAGTCCTGAACGTTGCTAGAAAAGGAAAACTACAGATTTTGTCACATTATAAAAGGATAAATTCTTTCTATTTAGTGAGACAAACATTGATAGAGCTGTACAGAAAATCTCTTCTGTATAGACACGTCTCACAAAATTGTATTAGAATAAGAATTACATATTTTTTTAATCAGCTACACTCTAAATTGTAAAGTACAGCCTTTTCTGTGTCTTCATCTTTAGAGCAAAAAATGTTTTCAGGTATTTTTCATTTTCATGACTTACAAGTTAAAATGATCAAGAGTCCAATAAAGGTTTGAATCATATCACTTTTTCCCTAAATAATCCATAATAATGAGATGAAATTTTGAATCCTGAAAAAAAAAAAAAATTCCATTGTATTCTTTATTTAAGATGCGCCCATATCATAGTGACCCTCATAAGTGTATGAAAACGTTTGTAACAGAGTGTTTCCACCCGCTGCCACGTACCGCGTTCCTCGTTCACTTCAGCGACAGTTTTCATAAAGTCAAACGCAGTCGACGACTAATTACAGCGCTAAGTACCCACATGGTGCTGCCGTATCCTGAGTGCGAGTGTGTTATCGTCTGGCAGATTACAGCCTCCTCCTGTCTTTTAAGTGATCATTGATCGGATATTACTGGACCAGGCAGAGGTGCTGCGGGAGTCAGAGCTGTGACCCTTTCAGTTCTGGTGAGGCGGATCAATAGATCAGAGATGGGCTTCATGCCATTCATCAGAACCCGTCTATTGGTGTGACCCCAGTTTAGCCCGATTATAACTCTCACCAACCTCACACTTGACACAACCTCCTTCAAGTTAAGCAGGATCAGAGTTGACATAATGTTGCCGGCGTAGGACTAAGTTGGAATCGGTGTTCTGCCCTTGAACGGGCTCTGTCATTTTTAGCCACGGAGTTCACCGTCCTTCAACACTCGGCGCGAGATTGAGACAACATCACCGGAAAACATAATGTGATACTTTATTGATCCCTCCGAGGAAAATTCTCTCTTCCGCTGACCTATTCGCACCGGGGTCAGACACCCTCGGGCGGGTAGGGATCCAGTAACTTGCTCAAGGGCACATCAGCAGAAGCTGGCTGACACGAGGGCTTGAACTCTCACCCGCTGGCTGCAGGATGGTCTTCTCGCTCGCTCGCTCGGCCGGGCCATCGCGGCGCCGGCGTCTGATGCTTGTCTTTTTCACGGCAGGCGCCGACACGAAGATCCTTCGAAACTGCGGGAAAGTGAGAGTGAAGACGACGCAGATGGAAAAAGTTTTCAACCGAGTGGTGATCGGGGTGAGTGGGTAAAGGGCGGGGGGGATGACGAGCAGGGAGCCATCTTGTAGAGTTCTCAAACTCTGTGTGTGTTTGTGTGTGTGTCTATATTCTGGATTTCTAGATAATCCTGTCTGTGCTGTCGGCAGCTCTGCTCCTTGCCATTGCCAGCGGCGTGTTTTCAAGCCGGGTCATGAGCCAGACATCTTTCCTGTCTGCGCTGGTGGTTAACGGCAATCCGGTCTACACCGGCTTCCTCTCATACTGGAGCTACATCATCCTCCTCAGCCCGGCCATGCCCATATCGCTCTACATCACGTCAGTCCTGTCCGCCGCGCTGCAATCTGTCTCCGAGCTGCTGGTGTGAATGTATGTGGCGTCCCAGTGTGATGATGCACTCTGTGTGCAGGTTCGAGGTGATCCACACGGTCCACAGTCTCTTCATTGGCTGGGACCTGGACATGTATTGGCAGCAGGCAGACAGACCCGCCCAGGCCAGGAACACGTCTCTGAACGAGGAGCTGGGCCAAGTGGGATACCTGCTGAGCGACAAAACTGGGACGCTCACGCAGAACTGTCTTCTGTTCAGGCAGTGCTGCATCGCTGGGGAGATCTATGGTAACAAAATGAGACGCTGCTGCTTCTTCAGCTGGTTTCTGAACCAGAACTGTGCCATGAAAGTCAATTCATCTGTAGGCGTTTTTGTGTATCCCAGTAATAGACACAGTAATTTTTCTTCATGATGTTTTTAGGATGTTAAATTCATGACCCGAAAGTCGAGTTTCTGTGCCGGCTTCCAGTGAACCACAGCAGCGAGCTCTGGGGAGACGACCTCACGCAAACCTCAGATTAATCTCTTCCCTCTGGAGAGACAATCAGAGTCACTTAACATACTCGTACGCTCCAGCCAGCTTGCCAGCTACTAAATATTTAACACCGGCTCTGCTCACAGAAGACGAGCTGTAATTGACACCTTGTCAGAATCACATCAACCAGATGTTGTTTGTCTGAGATGCTTCCTGCTTCAGTTCACCTCTTCATTTTTATTCTATAAAAAGTCTTGTTTTGTTTTGTATTATGCTTTCCTTTAATTACAGATTCTTGTTCACAGGCGATGCATCAGTCTCAGCAGAAGACGTGGAGGTAACATCAAACCACAATCTCATCTACATCTTTACATTGTCATGTTTTATGACCTTGTTAGTTTTGACTCGACTCTAGGATGTCTCTGTGTTTGCGCTCCCTGTGATATGTGTTGCACCCTGCCGTTCTCTTTCCCTCTGCAGCCCATGGACCTGAGCTGGAATAAGTTTTCGTGCGGTGGTCTCTTCATGTCGGCTCCAAAGCTGGTGGAGAGACTCAGAGAGCAGCAGTGTCCAGTCAGCAGACAGTTCCTGAATGCGCTGGCTTTATGTCACACCGTCATGGCAGAGTGGAAGAACGGTGAGGCCGTGTGTCCGAACACTTTGTCACAGCCTGAAATACTTCAGTTTTCACCTTCAAACTCGTAACTCTTTTCTTTTTTTAAAGTCTGGATAAAGACGACGTGTCTGCAAAGCTGTGTGCTTAGTTTTTTCAGTTCTGTTGTCTGATGTGTTATCGTGCACGATGCGTCCATTGACTGGCCCGTTCCTGCAGGACAACATGTTTACCTCCACCTCGTGTTTATCCACAGAGACTCCCGTTTACCAGGCTGCGTCCCCCGATGAGGAAGCTCTCGTTGGCGCCGCCAGGGAGCTGGGCTGGGCCTTTCTCTCCCGGGCGCGGGATTTCATCGTCGTCTCCGAGCTGGGAGTCACCCACCGGTATCAGCTGCTGGCGCTGCTGGACTTCACCAGCAAGAGGAGACGCATGTCTGTGCTGGGTGGGTTGTGGACTCGATGTGCGGTCGCCCCTTTTGCCCCGGAGCCATTCTATCGGTCGGACTCCACAAAAAGTCTCCTCTGCGCTCTCACATTGCCTCCTATGTCCATACTGTGCCTCTGTCTTGCTTTCAGTGCGGGAGCCCGAGGGTGGGTTAAAACTGTACTGTAAAGGGGCAGATATTGTCATCTTGGAGAGGCTGCAGAAGGACTGTCCGTATCAAGAGGGGACCGAAAGAGCTCTGGAAGTAAAGTATCGCACTTCACACTTTCTCGTTTTTCTGCTGGAATGTTAAAAACAAAAAGTTGAGCTCCGTTGAGTGGAATCTTTTTCCACAGTTATAAGTCAAATGGCATCAAGAAGTCTTAGAGGGTCTCTTTGTGATGGTGATGTGTACATGTCAAGATGGACTCAATGTACATTATTGACATGTGATCGTTATTAATTGTCTGCCTTCCATATGCTCCATTGAGCGGAGTCAAAGATCGATTAAAAGTTCCCGAACATGATTTATCAGCGATTGAAGGAGACTGAGACTGGTCATCTCCAGTTTAACCCCACCAAGGCGGCCCAAGGTTCCCTGGTGTTACTGCAAAAGCTTTTCTTTCCCCCCGCTAACCTTCAGTTGTGCCGAACAGATCTCTGGCTAAACGCCGCGCGGCCTATTGAAAGCCGCTCCACTGTGTCGTCCGTCAGGTGTTTGCTGAGGCCTGTCTGAGGACGCTGTGTGTCGCGGTTCGATCCGTTCCCGAGGCATCGTGGGAGCTGTGGAGCAAGACTTTGGCCCAGGCTGCTGCCATGGCGACCTGCGAGCGTGACGCGCTGCTGGAGAAGCTGTACGATCAGATGGAGACGGACCTGCTGGTGAGCTCCTCCTCACTGGGTTTTTATCGTACTTTCCTTTCTGTCCTTCGTTTAAAGCAGCCGCGGTGGTAAATATTGATTGTCCACTATTGCAAATTCTTTAAATCAACTTTGTGCTGAAAGGAGCTTTTCTGCCTTTTGTCTTTCCTCAAAGTGAGTTTTGTTTAGGTGAAAATTACTCTGATGATGAATCGTTGCTAAAATTGCCTTTGTCTGTTTTCAACTTTGCAATTCATATTATGTCACCAATCGAGTCACCTGATCTCCCTTTTAATAGTCACATTTGTATGTAGAATGGGAACCATCGTGTATTTAATCTAAAAGGAGATGAATGTATCGATAAATAAAACTTTCCCAGCTTCTTGGAGTGACTGCAATCGAGGACCGGCTTCAGGATGGCGTCCCAGAGACGATTGCTCTTTTACAGGAGGCTGGACTCAGAGTATGGGTGCTGACTGGAGACAAAAAAGGTGCTTTGCCATGCTGTAGTAGAATGGAGTGGAGCACCACACGGACACTTGGGTTGAGCATTCATTTCTGGCCTTTCTTCACGTTTTCATTTTGCAGAGACTGCAGTAAACATTGGATACTCTTGCAAACTACTGGATCCTGAAGCCAGATTATTGGAATGGCAGGATCTGAGGTGAATGTACACAACACACACGCGCACAATCTCCCACGTGTTAGTGCACTTATTTATGCACATTCATGGCACCTCTTTGTTTTTTGTTTGTTCTTTGTTGTTGCACATGCAGACAGATCCTCCAGTCCCCAGATCCACAGGTCACTTTCTTGAAGGCCAAACAGACAGAGATGTGGGCTGCAGACAGAGAGACGTCTGAGACAAAGACCTCTGTGGTGCTCACTGGACCTGAGCTGGTAAAAACAGGCCCGCACTGCAAACAAACACCTTGTGAATTCAAAGAGAATCAACCAAACATGATTCAACAATGATGGTTCATGACAGTCTGTTTTGTTTTCTGATCATTTGCACCAAATTAGTTTGAGAAACTGAGTGATCAAACCATGAACACATTGTTTTTACCTCCTTGAATATCACTACTTTTTACTACTAGTGTGCTGTGAAAAAAACTTGAGTCATTTAAATGTTTAAATCAAGTGCAGCTTGTTAAAACATAAATAGTCCACAAATATGCAACATTGTGACATTACAAAACTTGAACTTCATGATACAACTTGACTCGCACTTCACTACAAAGTCCATTAATCATTCTGCAAGTGTTCAAGTTCACTCTACGTGAACTTAGTTGTGTAAGCTAAATGTTTCGAGGTCACACAAACTTTGCTCGCTGACCTCGCTTCTTAAACTCTGATTTTCTGCAAACTTTGAGAAACTTTTCCGCTCTGAACAGCAGATGATGAAACCTTTCCAATATGACCTCCAGAGAAGCTGAAAAAAAACAATTAAAAACATTCTTTACTGGAAATACTGTTCATTAGTCAGTAGCTTTAACTTTTTCACAATCTCCAACTTCTCATGAGTGAACTAACTTCACAATAGGTTTAAATTTTTTTTCTCTCAAAACACTAAGAACAATGTTTTCCTGGTGCTTCATGGAGCCCCTCGGTTCAAAATTCGATCTGAAACATCTTTCTTCCGAGAGTTTGTAGTTTATGTTTTAAGTTGGTTTTTTTTTTCTCGATTTTCAGCTTAATGAGGTTTTTGTTTCAACAGTGCTACAAGTTACTTTTGTACCAGCCTCAAAACAGTTGCTCTGTTTACGGCCATGCGCATAAATTAAATTTATTTAGTCGTCGTCAGGTTAACATGAACACACATGACAAAAAACATATCATGATTAAATAAAGGGAAAATAAAATGCATTTATTTGAGTTTGAAAAGATGCCTGCAGGTCACATCGATCTCTCTCTCTCTCTCCCTCCATCGCTTTCTCCCTCTTGCCTGTTTGCTGCTACATGAAGGGTACAAATGGTGAAATGACATTCAGTATAAAATGTCAGAACTTGCTGGAGGCAGCGTCAAAACCCGGGGATAAAGCACGACAGCTCCTGAATGTACCGTTTTCTTCTCCTTCCCAAGGCAGAATTTGACCAGAGGCCGGAGTGGGGGGCCACCTTCATGAAGCTGGCCGAGCAGTGCCAGTCGGTCATGTGCTGCCGGGTGACTCCGTCTCAGAAAGCCGACATCGTCAAGCTGGTCAGAAAACACACCAGCTCCATCACAATGACCATCGGCGACGGTGCCAACGATGTGAACATGATCAAGAGTGAGTCCGACCACATGAATTTGGCAGAGAGGCCGAGTAGGGGGGTAAACCTGTGGAGCGTGCTGTCTCCTCCCGTCCCCAGCGGCGCACATCGGCGTGGGACTGGCAGGTGTGGAGGGAGGCCAGGCGGTGCAGAACGCAGACTTCGCCATGTCCCAGTTCAGGTTCCTGCAGCGGCTCCTGCTCGTCCACGGCCGCTGGTCGTACCGGCGCATCTCCACCTTCCTGCGCTACTTCCTGTTCAAGACCTGCGGCTTTGCTCTCGTGCACATTTGGTTCGGCTGCTTCAATGGCTTCAGTGCACAAGTTAGAAGCATACCGTTATTTAAATGCACAAAAAGATTTGGGGTGATTCGATGAACTTGAATTAAACTGTGTCTATCTTCTACAGTCCCTGTATGAGAGATGGTTCATCGCCCTCTACACTGTCTTCTACACAGCGTCACCGATCATGTGCTTGGCCATGTTTGAACAGGTCAGACTGCTGTTCATTTGCGTAAACACTGAGAGAAGGTAAAGTTTGTGGTGGTGAATGTTTACCCTTTTGTTTTGTAGGACGTAAGTGCAGAAACCAGCCTGCAGCAGCCGACGCTTTACAGATGTGGACAGAGGCAGGAGCTGTCCAGTCCTCTGAAGCTGTTCCTGTCGCTCGTCTACGCCGTCTACTCGTCTCTGGTTCTCTTCTTCATCCCATGTGGCGCTTTCTACAACACAGCGTTTGACCAGCAGACCATGTCGCTCACAGTCTCCATGGCAGCCACGTTCACCGCCACAATCGAGGTGGGGATGGTTGTTTCCGGGACCACCCTTGCAGTCATCTATCCTATCTATTGTTTGTTACTGTTGTACACAAATGGCACCTATAGTCTCTATCCAGTTGTTGTTTGTTTTTCTCAACCCTATTAACATTGTCTGTATCTGGCAGATCCTGATGCTGACTGGATTTTGGACAAAGTTCAGCATCGCGGCCGTATGCGTCTCTCTGGCGATGTTCTTCGTCTGCTCCAGGATCACCCAGAGCACCCGTCTTTTTGAGAGAGCACCCATCGACTACGACTTCATCGGTACCACCCGCTGCGTTTCGATTTTGGCTCACGTTTCTATTTGATGCGTCTGTCTGATTGTTGCATCACTGAAACATCTGGAGATAAAAATTACAAATCAGATGTTGACATTGTTGATCTTGGAGAAACCTTGTGTCTGTTCACCTTTATTTGGGCTCCTTTGATTGTTCTGTGTGTGTGTTTTAAGGTGTGTCTGAGAGAGGCTTCAGGGAACCCATCGTGTGGCTCACCGCTCTGCTCACCACTTGGACAGCTTTTTTACCATCATTCACCACTCATGCCCTCAATGTCATTCTCACCAACCATAACAAACACAAGGTGAAGTGTCGGCCTATTTTTTCTGTGTGAGAGCATCAGGTGGATGAATGAAGGACATGATGATTTCTCGCTGGCGAAATTAACAGACCACTTCTTTTTTCTGCTACGCTAATTGAGAACTATAATAACAGTTTGGAGGAGTGTGCATCATCAGTGAGGGAAGGAAACGAACAAGTAGCCAATGAGCAACAGGAAAGAGGTTTGAGCCTGTTTGCAGTAAGGAAAGCCCAACAGAACTCGACAAGGTGTCGAGGGAACAAACTGTTTTCCGCCCTTCTCTGTCACTCTTTATCCAGTTTTCGAGGTGTCACTGAGAGTCACACTTTTGGTATCTGCGTCGGTAGCTCCCGTCACCTTCTCACCTTCCTCCTCCAGGTGCACAGCGTCTCCCACCGGCCGGTCGAGCTGACGTCGAATTTCAGACGAGGAACGTCTGCCCGCCGCTCTTCTTACGCCATCTCTCAGGGCGCCCGGCCCGAGCGCCTGAACGCCTCGGAGAGCTGCGTCCGCAGCACGGCGCTGCCAGTGGATAACAAGGTGACTGCGAGCAGTGATGCCACCGACTCACAAGCCCACAAGTAATGCACCAAGTCCTCCATCAACAATCATGGGACTGTGACTTTCTTTTTTTGACTGAAACACAGGAACTGTTTTGTTTCTGTACCACAGAGCTGAAGGCTCGTCTCTTTACATTTCTGTATCTTAAACATATTTTTCTACTAGTGGAGCTGCTGCTCCTATGAATTGCTATTTTTCCAATAACTCAAATAACGTAATATACAAACTACACTGTGCACTATAAATCTTGTTTATTACCTTCCGCTTGACAGGTTACCTTTCTACTACTATCTGGTCTTTGCTGTGTGAAACCGCTGTGGTAGAAAATCAAATATCCACTCATGGGGGAATTTCCTTTGAAGATCAAACCAAACACAATAAACTGACAGCAAGTCTTTGTTTTACAGTTGTTTTATTTGTTAATTTATTTCAAAACACGCAATTTACCCATATTATCCTTTTAAGTTTTTATTTTTCTGTAACAGTTATTACTCAGATTTTTTTCCTTCTCAAAAGTCTCAACTAGAGTGAAACTAAAAGTCCTCCACAGGCTCTCCGGCTTCTGCAGTGGGAGGAGGGAATAGAGGCTTTCTGATCGGACGTTGGGTGGGTCGTATCCCTCGTTTCTCTGTGGGTGGAGGTGTGTGTGTGAAAGGTTTACACCACTGTATGTGTATGTGTGTGTGTGTGTATGCGTGTGTGTTTAAGTGCAATATGTAGAACTTCCACATGCCCGGTAAAATCACAGGACCCGTACAGCAGCCCGGAGAGCTCAACATTGTCTTCTAGGTTTGGCAGCCAGATTGTCGTACCTCTGATTTCATCTTTGGTTTCAGCAAACACTCTCAAAAGGCAGACTCACCCTCTCCAGCATGTGCCTGTGTCTGTTTGTGTGTCTGTCTGTCTGAGTGCAATATAAGCCACCATCTCCAGACGACTTTGTAAACTTAAGTAAGTACAATGTAAGTGTCTTTGCATTGATTGTGGCCCTTCCTTGGCGCTGGGGACAAAGACAGTCGAACATTGTAGAACAATGGAGCCATGATTGGGGGGGGGGCAGCAGGGGAGAGGGGTTGGGGTTGGGGTGGGGGGGTCAGCTTGCAAACGTCAGCATGGACTCCATTTTGATGTCAGTGGCAGTTTGGGGCACTCGTGTAAAGCTTTCGACATCAGTCTGGTGAAATGTGGGATGCTGTAGTGCTCTTCTCTCCCCAGTCGCTCACTACTGTACCCTGAGTGACTGGGTTTGCCCCGCCCACACCGGGGCACATGGGACCAGAGGGTGGGCATTGGAGGGGTGAGGGGGGGGTGGGGGCAATGAAAGGTCATGGAGGTTAACGTGTGTGAGGGAGGGTATAAACCCGGGAGGGAGGGAAGGGTGGGTTGAGGGTTATACACTCTGACCCAGCAGCAACGATTAAGATTGGGGGGGTCAGGTGTTTGCATAGTTCTCTGTGCAAAAGCCACCAACCGGAGCCATTTTTTTTATCCCTCGCGGCTGGTTACATCATCGTTAGATTAGCAGGAAAATCGTGGTGGGTGATGGGAAGTATGGTCCTTACACCACAGCTCTGTCTTCACGCCCCTGCAGCGCAACGCACATCAGCAGGAGGTGACTGCGAAGTGACGGGGGGATGAGGGGGGGGGAGGGGGGGATTCTGATGTCCAATGAGTGTGGTGGAGGGTGGAGCCGTGCGCTCGGGTGTGGTTGTGATGGAATGAGGAGCGGGCGGGGCGAGTGAGTGCGGGTGGTGGGGTAAGTCGTTTGGCAGTCGGGCACTACAGCTAGTCGCAAATCAGAGAGCCTCTTTTCCCGTGATTTTTGTCCTTCCTCCTCGACGTCCTCCCCACTGGCCTGCCCTCTCTCTACCTTTTTTCTTGTTTTGAAACTGATTGTCTTCTACCATCACAAAGACACTTGGTTCTGATTGATTAACAGGTAACAGAAGAGGGAGAGCACAGTGTGACTGGGGGTGTCTACATCAGTCCCAGCGGCAACCCGCCCGGGGCCCGGTCACCATGACGACGGCGCGCGCGATGCTGTTTGACAGCAGACGGCGGCGTCGTCTGAGGACGGGGCGACTGGTTGCCGCGTGGTGCTGCGGTTGGTTGGTCGGTCAGTCAGTAAGAAATGGTTTTTTTTGTTTGTTTTTTTTTCAAATTTTTGCATGACAAATATTGCAACCCATTGCAAAGAAACATAAAATAGAAAACACTTTTGTCTTCCACATAGGTACAAATGAACACATACACAGATTGAAGAAAAGCATGTAGACAAACATACAGGTATATTCAAGGCCGCTCAGGTCTGCGTGTGTCCCTCTGATTAACTCCAAGTAAACAGCCCGTCTTTGGAAAAGCAAGACACACGTCTCAGCACCCGAGTGAGGACCACAAGCTGAGGAATGAA
Source organism: Malacoctenus triangulatus (assembly GCA_032274725.1). Taxonomy (NCBI): domain Eukaryota; kingdom Metazoa; phylum Chordata; class Actinopteri; order Blenniiformes; family Labrisomidae; genus Malacoctenus; species Malacoctenus triangulatus. Next base: position 13,094,971 of record JAUESE010000062.1, read on the forward strand.
GATTGAATGCTATTGATTGGGAGGAGAGGAGTTTGACCTCCCCCAGCACACACTGCCCCCTACTGTCTGGATTTATATACATCAAAGAAACATGGGGGAAAGGGTAAGGGTTGCAACAACACATGCACACAACCAGTGAATCCAACAGTGACGGAAATTCTAAAAACAAGGACCCTTCCAACGCCTAAAACCCAAATACTCCCACCCCCTTTTTTTTTTTGTTTATCTTGATAACCAAAATAGTTCCCACCCCTTCACCACCCACTCCCAAGTCTTTCCATCCTCCTCCTCTACCCACAAAATCACAGGTCATTCCTGTTGGTTTCTATACAGTTATACAATATCCATGCACAAAAGAAAAAAGCGCACCTTCTCTTCAATAGGAGGTGCTGGTCTTTAATATTCTAAGAACATCAGGAGCACTTGAACACACCCAGGAACCTTCAAAAGTAACTGTGAAACTGTTTTTGTTTTTTTTTCAGAGAAAAGACAACTTAAAGGCAGAAGAAAGCTAACAATGAATATAAGATTATTCCTCCTTTGGTTCAAACATCAAAATTTTTGGTTTAAAATTCAGCTCCAATCGTATTTTTCTCATTTCTTTCTTTCTTTTTTTGTCTTTTTTTGTGTGTTTTCCATTGAACTCTGTCTGTGAGAGAGAGCCTGGAGCTATGCTTCTAAACTGAACAGCTCCCGCTCCGCTCTCTCTCTCTCGTTTCTATCCTCTTCTTCTGTCTCTTCTTTTCTTGTGTGACCCTCCACAGAAACATTCACAATGTCTTTTCCTTTATGAAAACAGTAAGTACATGCCGTAGCAAAAAACAAACGAGAGAACGTACGAGAAAAATAAGCAAACAAATAAAAGGAATTTAACAGTATAAAGCTTCAAGTCACAAGTTCCAAAACTAACTATCATAGTATCATAGTTTCATAATCATTGTTATCATTAGCAGTATTATTTTTCAGTTTAAATTACATAAAGTTTACATGAAAGGTTTTTGAGGTATTTCAGAATTAATTGTCAACACACGCCTACCGAGTCTTAGCACTAGCCAGGGGGAAAGGTTGACTGGACGGACGAGGTGGAGGGAGGAGAGAGAGTTTGTGTCAATAAACTGTCAGTGAGTCTTCCACACTTCTCCAGTGCAGCCTCTGTGCTTGCACACGGTGGAGAGAGAGAGAGAGAAAAAGAGAGAGAGACATTAAGTGGGCAGGTTTCTTTTTTTTTTCTTTTTTTTCTTCCACGTCTACGGTCCCTCCTGTGCTTGGAGCCGCGGCCTTTTTTACCCCGCTCTTTCTCTGTTACACAAAAATATCTCTGATGAGAGCGAGGTAAAGAGGCCGGGAGTGGAAGCACAGTGGGCAAAGAGTGAAAAGGGGGGAAATAAAATTTAAAAAAAAAACTCCAAAGACTGACGAGCTAAAAGAAGATCAACAGTACAGTAACAAAGACTGACAGATTAAGGAGAAACATATCATTTTGTTTTAAATAAATAGTGTATAGAAAATGTTATATAGACTTTCTACATGATAAAGTGCTTGTATTCTAGTGTATCAAGATGGAAAGTCAATATGGGAGAAAATGCTGACACAGCCCCCACTCTGTGTCCCTCTCTTTGCCCCCCCTTTCTGTCCATCCAATTATGGGTGCATTGTCTGTGTGGATGTATTTTTGCAAATGGGTGTGCAGCGTCTGTGTGTGTGTGTGTGTGTGTGTGTGTGTGTGTGTTGTGTGTGTGTGTGTGTGTGTGTGTGTGTGTGTGTGTGTCGCCAGTGCAGTCCCACCCGTGGTTGAAGGGAAAAGGCACTCAACTCTGTCTGCAAGGCAGCCACCTCCTCCGATGTGGCACGATGCAGTCTGACTGCGCTGTTACTACAAACATGTCTGTATATATATATATATATGTGTGTGTGTGTGTGTGTTCGTGTGTGTGTCATGTGATGGGCAAACAAGGGGGGGGGCTGCTATTTTTTGGTTTGTGTCCCCCTAGGCAGTTTGTGACTGGTAGGCTGCAGTATCTTTGGTATTGGTGGCGGTTTCACAAACCACTCAGCTTGTGTGAGGTAGCCACATTGGTTCTCACTACAAACAAATGTCATTTTGTCAGCTCGATGCCTCAAGCTGAGTCTAGCTATTTACCTAAGCTCGCTGAACTGTATACCACAAGTCAATTGAAGCTCATCTTCCTTTGGCGACTTTAACTCACTGCTTACAGCAACATGAAGTTAGTCAGTACCTCCTGATCAACTCCTCTACGACGACCGTCTCTTCTCTACGCTGCACCACTAGTCTGACTACATTGTTGGAAATGCTACAGTTGCATCTTAAGACCATACAGATAACTATTAAGTCCCGAGCTTTAACCACGCCCCCCCACCCCCACCCCTACCCCCACCCTCCCAACACGCACACGCACACACACTTCCCCCACACCCCACCCCACCCTCCAGGAAAACATACTGAGTCAGCCAGGACATTTGGAGGTCACAATTCGTCCCCCTTCAGGTTTGTTTGTTTTTTAACCCCATTTCCTGGTGCTCAGCTTAAAGGGGGGGCTGAGAGGGCCGCAGTTCTGACGTGTGAAATGCCAAAAGAGAGAAAGCGTCCACCGTGTATTCGTCTCCTCAGCAGCTCCCTGTTTGTTTTTTCTTTTGTTGTTCCTCTCATTCTTGTGGTAAATGTCTCCTCCAAGTCTGTATTCACACAGAATGCAAAAGAAAAGGAAGAAAAAAGAAAGAACACGTCCTTCGCAGGCCTCAGTCCTTGCATCCCTTTTTCCCCCTTTTTTAAAAAGTCCTTCCTTTTTTTGTTTTTGATTTATCAACAAGGTGCCTTACTTATGCACAACAGAGCACAATAGTAACAAGAAATAGAAACTTTGTGTCTATGGTACTAATTAAATACCCGCATCAATATAGAGAGAGGAAGAGAGAAGGAAGGGGGATTTCGGGAGAAGAGGAGAGCAATGGGGTTAGAGAGGAGAGAGGAGGTAGAGAACCAAAGATAGAATGAGAGATTTTCTTCTTCTTCTGCTTCAAAATGTGTCCAGTGGTGTATCGAAGACATTTTTTCCATTGGATTTTTGTAACACAGCTTGTGTGTGTGCGTGTGTGTGTGTTTGTGTTTCCACGTGTGTGTGTGTGTGGTGTCTGTCGTTTGAGGTTTGGTTATTGTACGCCCTAAAATCTGATTCTTTTTTTCCATTTTTTTTACTAAAAAAGTAGACTTTAATTCAGTTAAAAGCTGATTGTTGGCTGCTATGGCACACACCGCCCCCCCCCACCCCCACCCGCCCCCATCAGTGGGGCGCACTGTAGCTGTGTGTGAACCCTAGTACCATTTTCTCTGACTCGCATTAAGGCAGTAAGCATTGGCACTAATTGTTGTAGCGTTTTAACAGCTGAGTGTGGTGGTTAGCTTTGGGGTTAGCTACTGATAACCCTTGTGTGGGAATAACCACGAGGTTGAATCGCATCTGTCCAGAAGTGTTGAACAGATGTGATGGATGAGTGGACGAATGGGTGGATCAAAAAATAAACAACAAACAAAATGGAGCCTCCTGTTGGTCGCTGAAATAAAAGCCTGCACCTCGCATGTCCCAGTCTGCCTGGCTGCTAACTGTGACTCTGTTGCACTCTGAACCCCCCCGCCCTTGTGTACATCTTTGTGTTTTTGTTTCGTCGCCGGATCCCGATTGCCCAAATGAATCCCTGCCTTTGCTTAATCCCTGCGTTTTCAGCGTTGGCTTGAACCATCCCCCTCCTCCGGCTTCACTGGTGCTGGTTGGATGAGGAACAACAATAGGATAATGGTTAGCTATTGATCTGCCTTCAAAGAGCTGCGAGGGCCTGAATGTGTTGTGCCGTGACTTCTCCTCAGCATCTAGTGGCTCTTCCCTCCCTCTCCTCCACTCTCAAGCCCCCACCCCACCCCATCACCACCCCACCCCATCCCATCACCACCACTCCCCCTACCCCCATCCTTCGCTTCGCTGGACACAGCTCTCTGCTATCAACAGCAGGGGGCACTGTTGCTCTGCCGTGCGAGGCAGTGACTGGGGACCTGGAGGTGTGCTGCTGCTGCTGCTGCTGCTGCTGCTGCTGCTGCTTGCAGTAGGAGTGAGGCCTTTGTGTCCCCATCTCCAGCGGGTTCCATGTGCTCCTCTCACATCCTGCTTTTGGTGTGCAGCTGTAATGTAGTTGGCTGGGTGCCCGAGCGTGGTGGTGGTGGTGGTGTTGTCATCGTTTGGTTCTCAGTTATTGATCAGAAGGAAGAGCTCCCAGCAGAACAAAGAGCGTGTCCAGACGTCTCACCCGGCCCTCTCCTGTTGGTCAGAGGAACGCAGACTGGCGGCTCGGGCTGAGAGGAACGGCGACACGTCTCCCCACAGGCCTCCAACATCTGTGCAAAAAATATAGACCTGGGCCTGGAAGACCTGAGTTTCTACTGCTGAGCGTCTTGAGTTTCACCTTCAGGAGGGGTCAAGGCCCCGCTCTCTCTGTCTGCATCGATTCATTTTTCAATTCATTAGTTTGCCGTATGATCAGGCTGAGCTGCTCTCTGAAATGGCTGGCCATCAGGGAATACCTTTGGCCGCGGAATGAAGGAGAGTACAGGAGGAGGGGGAGGTAGAGGCGGAGAATTGGAAAGCCTTGTTGTTTTTTTCATAGGCTGCGTTGTTTTCTTTATGACGGCCTTGTGTATGTGTGTGAGTGTGTGTGTGTGCGTGTGTGTGTGTGTGAGTGCCGGATGGGGCTCTGATAATAAGGCTATGTGCTGTTCTGTTGTCAGATTTATTGCCGTTCTTTCGCCCTTGTTGCTTCCGTGTGCCGGCGTGCAGGAGATGTATGAGAGAGGGGGAGAGAGAGTGAGGAGGAGGAGGCAGACACAAAGGAGGTAAGTTGAGGAAGAAAAAGCAGATTCAGTGGCTACTTGAATGGTTGAAGGAGGCCGGCGAGATGCAAAACGCCGTCCGACAAAAACAAAAAAACAACCATCAAATCTTTGGTGTCTCTTTACTTTGTCAGATGCCATAAAAATGATTTCCTTTCCAAAAAAAGAAAAAAAAGACGGAATCTATGATTGTCCTCGTGTGTGTAATGCAAAGTGGACCTGACTTCACGATTCACCCTCCAGATTATGCTTGTTGCAGGTGAGAGCTTGAAATTTGGACTGACAAAAAACGATGATTGCATGGCACAAAGGAATTTTTTTTTTAGGAAGGGGGACGACAGAGGAGGAGGAGGGGGGGGGGGGCAGAGGACACTTTCAGGCGCTTCAGGCCAGGTCGGGGTTGTTTGAGACAGGTTTCACAGCCAATTTCCCATGATGCCCGTCGTTCCAACCTGGTTTCCCCGAGCCCTCTGAAGTCCCCCCCCCCCTCCCCTCGCCCCCATCCCCCACCCCTTCTTTTTTTTTTTCTCTCAGGCCTTGGAGAAGGTGGTGGCAGAGGTGCCCGGCTGCCCGGGGCTGGTGCCATGGTCGTCGTGCCAGCGGTCCACACAGCGGCGGCGTGCATTCATGAAGAAGTTGCTGACGGTGCTGAGCTCCAAGCCGAGCTGCTGGGAGATGGTGATCTGCATTTCCTTGGATGGGCGCTTGTTCTCCTTGAAGATGGCGATGAGCGTGCGGCGCTGCAGGTCAGTGAAGACTAGACGTTGCTTCTTGGGCGCCGTGTTGCGGTCCTTGTGTTGCTCCTGTTCTTTGCGCTTGCAGGCTTGGTGTGGATGGCAGCGGTGGGAGGGATGGGGATGAGAGTGGGAGGCAGAGAGGAGGAAGAAAACACAAAGCAAGGTAAATATGCAAAAGTGACGATGTTGAAGAAAGCAAAGCGTTTGCAGCCCGGCGCTTAAACACATCCAAACGAGGTGATGCAGTGGCAGCAGAGAGGCTACAGCTCTATCTCTATTGCCATATTAAAGTTGATTTAAAGCTAATCCATGCCTGCTGCCCAGTGGGAATATTCCTTCCATCCTGCAGAGTGCAGACAGGGAGCCAGCCTGCGGTGAGAGAAAGATGGGGGTGTTGCGGTGGGGGGATGGGGGGGGGGGGCGGTGGGACTGGCTGT
>JAUESE010000062.1:13148812-13165489 GCA_032274725.1 Malacoctenus triangulatus
GTCAAGATCTCACCATAGTGAGATTATGACGCATATCTTAAAAGAGACATTAATTCTACACCAGGATGCGTTGGCTTAAATTTTACAGTCACTGTATCTAGTTCAGTGTGTCTCCTTTTTTTGTTAATACCAAAGAAACGAGTTATTCACAAAGCTATTAATAGCTCACACACATTGAAGAAAGTGACGGATGGTTTGGAACTATTGAATAAAAACTCTACTCTGCAGAAGTGAGGAACAGTGTAATATAAATACAATATTGGGAACATTTAAGTACTTGAACATGTTTAAAGTTCGTGTTTATTATTGCTTGAACTAGCTCAACATGTCCTCAGCATCCATGTTCCATGTGTGTACTGAGACCGTAGAACTTGTCAGCTTATAAATTGTGACTCAAAATAGTTTCTCGTGTGACAGATGTCACAGTCCATTATTGTCATTTAGTCTTGAATTTCAGCTTCTGCCTTAATCAAAGTTTGTGTTTGTTTCATGGCACCTTGGTTAGTTTCAGTGTGGTGACATATTGAAAGCAGTCAGAATAAGCTGTGACTTCCCAATATAGCCAGCTAATTACAAAGCAGTTTCAACTCTCTGTAGGATTACAGTAACCAAGGACAGGTGCTAATTTTAGCAGGTATCAAACACTTTGATGCACTGCGATGTCCTCTTAAATGCTGCATTAAAGTTAATAAATCATTAATTATGAGAAAGCTTTCAGTGGGAAATCTAGCAGTTCATGATAAGCAAGAGATTTTGCAAAGAAACAGATCAGAAACTTGGTAGACTTCTGAAAGCAACTTGTAAACACATATGACTTTGTTTGACTTTGACATGGTAATAACATCATATAGAATCCGCAACGCATCCATCAAATATTCATGTCTGTGGTCTTGATTTTGCTCCCAAGATACAATTCAAATTTAAGTATATATAGTTGTCTTTTGCTTTGTGGAAAGACCTTGTTCCAAATTGTGACTTTATTTTTGTTTTTTTTCCTTTCCAACAGAACATGGTCAAAAGTTTTCGGGTCTCAGACCTGCAAACGCTGCTCGCCTCGATGGGTCGCAGCAAAAGCGGGCTGAAACAGGACCTGGTGGGGCGAGCGCTGAGGCTGGTGCAGACCGAGTACAGCCCAGAGCTGCTAAAGAATGTCAGGCAGCTCTATGAGTCGCGCTTCCCCAAAACATCCGGTTGGCTGGCAGCACGGCGTCCCGAAGGCGTCCCCATTGCCTACTCGTCCCTCAGCTCCTCTCCCACTGCCACCTCTCAGGGCACAGACTACCTCAACGGCATTTCCAAACCGATCCACACACCTGCAACAGAGGTCAAGCTGGTGCCACTGCCCTTCTACCAAACTCTGGAAACACTGCTGCCGCCGACAGAGCTGAGTGAGTGCAAACTTTATTTATTATATTCATACTACTTATTTATGTGCTTGGAAGACATAAAATAATCTTTCACCAACTCATCGAACTGTTGCTCTTTCAGTCGCCCAGAACAGTGAGAAACTGCAGGACAGTCAATGCATCTTTGAGATATCACCCACTCAAGCGGAGCAGATCAGGAATGCAAGGTAAAACAAATTTAAAGTGAACTCCTGGTGATAATTTAAAAATACGGAAAATGAAATTAGAATTTAGCCTGTTCTCTAACCTATCATCATTTACTTCCTCAGCGAGCTTCGTCCAGGAATCAGATCTATCCAAGTTGTTCTTCGGTAAGTTTGTTGTGATAAGAAGAAAAAAAGATTTGCCATTCAGTGACTCGTGTTTAATATAACCTTTTTTTTCTTTCAAAGTGAAACATCACAAACATTCATGTTGTTTGGATGCACAGTCATTTGTCATCATTCATCTGAATCAGAAATGTTCTGCTAATCTGATTCCCACTTTTTGCTCTTTGTTGCAGAATTTGTTACACAGACTCGATTGGTGTTCAGGAGGACCAGTACCCTCCCAACATTGCTGTTAAAGTCAACCAGGCCTACTGTCATGTGCCAGTGAGTTTATCACCATGAGCTACAGCACACCTTCATCACACGCATGCACGAGCTAAAGCCGAATGTTCTGATTGTTTGACATAAAAATGCAAGTGATGGTGTGATTTTCATGCAGAAATAATGCAAATCTCTGTAAGGCTTCATGACGTATCAGTGTTTACTTATAAGTTGTAATTTGCTTCTGCAGGGATATTACCCCTCTAATAAACCTGGTGTTGAGCCTCGTCGTCCCTGTCGACCTGTGAACATCACTCCTTGGTTGCATCTCTCCAATCCAACAAACAGAGTCACCGTCACCTGGGGAAACTTTGGCAAGGTGAATGTCCAATGCTGGCCGTCACTGGAGTCTAGATTCACCTCAGCAGGCCTGTCCGGCTGCTCCTTATCAGACCCCACAGAGTGCCAGGACATGCAGAGACCTGTGGAGCTTCTAGTATATCATGGGCTTTCCCTGGTGGTGGTGGTGGTGGTGGTGGTGGTGGAGACTTCATGCTTCTGCAGTTTGACTGTGACTCTCACCAGAGCTCCTGTTTGAACCTGTTGCAGAGCATCAACAGTAAAGTTGAAACACCAGGAGAAGCAGCAGCTCCTGTGTGTCTGAGCTGCAACAACTAGTAGAAGATTTGTTCACTTGGTTGATTGTCCTGATAATTTCCCACATTTCCTTCAATATAAGATGAGAGGAAATATTTTTTGTTATTTTTAGGTTTCAGTAGAATTTCTTAAAGCTCTTGTTTCTCTCATGGCTACAGTATTTTTTTTTTAATGATGTTCCATGGATGTTTTTTTCAGCGATACTCTGTGGCGGTGTATTTAGTGAGGGTCTTCACTGCATCAGACCTCTTCAGCCAACTTAAACTCTGCTCGGTGGAGAGTGCAGAACGTTGTCGTGAACGCAGTGAGTCTCCTGTTCTCATATGTACATATAAAATCCACACATTTTATTTCAAAAATACAGTTCTGTCTTTATACATTTCTGACATTTTGTTAAAAAATGTTTTTGCTCATTGAAGAAATGTCATAACTTCCATTTATTTCAGTTCAAGACAAACTACGTTTTGATCCAGAGAGTGAAATTGCAACCACAGGCCTCCGAGTTTCTCTCATCTGTCCAGTGAGTTCCTTTCATGTCCAGATTTGTCTGCAGTTCTTTATTTTGTGTCACTGAGGATGACAAACTCACTTGAACTTTTGTTTTTGCAGCTGGTGAAGATGCGGCTCGGAGTGCCATGCCGAGTTTTAACTTGTGCCCATCTGCAGTGTTTCGACGCGGTTTTCTTCCTGCAGATGAATGAGAAGAAGCCCACATGGACTTGCCCTGTTTGCGACAAACCGGCTCCCTTTGAGCTGCTTACTATCGATGGGTAAGGAGGCAGAGACATGCTCTCACTTGTCACACTCCTGAAGCACCATTTTTCTTTGAATGAATTATGAAACTTCACAACTTGGAGTTTTACGCGTCTGTGTTAAAAACAGCTTGGTTGAGGAAGCTTCATACATGTCAGAGCTTTTCTTGATTTATTATTTTAATCGTCTGCAGAGTTTTAATGTGCAACACAATAAAGACCATTTCTTAGTATTTCCTCGCTAACAACATTTTTAAAGTTTTCACAATGAGCTCGTTTCACCCTTAACATTGAAGCTTTTAAATTCCTGCAAAGTTTCACAGACACGGCCTTTTTTCACTCAGGCTGTGAGTGTTGCACGCTGGCATCCAGGTTTATTTACATTCCTCAAAGTTCAGCTCGTCTGAAAATCCCTGATTGAGCACATCTGAGTTTTTACTTTCAGAGAGGCTTTTTTCTAAATTTTGATTTGATTTTCAGTTTAAATATTTGCAATTTTTTACGTTTGTTCTTGGAGCGCAACCTGAATGATCTGTTGTCATGCAATTAAAATTGCAGTTAGTTGTCACAAACAAAAGAAATATTATTTTTCAATAAAATAAAGGTATTTCTGAAACAAACAAAACCCACATTATTTTTTTCAACTGTGAAATTCCAAATTGATTAAAATGCATCACTTCCGAATTTGAATATTTCAAAGCACTCTTATTTTATTCTGTATGAATTTGTTTTACAAGTATTGAAGATTAGAAAAAGTTTCTCAATATCAGAATATTTTGTGTTTTTCCCTTGTAAGCCATAATTTTACAGTCTCTATTATATTTGAAAATTCTCAGGACTCTGCAGATGAAGTGTTAAAACGCATTTCTTCTTTTCCAATCATATTCAAGTTGTTTTGCAATGTGGTGATGTAAAAACGAACTGGCGTGTGTGTCCCCTGTTCCTCTGGCCAGTCCCTAACCGGCTGTGTTTATTTCAGGCTGCTATCTGAGATTCTGAAGGAGACGAGTGAGGACATTGAGGAGATTGAGTACCTGACAGACGGCTCCTGGCGGCCCATCAGAGATGACAAGGAGAGGGACCGGGAACGAGAACGCAGCAACACACCCGACTATCCTGTCCTTGATATATGTGAGTATCTTATCAGTGCAGTAGAAAGCTGCTAGAAGTACTATATCCAATAGTGTTTTACTTGATCATAGTTGGCAAAGATGTTCTCATTCTTGAGGTAAGTATGTCAAAAAAGAGAAAATTGCAGACACTAAAAAGTAGTCCAGCTAAGAGATTGAGGGACAGTTTTTCACTTTTCCCTCAAGTCTTTATTTTTAGGCTTTACTCCAAAATAAGGCCTTCAATATCTGTTGCTGTGAATCTGCTCGACTTTTATGTGTACATGCACGCAGCAGTCAAGCTAAGCCAATTATTGGCTCTGGTGGAAATGAAAAGGTTGCGAAAAGAGTCATAATCCTTTTGGTAAACTTGGTGAAATGGAAACAAAAAATAAATAACATATTTGTCATATTTGAACCAGATGCAGGAAGCTGTAAGAACTGCGACGATGTCTTTGTCGCTAAAGATAGTGTTTGTGTCTGCAGGCATTCCTGAAGCGAACGGCCACTCTCCGGCCCACAGCAGCACCAGTCTGACGGGCAAATCTGGAAGCAGTTCTGTGGGGATGCCCAGCGTCGCAGGAGGAGCCGCTGCCGCCGCCGTGGCACTGGGAGGAGGCGCAGTGGTAGATCTGACTCTTGACTCCTCTTCTGAGGAGGAAGGGGGAGGGGCTGGAGGAGACAGCGAGGACACTGAGGACAGCGCCGACAGTCCCGCCCCAAAGAGGGGCCGTTACGACTACGACAAGGACCTGGTCACAGCCTACTGACCCCGCAGTCTGTCCCCTCATTGACTGACACACATCCAGAGACACAGAGGCAGGGGGCTGAAAACTTGAGGACAGGAAAACAGTCATCCACTAAATGCAACAACGCTCCTTTATGCCCAGAAAAACTTGGAGTGTTTTAGCAGCTCCAGTTTATATCCTGACAGACAACACATGATCACTCACTGTTAGTGAATCTTCAGTCTTTACTGTTCACCACTGGACGTAACTCTTTTGGCCACTCATCACCTAGCAGTGAACATCTGTACCGTCCCGCTCCTACGACAGAGACTGAATGGATCGAGCACGCTAACCACCAACACCTTTGCTCCTCTTTCCAGACTATCTCCTCGCTACCACCCCGTCTCTCTTTCTGTGACTTACAGGCTCGTTTAGCCTCGGGCGTTCATTTTTCGCGTCTCCAATTCTAGTCTCATCTATGATGAATAGGCAAGGTCATACTGGAGGCTCCTCGGTAGTTTTGGGTGGAAAGTGAACAATCAAAAAGTGTGAATCATTTTGGGGGGGTGGGAAGCAGTGATATCTGGAGTGTGATGCAAATTTCAACCTCTCCTTTTGTGTTCTTTGTGCACGGAATAAATTTGAAGCTTGAAAGTTTTTTTTTCAGGAATTTATCCTTTTACGTTATGAGAAGACAGCACACAATAATACAGGCCTCAATGTGTGATGCTTTCCATTTTTATTTTGTCCTTAGATAAAGAGAACCTACCTCAGTCATACAAACTAAGCAGACTGATCAGAGAGTAGCTTTGAAGGAAGGAGAGGACAGAAGAATTGAAGAGTCTTTTCGAAGCCAATTTTACACTGGAGATTGTGTTTTCCTGAGTTGATGCTTTTTGTTTTTTTTGATTCCTTTGTTCATGCATCTGTTCCCACTGCAGGAACTAAACTCCTCGGCCGAAGGTGAGACGGTTTGTGGCTGGTGACGGATCAGCTCCCGGTGGAACTTTGCCACTTTGTAAAGCATTACTGATATCCTGACTTTAGCGCGAGTCATTTGGGTTGATTTAGGAGAGAGGGATTCAATTACTGTACGGCAGGTGTGCCAAAGCAGACCTTTGTAAAGATTTCATTGACAGGAAATGGTTTTTGAGGTTTTGGTGCCTTTTTTGTTAAGTGGTGAAGATCAGTTTGTGTTGTTTTGGTACCAGCTGAGCTGGCCGATCTGTGTGACCCCAGTCTGAGAGCGATTCCTTCTTTTATTCCATTATGATTTTCTCGGTGTTCCAGTCGGAGGAAAAAAAAGTACAAAATGGAATTTGAAAAGTGCTGTCATTCATTTGCCCCGCGTTGTTGTGTCCAGCTTTGAAAGCATCATATTTATTTATTTGCTTCACATTTATCAGTCGTTTGTGGTGTGTCCTCAGATTCTTTGGGCTGTAGTTCTGTACAGACTGTAGCTGTTGATTGCAGATATCAGGGCACTTCTGCTGCTGGGATTTAGGTGTTAAGATATAATTGATCCAGGCTCATTGCTCTGCTTATTGATGAACGCTGCTTTTCTTTTCCACTGAAGGAATCCAACCTGGGTCAGGGCTCCATTCAAGCTACTTTGCCGTGCAGGGTTCAGCACGCCTGACACAACAAAACTTAATGAACTGTCGGTAAGTGCAAGTTTAGAGTCATCGATTGGTTCAGTCCTGCCTGGACCGAGCAGTGCTGCTCCGTCCTGCAGCCCCACTCGGCCTCTTTTCAACGCAGATGAGGTCGAGTCTATTTGTGGGGAAAGAATCGGACTTTAATTGCTACAAGCTGGAGGCTCGCGACTAATATTTCTCTGTATTCGCACTAGTTTTGTCGGTAGGTGGTTGCTGCCTGTTGGATGGGCGCTCTCTGGCTGGATGTGCAGACTCTACGGGGGTCCGCAGGCATCAGCATTCCTTCGATATCAAAAAGGTGTTGACATCTCGTTTTCAGTTGTTTGCACTTTCTTCCGATACTTCAGTAGACCTTTATGGCTTATTTATTTGAAAGCCCTCATCTAGTGAATATTAAGGATCTCGCTCCGTTCTCGTCAGCCAGCTCCTGCAGTTTGAATCAGAAAATGTGAAGAAGAAAAAAAAAAGGCAGCGGTTTATTTGCTCCACCTAGCGGAGTCCAACATGGCACGCCTCCTCCTGTTTGTTGTGGTGTGATCAGCACAGACTCTGGTTTTGTTTTGACGGCCTGAAATGAACCGAGGGAGTGACATTCACACATCGATCCGTGGCCACACTCCTGCGAGTGCATCCTCTGATAAGGTTTATGATTGAAAAAGGTGGATAGAGTCAGATCTGGTCTTCCATTTTCCTCCTTTTGACAGCTTACAAAATCAATATACTGATGGGAAAAAAGTGGGAATGTATACAGAACAGATTGATGGCCTTTTGCCCGTGATACATCCATCTGTCCCTGAAGATGATATTTAGCAAAAAAGAGAAAAGGGTTTGAACTAAATTGATGTACATTTCAGGACTTTAACACCTGCCTTTGACGAGGCAAACTATTTGTAAGTAACTGCTATACATATGAAAATGATGGTAGGTATAGAAGGTCGTTGTTTGAGTGGACATCTTACACCTCTCATTACTTTGTGGGTTAAAGATGAAAGGTGGTGCAAGTTGCTACTGTGGAACTGAGCCAGATAAGAGGGCAGGAGGTGTTGTGGGGGTCTGGAGAGAGCTGAGGGTCTGGTCCTTTTTTTTCCTGTAGTGGCATCTCTTCTTATGATGGATAAGGTAGCATGGGCAGAGGCTTACAATCCATGATGTAAATGTTTTGTTTGTTGTGTTTTTTTTATATGTTCATATTAAAAAACAATAAAATTTAAATGATATTTTATTAAGCCTTGAATTGCCTCCAGTTGTTCCTGTAGGCAAGCGGACAATAAGAAGCTGTAGAGGGCGGCAGCAGCTGCTGAGGCCACTGAGAGCTTGGAGGACTGGTTCGAGGTGTGGGTTGTTACATCCTGTAACCAAATGATCAGCTCGAGACACACTTTTGATGCCTGTTGGGGGAAAAAAACTGTAAAATTTAAAATGATCGTATTCTAACAGCTGTTATTGACGTGTGGAATTAATTAAAATCAGTTCTTAAAAAAAGGTGTTGACTTCTTTTTGTCATTTTGAATTCATCTCAGCATTTTAGGCAGGATCTGCTCGGAGATTGCAGCTTTGTGTTGGAGTTTTTCTCCTTAATCTGCAGGAGTTTTATTAAGAAATCAACTTAACATCAGACCATGAAAGACTTAACACAACATCTATTGATGCACCAGATATAGAGTTTGATACATTGGTCCCAAAGTGGATAAGAAATTGTCATACGTGCATTGTTTGTAGATTATCGTTCAGTGTATGACCTCATGGACTAACTTGTGGTCACTTGTTTGTAAGGTGTTAACTTTTGTTGCCCCTCAGGTGTTCCGCCTGTAAGAGAATACAGTTTTCGACGGGTAAATGATTTGCTAACTTGACAAGTCGTTGGACACAATGGAGCTTATTGGGGAAAGAAATAAATGGATGTAGTGTTCAAGCAGCAATATTGACTCCGACTTTCATTCATTAGACACACCGACTATCAGAGCTTCAATTATGTCATCCAGGTGTAGCAGCTCTGGGGCTCGGAGCCTCGGCTCGGCCTTTCCCACAGGAAAATGTGTACTTCAGTCATTTTAACTTTGATTTATTTTTTAAAACTTGGGCATATTGAAGTGACCTGGCATCAAGCCAATTTGCTGTCATAAGTCAGAGGAAACTATAGGCTATACCAGAAAGCACAGTGTGAGTACATGATATAACACATGGGGGGAAGTCTCATGCATAATGTAGGTTCTGAATCCTGCAGGTGAACATTTTCTCAAATATGACCTTTAATATCAAGTGAAATCAGCCATGCCAACTATACATTATGTAAAGGTAGATGTGAAAACTGTCATTTTCTAACAAAAACAGTTTAAGCAATGAAATGAGGTTGATGGTATGCTGGCTTTCTTGACTTGCAGTCGTCAGTCCCTCCTTGTCGCCAGTAGGTGGCAGTGATGCTCTTTGGTGTGTGTTTACGAGCTGCCAATAAACATATAGGAGTGCTGCAGAAGAGGCTGGATAAGATACGGTTAAACTGGTCCTGTTCCCCATTAAAAGCAGCATACTAAAGTTTTTTTCTCCCCGACTGCTGACGCTGTACGCCCCCATCCCGTGAAATCCGTGTCCAGCTAGCAGGACAGTGTGTCGTGGTTCATGCGGGGCTCTCCCTGTGGGTGTCACACAGGTTCTGATGCTGCGGGCAGCAGCTGCTGCTTCCTGTATTGAAGCACCAGCAGTCAGAGCCAAAGCCCTCTGCGCTACAAAGCCCCACACCCTGAACCGAAACACGGCGGGATTTGTTGTCCGGACGCTGAAGCAAAACAGCGCAGTCGGCGTTCCGGTGTAGGTGCCGGTGAATCCCGCGGCGGGCCGTTTTGTTTTTCTGGCGGAAGCTGAGAAGCAAGTGGCCGCACTTGGAGCCCGACAGACGCAGGGCACGATTTTTACCGGAGCTGACGCTAGCTGCTGGAAGCTAGGCGGCTAATGGCTACTAGCAGCAGGTAGACACACCAGACGCGGGCAGTTGATGATAATGTATTGACTGTACATCCCGTCGATGTACCGAAGACACAACCTAACGTTTCAGGGACACCCCGGTATGTCACGTTTCATTAAACGAGCTAACTGACATGCTACCGAAAGTGTACTAACTTCGCTAACGTTAGCTAGCCAAGTTACTAGCCTCCGAGTGCAGATCCTGTTGCATTTTTTTTCCCCAGACAGACTTTGGGTGAGGGTTAGATTATCAGCTGCCCAGCTCGCTGCAGGTTAGTGTTTCAGTCCAGAGGCTCGGTCAGACTAGTTGCTACAATGCCCCCCAAGAAAAAGCCCGTTCCCCTCAACATCAAGCCCATCGGAGAGGGACAGGCCACTTCAAACACCATTGATGCTGCATCTGAGTAAGTACCTTCATCAGTTCAATTCAGTCACACTTGTGCTTAACCTTTCACCGTTTGAACTGTCTGAATTGTTTATGCCGATTTATACACACTGCATAACGAGATTTCTCTTTGCCACCATGTAAGGTGAGATGTCAAATGTCCCTGACTCACACATTTTTCATCAGCGTTTGTTTCATAAACATTGCTGGACCGTCTGTTTCGCCTCCTCCCAGAGCCAACCTCGAGGCCTTACAGAAGAAACTGGGCGAGCTGGACCTGGACGAGCAGCAGAGGAAGCGGCTAGAAGCTTTCCTCACCCAGAAAGCTCAGGTTGGGGAGCTGAAGGACGAGGATTTTGACCCCATATGTGAGCTGGGAGCCGGAAACGGTGGAGTGGTCAACAAAGTCCGCCACAAACCCTCGGGCTTGGTCATGGCTCGAAAGGTAACCATTAATGTCTGCTGCTTTGAGGGGGCTGGTTTGGATCCTTTTTTTCCCCGCAGGTGGAGCGTGGCGGTGGACTGTAGCTGTGTCCGAAGACATTCCAGTGATGTTTTTGTTTAGTTTTAGATTAGGAGAGTTTAGATTGATGCGTCGCACACGGCTGTCCAGCTGAATCTGGTTGCACGGTGCTTTATAGACGAAACTGTAAGGAGAGAAGCACCATCACTAAACTACACAATCAGATTTAAACTCAACACGCACGTCTCAAAAATATTCACATTCTTCAGTTAAATGCAAAGACAGGTAAAGGAAGTAAGTACAGGAAGGAAATGGTGGTGGTTCTGAAATATACTGAAATTATGAATGTGCTCTATAATCAGTGTTGTCTGGCTGTTTTGTTTTTTTTTCTCCCAGCCACGTGACGACTCGTGTTCCTTCCAGACGTGGTCATTTCTTGTCGCTCTTTTTCTCTTTTTTTGGATTTCAGTTTTTCTGCTCCTTGTACTTTGAATGAATTTACAGGTTGAAATTGTAAAGAAAAGTAAAACAAAACCATTTTCCGGAGTTGCCAGAGAATTTACATGTTAAGTGTGTAACCCTCACAAAGAATCTGATTGTCACGGACTCCTTCTGATAATGTGAAGTGCTCTGCTCAAGTACAGGGCAGAGTCCACTTCATCGCAAAGATAAACAGGAACTTCGATGGTTGTTACACACCTTTTGAGTACGAGCCAGTTGTACAAATGTCCGCATTTTTTGCAGGAATGTGTTTAACTGCCCCAAAGATAGTCGAAGTGACACCCCACACTCGTTACACATTTTCTCGTATAGTCTTCTCTTGTTTCTCATTGAACAGTTCAGACTATACAGAATTATTCGGGCTCCGTACAGACACTGCAGTTGCTGTTCACACAAGCTCAAGCTTGTTCACTCTGAATTCCTTCAGTGTGTGCTGACCTGCCGCTCGATTTTGCACCAATAGTTTGGCAGATTGTGCTCAGCCATTTGGAAACGTGAGCACTTGTCTGTGTGTGTACAGACTCACCGGCATAATCTTAAGGGATGCTGCTGCCACCTCTGGAATGTCTCTCTCAGTGAGCGATCAGTGATCAGTCAAAACTTTGTTGCGTTACATGGTTTTGTTGATTCTGCAGTACATGGTTTTACTTTGTGCCTCCTCAGTTGATCCACCTGGAAATTAAGCCTGCCATCAGAAACCAGATCATCAGGGAGCTGCAGGTGCTGCACGAATGCAACTCCCCTTACATTGTGGGCTTCTACGGGGCCTTTTACAGCGACGGAGAGATCAGCATCTGTATGGAGCACATGGTGAGAAATCTGTTGGCTCAGGAAACAAAACTGAAATGGTCGGGAGCCAGCAGCTTGTCTTTTGCTCTTTCAGGAATGGTATTTTTCTGATGTCACTCCCAGCGTGAACACTTCTGTCTCAACAGGACGGTGGATCACTGGACCAGGTGCTCAAGGAAGCACGAAGAATCCCAGAAGAAATCTTAGGAAAAGTTAGCATAGCTGTAAGTATGTTTTTCACCCCGCATTGGCACTGATGTGTAAATAACGGTAGAAGTGTGTTACTATGCATATTTTTATACACACATTGCTCATCAGGGGTGTGTCTCCCCTTGTGGCATTGCTTAACAAGTTGTGTGCCGTCCAGTCATGCATCAATCACATGTGGTGCAGCTTGCTGCATCTTCGACTCCTGCATCAAGTTGGAGATACAGTCATTAAATCAGCTGAAGGTTTTGATGATGCTTAGTATCTATGTGAGGGATTTCATGCTATGAATGAATGCTATCTATTTTACCCCTTTGTGTATCGGGTACGACACCTTTGCTCTTGCTTACAGGTGTTAAGAGGACTAGCGTACCTGCGGGAGAAGCACCAGATCATGCACAGAGGTGACTTTATTTCATTGTTTCTGTAAAATACATCATTGTCAATCCTCCTTCCCAATCATTTCAAAATGTCGCAGTAAATTAGGGGTTGGACTTCACCAAATCAGTGAGTCATTAACAGACTGCTGACATGAGTTGTGTGTGTGAACGTGTTCATGCTTTAATTTTAGCTTCAGACCGTCATCATCGATGCTTTATAGAGTAAATGACACCTGAACCCACACGGTCACAGTTTCTATAAGAAGCCTTTGACTTGTTGTAATCTCAGTGTTGTGAGCTGGTGTGAACACTAGTGGATCAAAGGTCCTGCACGTACATCTCTCTTCTAAGAGGTTGTAGGTTGGCAAAATTAAGCTGTAGCCCCTAATTTCCATTGTACGTGTGTGTTGCGTGTCCGCCCTGTGCTCCACCGTCCATATCCACTGGTTAGAAATGTGGTGCTATCAGTTCAACTCCACACAGAAATTTAAACCACAAGGACCCACAAATTTACTTATCGCACAATCCAGCAGGTCATTACTATAAAAAGCCATAAAACTGTTACAAGGTTGCTTACAAGGTGTAGGGCAGGGAAATATGAGCTGCTGTGAACATGGTGTGTGTTATTTTGAAAAGCAACTGGATCCATCATTTTATTTTCTTCCTGCCCCACATGATCGGCTCCGTGCTGATCTGCTGTGATATTTGTCACCGGAAGCTCCGTGTATCTGCTGCGGACACTCCAGAGTGCCGCAGCTGCGACGGAACCGGATCGCAGCGCAGCCACAACCAGCGGAAACGCACACTGGCAGGAATGGGAACATATCGGCTCGGCTGCCGTGCCGGAGCGCATACACAACGCACACAAATCCAGTGGGAACGAGGGATAATGTTTGAGCTGCCACAGTGCTCCCCATGATGCTGCAGCCACCATCATTCGCATGTTCTGTCAAGACAGTCATGCCACCAGTGTTCCCATTTTTTTTATGGGAAGAATCGCAGAGTAAACTACTCACTGGAAAATATTTTAGTATTTCTCTACTTTATCTTGTTTATTGTGCTAAAATGTCTTTGAGATTTCAAAGAACAAAAGATAAAGTAGGGACCGAACGATGAATGAGATTATTCAAACTCACTCTACAACAGTACGTCTCTACTTTTGTGAGCAATTGTTGTGGTTACCATAATGACTCCCATCCCTTCAGCATTAAAGGTGGTTCCATTTTTTTTAATGATGGAGACAACCAGCAGAGATTCAGACTGTGCATGACACATTACATTTTATCTAAAGAATGCAGGTTTAGCTTTCTTCTTCTGGCTTCTCGCTGCGCTGAAACGTACCAACATAAAGCATTGTGGTGTGGTTCCACTTTCCAAATGTTCCAAACTCTTTGGTTAGCCTAACCACCTTAAAACGTACCTCAATAACTCCATCAGCTCCTGCGGTCTCAATACTTCTTAATTCCAGTTTTAATTGTCTTCATGCTTTTCCCCTCTCTTTATGTGTGGCATCGACATCTTCAGAGCTTTTACACTCTCACCAAAAAGCCGACTCTAATTTGGGATCGTCATGAGTTCCTAATCTTACCAATTTGTAGCATGGAGCACAAAAACCTTTAAAAAAAAAGAAAGAAGCCATTTTCTGTGCATTCAAAGAGTCACACCATAGCAAGACAATGGCAGAGGCTTTTTTCACAGCAACTCCAGTGTGGAATCACGGGTGTGCTGTTGTGAAAGCAATGGTGGAGGGAGCTGTCAGTCGTGCACAGTGCGGAGCAGTGAAGTTTCACAGTGCTACAGGGTCGGTGGTACTCCAGGACCGAGTAGTCTGTGAGCTCAGGCGGTAATTACACCCTCTCAGATGTGATTACAGAGCAGCCGCGCCCTATTGACCCCTCCCTACACGTCTCCCTCCATCGTTCTCGCGCTCTTTGATGCCATCTCTTCCTCAGTCACCCTCCTCACATGTCCTTGGTCGGTGGGAGGGGGGGGTCACACACCGCAGAGGACAGATTGCAGGGCTCTGTCTCACTCCATTATTTTGTAGGATGTTTTTCAACAATGAATTGGAGATGTGGAGGACAGAGCTTGTTTTTAGCCCCAGTTCGCTAAGAGTGGAGGGTGTAGAGGCTGCGCACGCCAGCGACGGCACTCACCGAGCACTATAGGCCTGTTTTAGATATTTGGCTCAGAATATTTTCCTGCTGCAGCAATTTTTCTTGTGGACTACTGTAGCACGTCAGATGTTGGGGTGATCCACCTCGCAGCCCCTACACAGATGTCATGAACCCTCGTTCTCCAGTACTCTTGTTATTGTGTTAGAGACGCCATTAAACCTACGGTAGATGAGCTTCTGATTCAAAGCACTCAGACCGCTGCAGCAGCGCTTCATCCTGAAGTTTGTTGCTGCTTATCGCCTACATTGTTTACGGTCCCTTCAACCTCATATCAGAAGAACAGTGACTGAAATTGTGAATAAAAACCTTGAATTTACCATCTCACACAATATGATTTTCTCCTTATTTGGCCAAGTTCGTAGGCATATTCAAATATCACTTTTCTCAGTTAAAATAAAAGCTTCATCATTTTATGCTTGTATTAAACAGAAAACATTAATAAATACACAACCCTAAATGAAAGGTTTTATGTACAACAAAGGCCTTAATCTTTGTTTTCACAATCTGAAAGGCCCAAACCTGTTGAGTTTTTAAGCCAGAACTGACAAGGTGACCTAAGAACCCTGGAACAATAATAAGGTCTCATTGGGTCACTGATGTAAAGGGGGAGCTTGACCACACAGTGCCCCTAAAAGTTCAAGCTAAAATTTTAAATTGTGATCCTGGAGCTTTGAGAGATCTTCTCCAGGTGGCAGGTAAAAGTGACCACCTTTAATCTCGTCCTTACAAAGGAAAATCTTGTGTTGTGGGTTTAGATTGTTGACACAGTCAATCATCAAGCGCCCCCACCTCTACCTCTACCACTCAGTTCTTAGGACACTATCAGTGCAGGAAAACGATCCTGGCAGCCACTTGAATAACACTGAACTGACACTTGCTAGTCTCAACAGTTACGCCATGTGGACTGCTCTTTTAGGTGAGTAAGCAATGTGTCTAAGACCATCAGGAAGAATCTGAATGCCCCTCTAAACTATTTGTAATGGATGTCAGAATCCCCATCAACAAGCATCTCAGACTTCCTGCAGGACTTGGTCTCCACAAAACTGTTATGTAAATAATACGTGAAGAGAAAAGCTGACATTTGACTACTGCATTTGAAATTGTGCAAAACTATTGCCACGACACAGTGATTTGCTTAAAATCATTTCGATTTGCTTCACTCTTTACCCACTTTCATACTGCGTCTGATGAAAACACTTACTGTGTGTAACAGAACATATGATTAATAATTGAAGGAAAGCATGTTAATTTTAAGGAAGTCTGGTGCTCAGATGTTTTTTTGCATCAGTGAGTGCTATAAAAGGCAGTGTGAGGAGTTTGTGAGACACTTCAATGTATGTTTATGTCCATATCGCCCCTGCCATACAGATGTCAAGCCCTCCAACATCCTGGTCAACTCTCGTGGGGAGATCAAGCTGTGTGACTTCGGTGTGAGCGGCCAGCTCATAGATTCCATGGCCAACTCCTTTGTTGGAACGCGCTCCTACATGTCGGTGAGTCAGCTCTGCACGCCCGCGCCCCCACCCCTTTTCCTCTGGCCCTATCCCCACTTTCCTTCTGCACTTTTTCTCTCATGGCTCTTGTTCACCGATCCCGCCCTCCGCCCTCCCTTCCCCTGGCCCGCCCTCACTCCCCTGCCAAGTGCACAGAGCTGTGCCCAGGACGGGGCTCTCGAGCAAAGAGGGAGGCAACGGTGCTCGCTGCATTTTGTCCTCCTCCTCCTTTTTTTTTTTTTTTTTCGTCACCCTGAGACACCCTGTGGGTGCAGAGCCAAAAGCTACTTGTCTGTCCCGTCCTGCTCGCATCCTTTACTCACCAAGCGCCACTGGAGCACAGACACTTGCCCTTTGATTGTAATTCACCGCACACACAAGCACACCTGTCCTTGCTCACCCTTCGAAACTAAACCGCTCCAAAGCCGCTTTTCTCCCCCTGCCAAACCCACCCATCCCCTGTCCTTTTGCCCTAACCACACCC
>JAUESE010000062.1:13165589-13196028 GCA_032274725.1 Malacoctenus triangulatus
GCCCCGCCCCCCCCCCCCCGCCCCCGGCCAGGCCCCCCCCCCCCCCCCTGCCTCCCCCACTCCCCCCTGCCCACTCCTCTCCTCCACTTCCTCTGCTCTCCCTGCCCAGCCCTGTGCCGGACCCTCTGTCCCGCCTGGTTTCTTGGCTCTACCTGCTCCCTGTGACGTAGTTTGTGTGTTTCTCAACAGCCGGAGAGACTGCAGGGCACTCACTACTCGGTGCAGTCTGACGTGTGGAGCATGGGTCTGTCCCTGGTGGAGCTGGCCATTGGCCGCTACCCCATCCCCCCACCAGACACCAAAGAGCTGGAAGGCATCTTCGGACGGGCCGTTATGGACGGAGGAGATGGAGAACCTCACACCAACATGCAGAGGCCAAGACCACCAGGCAGGCCCATGAGTGGTATGGAAAACAAAAACATTTACTGAAACGTCTTTGGAGACTGGAACGGTGTCGTCACTGACAGGCTCACATTTGTGCGTTTTTGTTTTTTTTTCAGTCAATTAGATTTTATTTCATCCACAAAAAGGTTTTAATGTTTTTTTCCTGATGGATCTTTTCCATAGGACACGGGATGGACAGTCGGCCTGCGATGGCCATCTTTGAACTTCTGGACTACATTGTGAATGAGGTACAAAGAAACGACTGCATTTCCCAAAATAACAACCAAAAAAACAAAACTCCTTCAAATGTTTATGTCATGTTTGTTTTTTGTTCCCTCCTCAGCCGCCTCCGAAACTGCCACTTGGCGTCTTCACCAGTGACTTCCAGGACTTTGTGACAAAATGGTGATTGCTTTAAACGACATTTTTTGTTTGCACATAATGACTAAGGAGTAATGATACTTCTCATAGTGAGAATGAACGGTTCAGAAGTTACTGAGTCACAAACGATAGAGAAGCTTGAAACATGAGTTTCACCACCGTGTTTCTTCAAGTTACATACTGGACAGTGACAGATGGTATTTCCCATGTATGTGTGTGTGCGCAGACCAAATGAGAAATCGTCTGTAAAGTGAATGGTAGAAATCCAAGAGGAGGAACAATGACGAAATACCTTTTTAGGTACATGTTTCATTAACCTTTTCTACATTTCTGTGAACAGTTTGATTAAAAATCCAGCTGAAAGGGCAGATCTGAAGATGCTTATGGTAGGTATCTTTTAATATATGTTTGTGAGTTGAATGACTATTTTTTTTTTTTTTATCGTTTTATTTCTGAGTTGATTTTGTTCCCGGTTGTGAGCTCCCTTTGTTTGGCTTCCTTTAGAGTCACACATTCATCAAGCGATCAGAAGTGGAGGAAGTGGACTTCGCCGGCTGGTTGTGCAAAACCATGGGCCTCAACCAGCCCAGCACTCCTACTCGTGGCACAGAGTGATGGGGGGGCGCACCCCCTCCCCCATCACCCACCTGTGCTATCACCGACAAATCTCTGGGTCTCTTTCTGCATACACACATATGTACTGAACATGCACGTACGCAAGACATCACACACATACTGGCACTTTTTATCATCTTGCTCTTGGGTAAAACGGTTTTGCTTCCTCCCCCCCCCCCTTTCCCTCCCTCCCCCCCTATGTATTTCTTCACCAGCAGCAGAGCCCATTAAGTCATTGTACTGTAAGACCACAGCTTCACCATGACAGTGTCAAGAGCTCACTTTTCCACACTGCTACAGAGGATAAAAAGCACTGAAGGGCTGCCGGTGTGTCAGCTGAATTTGCATTGACAAACTTATTTTGTATTGTTGAATATTCTGTATTAATCTTTTCTATGGCAACAGTTGATGGCTTGTGGGACTGTATTTTAATAAATAACCTGCTGTAGAGTTGTGTTGGGCAGAAAATACCAGGGAAATCCAAACATCATCCACTCGTAATCTCTGAATATGTTTTATTAGAGGTGATTGCAATTATTTTGATTTACAATCATGTTTGCACTTCCCTCCAATACAACCATCAGACTTATGAGGCGAGTGCAGGACAGTGGAGTGTAAGGAGGCGTTTTCTTTCGAGCAAAGGAGCGATCGAGAGATCACTTTGTGAACAGTGTCACAAACCAAAGAGGGTACTCATGACTACTAAAGTTTCTCATTGGCTGACCATCTTTTCCTGTGTGCACATTCATGGACAGTACTTTGAATGTTCTCGTTTTTCCTTCAGTGATTCACGCACTGATCGTGTTTACGTTGTTTTTCTCAACCTACATTTCAGATCACATCCCACACTGTATGTCTCACATGGGAGGAGACGTATGCTGTGGAGGCCTGATTTATGCCAGAATGTCTCTATTGACAATGAGAAAACAATGATCAACATGTATTCATGGGATGATATAGCATGATTTATTGTCTTTCTAATAATGTATGTGTATTTTATTTCCCAAGATCATAATGGGGATGATGAGCTGGTGTTTTTTTTTTCTCACAAGCCTGAATCTGCAATGTTGATATGAAATTTCAATCACACAAATTGATTTGACTTTTTTTTCCTTTTGTTTTTTTGTTTCCTCTCTCTCTCTGTTGTTGGTCTGTACTTTACCCTGGAGTGTATTTGATTATGTTTTCACCGCACTTTTGCGTGTGGCGCTCCGAGCTTTCTGTTGGGACACAACCGACCTAAAGACCTGCTTTTGGACTTGAGTTGAAATACTTTCAACACTTTTCCTCGTGTTTTAACCCCATTAAATTTTGGTAGAAGTACAAACTGGCTTCAGACCTCTTGAGCAGTACAAACGAAAGATTTTAACCCAGGTCAGTGTTGGTCACATGGTGGTGCTGTTACTTGCTAGCCTGCCGTCTTGCTAGAGCTCTTGTATTCTCTCTGCTTATGGCTGCCCTTTCTTATTCCCCCAATATGTGCATTCGTTGAGAGCAAAATGAATGCATTGTCACTTGTATGTGTACAAAGCTATAAATTACAGGAGTACTATTTTGCAGTCTTAATATACAAAAAAATTGATTTATGTAAATGACAAGGAAAAGAGTCATTTTATTATATTATAAAAGAAACGTGTTGGATATGGTTACCATGTATAAAAAAAAGATTAAAATAAAGCCTATTTGTGAATGTATTACAAGTTTGGTTCTTGTTCTTACAGATATACCACATTTTGATACTGAAATAGCACTGATAAGTTTTCTCTGTTGAAAAATCGAAAAAGTAATATTTTAACATTCCATCCAGTAAAGACGAAATAAAATCACAACTGATTTGCACTCAAAAATGTGCTGGTGCTCGACTAGTCCGATGTAAAAATAAATAAAACAAGATTTCCTGACAGCATTCAAAGCCAGTTTGCACAGTTGGAACTGTGACAGGCCTAGTCTGACAGATAACAGAAAATGACAAGTAAAAAACAAATCATCCGCTCACTGACAAGTTTAGCAATAAGTCATCTTCACGCATCGATGCTCATTTCTGATTGGCTGTTAAGTGTAACGACGTTCAGAGGTCAGCCCAGGTTACCATAGCAGCTATATTTTACTCGTTAACTTTCTCACCAGAAACGGAGAAAACTAAATCCGTGTTTCATACTTGAAGACGGTAAGCTGCCTTTTTTTTCTGTTTCTCCCTTTCTTTCAAATACTTCATGGGATTTTTTTTCATTTCAGAGAAATTTTGTCCACAAGATACATTTTCCCTGTGACCACGACGCCCTAAAGGCCGTGTAGTTTTCAGCTAAAGCTAACCGTAGAAGCTGTTGATAGCTGACTCCCCATCCCAGTTTTTCTGCCGACTTTGTCTGTTGTAACTTTTCTTCACTCTCAGAAATGATGAGTCCATGATACATTAAAATACACAACACTAGCCAGACTATGTGTGCCAGCAACTATGTAGATAAAACACAAGTGGCATTTGCACAAGTTACTGCATATATTTTTTTCCTCGATGTTTAAAAAAAACGTGGGTCGAATTGAAAAGTAATTAGCTACTGGATAAAGTAACTCGTTACATTTGGCTCTGTTATTTTTTTCTATTAAGGCTCCTGCTCGTTATTGTAATAATGCTGCTGAGCTGTCAGCAGAACATTGGACAGATTCCTCACATTAACCTCATATACTGTTGAAAGGCCTGCTTCTAATGCTGCATTCAATTAAGTCATTGCAAACAACAAATCGAAAACAATTTGCAACAGTAACGCAAAATGTCTGATTATGTGTACTCTGTCAAATGGGAGCTTGACACTATAATGACAGGTTGCTGCCATTCTAGTTGGAAAAGGATTGATTCTGTCTTCCTAAAAAAGGCAGACAAAAAAGGGATTAAAGGAGGGACCACAAGAGAATGTTCTCCTGAATAAACAATCAAATGCACTGAGTCTTGTCAAAATTTACATTAATTCAAAGGACGTGAGGGAGTTCACCAACAAAACTGAAGACAAGTAAGAGCCAATTACTTGCTTACTCGCAGTCACTACGAACCTACGAAACAATTCACAAGTCTACAAGAAACTTTTTAGCACAGTCACTTAATTTATTACCAATTTGCTCAGGTTTTGCTGCGTATTCAGTGATGTCAAGTTGTTTTTTAGGGGGGTGGTGTGGGGGGTTAGCTAGTTGCTTAATCAAAACCATCTCTTAGACAGTAATGACAACAGCAGATCTGATGTGGGATGGCTGGCGTTGGAGAAGACCAGTTTATATTGGACTGAGAGGCGACATTGCTATAAAAAATGTCTGACCTCATCTCAGACTGCTGTCGACTGTGAGGAACTCGTTTTGACTGAGTGTAATTAGGGGCAACACTGAATAGAAGGCAAGTTGTGTAGATGCTGTTAATTCATTCGAACACATACATTGTGCTGTTTTATTTCACTTTGTTTGAAGTGTATCTACCTGTATCTTCTTCATTTAGGCTTCCCAATTATGGAAAGTGTTGACATCAAGCGTGTATAAGCTGCAAATCCCATGTTGCTCTGAAGTTTCAAAGCAGTTCCCATGTGCTTTGGCATACAGTGCTGATGTGCTCAACAGTGCCCTCTATGCAGACAGTTTGTCACTGCCTCCCTTTTTCTGAACAGCCCTCAATTGCCCTGCGTGAAGCTGTGTGGTGCTGGGCTCCGTGTCAGCGTAGCTGCGCAGCGGGGTTCCTGTGGGATTCAAGTCAAAAGACAACTTTTCATGCTCTCAGCAATATTTTCTAATGGCCTCTCATATGTGTGCTTTATTTGCATTTCCTAAATTCACAGGTGTGCTGGGATGGTGTATGTTGCAACGCAACACATTTAACGCTCCATCCCACTCTGTGGCACAATGGCTGGTTTGCGCTCACTGAGGAGGTGTGCGGGTGGGCGGTTGGAAGTGGCGCAATGTCAAGAGCGTGCACTGTAAATTTACACATGGGTAAAACACCATTCTGCAGAGCGGGTAAGACACTTTTCGACTTAGTAACGTCTCCCCTGATTCCTCACCTGTTGGAGCTTGGCAGGTATTATGCACGGAGACAGTGTGTGTCAAGGGGGTTGCTGGCAGCCCCTACTGTATGTGCTGGAATGTGCCAGGACTTGCTTTTGGGGTGGGACAGCATGACCTCAGGCAGTAGGATGGGTGGGTGCGACTCGACTTGCATAGAAAAGGAAAGGAGCAGCAAGAGATGAGGCGGGTGAGGATAGATGAGGCTCATGACTCCTTTTAACAATAAAACCACACACTGTAAGTGGTCAGAGAGAGAGAAACAGTGAGTGACATCCTCTGTGGTACCGCTGAGCGGGAACGCACGGGTTAATGATTTGTGTCATCACTGATTGACTTAATGACTTTGACAACTGTCCACTTTTTAGCGCATAGAAATTTCCATGTCACTTTTTGCTTTCCTAAAGAAGGAGGGAGAGGACACTGTGGGGGGAATGCTGTTTCTTTAAGAGAGAGAGAGTGAGTGAGTGAGAGAGAGAGAGAGAGAGAGAGAGAGAGAAAGGGAGGGACCTCTTTGCCCTCCAGAAACCAGGAAGGGAATTGAGTTGATCTGCTGCTGCTTGGTTAGCGCATACAGGGCTTTAAGCTGCACAACAGTGAGAGGGAGAGAGAGAGAGAGAGAGAGAGAGCTCCGGAGAGGAGGAGAGGAGAGGGCTGAGCTAACCCACAACAAGCACCACCACGGCCATCGCAGGTGAGCTAAAGGCACCCCTGCCATCCCCCCTTCTCTCTGCCCTGGGCCTGTCGAAGAGGAGAGAGCAGGGCAGAGGAGGAGAGGCAGGAATGAGGGAGGGGGCCAGAAAGGAGAGCAGGGTGGGGGGGTTGGCCGGAGAGGAGAGGTGGGTCGCAGCAGCAGTCCCTAGTCAAGGTTCCTCTTTTTTTTAATCCTCCTAAAGTACTTCCTCTGTACTGCTATGTACCTCTGGGGAATCTCGAGATAAAGTTTATAGGATGTGTTCAAGGCATTAACTTTTCAGGCAGGTGGAAGCACTTAGAGGAGGAGGAGGGAGAAGGGAGAGGAGGAGGCGGCAGCGACGGGGAGGGGGGGGGTCTCTCTCTCTCTCTAGAGAGAGTGGGTGGGGGGGACCGATCGAGGAGAAGGTAGAACCAAAAATAATTCTATTGGACAAGGAACGCGTAATGGCAACAACTTTTTTGAGGGCAGTGGGCATTGACAGGTTCAGAGCGGGCTGAGTTGCGCGCTGTGTGCACAGGGCATGCTGTGGTGGCATTACACTGTTTGGAACAGGAATAAGTCACAATTTGGGTCAGGAGTTTTAAGTGTGCCTGAAATGTCACTTGTGTGCGAGGTGACGAAAGAATTTACCTTGAATGTTCAAATACTGCTCTGACAGTCGAGTCTGAAATGTGTTTTGAATTTTTTTTTTCACTGCGAAGCTCTGCCCTGTTTGATGGCTGGTCTGTACTTTAATACCTGGCAGCCTGCTAGCAACATACTGTAGTGTATAATTCAGCCCTGAGTGCTTACGTTAGAGCAGGCTTGGAGATAGTGGGGGTGGTGTGGGGCGGTGGGAGCCGGGACTCGTAGTCTGCGGAGGGAACTGTAAACCAGGGCATATGGGGTTTCAGGACTATATATCCCAGCGTGCCTTGCCCTTGGCCATCCAGGAAATAGAACTGCCGCCAGCCTATCCCAGCTAGGAGGTGTGGTGAGTGAGCTGCTGTCAGGCCAATGAGAGAAGGGGATGCGGAGCTGAGTTGTGGGCTGAAAATAGAGGGAGGTGGGGTGGTGGTGGTGTGGTGGTTGGAAGAGGGGGGTGGGAGGTGTGGGGGGGGGGGGGGGGTTGGTGTGGGGTTGTGGGGGATCAGGCACGGGCTTGCGTGTATGACTAGGGCCACTCACAAGTTTCCTGTCTGGTAATGCTCGAGCCCTGCCCAGAGACGGAGGCAGCAGAGCTGGCCAGCAGGCAGGGGAGGCAGATAGGGCCCGGGAAACATTTTCTGCCTATTTGGTAAGCACTACAAAGACATCAGCATACACACACACTCTCACACGCTCGGTGTCCTCGGACTGTTGGAGTGAGGGAAGAGTGGCAAGCCAAGAAAATAAAAAACGGAGCATGTTATGGGTGGTGGAGAGTGATAAAGAAGGGGCTTGATGGAGTTCAGAGTTCTTGACCCACTTGCAGATAAAGGAGGGAGTAGCAAATAGGTCAGTGCTGAGTGTAAGGCGCCACAGAGAGTTCTGCTCTAGGTAATGGCCACAAAGTTTTTATTCACATTGTGCTAACTTTTTTAACTCTCTGCATTTTGCTTTTTTTTGCAATGCTGTTCTGAACCATGCTGGGTTTTTTTTTATGTTTTCATCTTCTCCGGTGATTAAATGGCACTGCTGCTATTATTAGGAGAGTGAAAAGATGAAGACACTTGCACGTCCTGTACTGCTGCTGCTTCTTCAGTGGGTGTTAAAGTAACTCTGCAAGAACCACCACATCATATGTTTGCTAGACTGTGGCCGAGCAATCGTGCTGATAGCTGACATGTTACAGGTGAGGTGTTGAGTAAGGGTTTAGTTGGGGAAAAACAAAGGTCTGTAAGTGACACCTCTCTTCTGACACATCTCATGACCGCTGAGTTTCACTGCCGGCTGATGCTGCCTTGGTGAACTCCACTGATGTTGAAATGGAACTAGCTCTGGTAAATTTGTGCACGATTCTGGAGTAACTTGTGTGCTCGCTGATTGAGCACAGTTTTCCTCTCCACACGGTACATCTTGTGACATCTTTTTCCTCCAGTCCACTCAACCCCTAACTCACCAGAATCTTGTTAAAAACAGATTCTAATCTCGCCAGCCATTTAACGCTTACTTGTGGCTCGTGGATTTCAGCTTTTATAGGAACCCTGGCTGCCTTGCTCGATAACCAGATGCATATTTTTTTGGCTGTGCATACTTGTTGAACCCGTTTTTTAAACGTGTGGGCACGGATAGGGTACGAGCAGCATGCACTACACGAAGACGCCCTAGTGCTGGGAAAGTTTCTGGAATGCTTCTTGAAAGATGGCAGAAGACAAGGTTGATAGTAGTTTTTATTCAGATTGATGTCACAAAACTATTAGGTAGAGCAAGTATTGCCTTGATGCTACACTCTGTGCTATTTTAAAGGTGCCACTATAGAGGAAAAGTATAGTTATTTCAAGTGAATTCCAGCAAGAGGTTAAACTAGGGCGCCATATGTGTTTGTATGCGTGAGTGTGTTCTTGTGTGTGCGCATGCGTGTGCGTCTGTGTTACCAACAATAGACTCCAGGGGAATTGCAGGGGACTTCAGTGGCTGTGGGCAGGTCCAAGACACCACCCATCAATTTGGCGGTGAGGCTGAATACAGTTTGATATTCCTGTATGTTTGTGCCTGCACCACTATGGCTCGAAACTAGCAGGTTCAGACGGACTCAGAAGACAGGTTGCGTGATGTCGCCGTGGCAGTTTGAGGCTTTATTTCAGAGTGAAATGTTGGCTGTATACAGTATATCACATGTAGCCCTCATTATGTTTGTCCAAACTTTTTATTCATGTGGTCAAATCATCTGTTGTGGCGAGAACAGTGAGATTTTGCTTTGTTTCACACAGCGGCATCATCAACTGTAATAAGGTTTCACTACGTGTTTCACAGTGTAAATTTATTGGAATTGTCTGCAGTTTGAAATGTTTCATCAGCCTCTTCCTTCGAATGTAACTTCACTTCCCCCTAATGTTTGGTTCCCCTGGTCAGCTGCTTAGTATACCACAGCTTCCAGCCTGGCTAGACAGACAGACCCCTCTCTGTTGTTTTTCTGTTGTTGTGCTCAAGTCTAGGGGGAGTAAAGGGGCTTCTTCTGTTCTCTTCTGGGACATTTATTATGGAGAGGCCAACACAACCTGATCAAATTAGACGCAGAGAGAGTAAGAGGCTAGGATGTTTTTTCATAGTTGGTGCAAAGATAGTCGTGAAATTTCACACTTTTTAGGGACATGGTATTTTAATTTAGGTGTTTTCAGTTTCATGTAAACAACACCTATCCATTGAAGGCTATGAGGTGTTGACAACAGTGTAATTTATTGTTGTTTAGGCTTAAGGTACTGTAGTACAGAGACCAGTAAGTGCTTTTGATTAATTAAAAAGGCCAGCTGATCAGGAAGGGTATATGGCCTCTGCATGTTGATACAGAGAATTGATTTTCAACAGAACGAGAGGGGAGGCAATGGGTGGGTTACTTTAAAAAATGGTGAGACTCAGGAGGGTGGGTGGGTCCGTGCTGCTTTGCCTCCTCAGCAGTGGAAAGGGGAAGTGGGCGATGTGGTGGATACTGTGCAGTGCAGAGTCTGAGACAGGGACGGAGCGATGATGAGATGAGAACGACAGATCAGAGGAAGAGAGAGAGAGGTGGGTGGGGGTTGGGGGTCAGACAGTAGGGACAGAGAGATCGAGCAAGCAGAGAACTGGTCATCTGATAACAGAGCGGGTTCTGTTACACGCCTGCCATAGACTCACAGGAAGTCCTCTTTACCCGACCAAGTGCGCATGCACCGAGTGGTGCAGCCAGGGCACATCAGGCCTGCAGACTGACCAACTCGGCAGCTTGAGTTATGTTGGACGATGCTGTGCGTTGGGTGTTGCGGCGTTTCTGAAGCCATGTGTGAGATTTAGTTTCACTTCCTGGTTGGCAGCATGGCAGCCTCAGAGCATGTTACACAGACTAAAAGGAACTTGCACCGTGGATGTGGTTTTATTACAGTGCAGCTTGAGGAGCACGTGTTGCAGGGTATTAGAAGTTGATCGATCAAATTTTGTCAAAAGACCCTAAAAAATATTAAAATTTTACCATGACTTTATGAGGTCTTTAATGTTGAAGGTGTTTTTTCTGTTCTTTGCTGTTCTAAGAGGTTGAGTTTAGAGCAATTTTTTTCAAAGTGTTTGATTTTATTTGTGTTATTAAAAAAACAGAAAGGGACTGCTCTTGTGCTATTGTGTGTGCCTTAGTCAATTGTGTCTGAGGTGGAAATCCAGAGGCACATAAGACTTTTTGAAAGACCAAAGAGCACCCCTCATACACTCTGGCACTCTCAGGGCATAAAATGGACACACCCTTTGTCACATGATGCCCTCAGCGCGAAAACCAAAGAGAAAGCTTGAATGACGAAGTTGTGGGAAAGTGCAAATTTACGCAGTTGCAACTGTACTGTTGCATCCATTTCCGGTCAGTGATGTATGGGAGTGTCGTCTTCTGAACATAAATGATCAGTGAGGGCCAGAAGGTGAAGCCAAAGCGGCGTGTCTGTCCTATAGAACAAAAGGAGGTGTAAAAGTGTGTGCGACGTGACATCAGCCGTGTGTTTATCTGAACGAAGTGAGGACAAAGACCTCAGTTAACTCTGCAGTAATTAAACACTCAGAGAATTCAGCTTTAACATGCAACAATCCGCAAACCCAAACACCGAACACTAACAAGATATCTGTACAAACTAGGGAACAGAAGTGATCTGTTGCAAACCTCTAACAAGTGAGGGTTTTCAAACTCCAGTTTGTAGCTGTAGCATTAGCTTCATCAATAACATCAGCTTGTGTAAATAATTTATTAATTTGAGACCTTAGTTTTTGTTTAATTGTTGGGAATATTTTTTTCATCAGATAGTTAATTCAGAGAACAGCACCTGGCAGCAGTATTCATGTTTACCTTGATATATGTTTTTTTGAACAACTGGAATTACATTTTATTTTTAAAAAACATGTAAACTGTTGATACTCACAAAAGTTCCTAATAAGCAGTAAGCTGTTCTGTGTTTCACATTTGTTCCCACACCCCATCAAGTTATTGTACTTTTACTTTTTTGATTTTGCACATGCTTTACTGTAAGTGCATTATTTTGCCCCCGGCTCACCTTAAACTTTGCTCGACTTGAGGTCGTTTGCCGTCTTATTGAAGCAGGTTACACCAGGTGCCTGAATGAGATCACTTGAGTTTATCATTGACATCTGAGCTGGATTCCGAGGCCACCATGTGCTCGCTAGTTATTGGTGAGATTTTAAGTTCAGTGCCATGCCTCGCCCACTACCTTTTCACTGGCTTTGTGTCGTCGTATTGGCAGTGCTTCCTGGTTCATTTCTCGTAAGAGCTGCCAGGCTACCACCAGCCCTCCACAACTTTTATCAGTCGCTCCCCGTCTTCCTGCCTTGCTCCCAATATGACCAATCAGTTTTCCTCCCAACACTGGCAGCGATGAGTCACTTAGCGGTGGCACTTTGTCAAAATCCACTTTTCCTTGGAACTGCCTCCCCCTCCCCATTCCAATTATCTTGCAATGTCCAACCTTGAACCTTCCTGACCCCAGAGAAGTGATTCCCGTGCAGCACATTGAGCTCGGCTTGGTTGTTGAGTAGTGTTAAGGAAATGAGGACAAGGGAGGGGGCAGATAAGTGATAAAGAAATAGTCAGTGAGGCATAGACAGAATCAGATAGCTTCAAAAATGCTTTCACTTTTTTATTTTCCAGATTTTTCAGCAGTATTTCATTAAGGTATCGTTGCGGTTCTTCCAACTCACTGTTTACATATTTCAAATGGTAATTTAGAAGAGAAAGTGAGTTGTCATCACATTGGGTTGCCCCTTTTTGTGAAGATTTTAACAATCTGATCGGTTGGTACAAGCAAATGGCAATTCAGAAGGTGTTTGTTGTAAAATCAGCACTTGTTCTGTATGTATTACCTGATTTAAAACATCAATAGATTAAAGCTTCATAGTATTGTTTCTCCTTTTTTCATTAAAATTATGTGTTTTTTATGGCCAAGGTCATTGTCAATTTCTTTTTATTTTGAGAAGCCCAGTACAATTTTTAATGCCTTGAAGTTGAACAAACCTTTCTTCACAAATTTGATATGTAAAGAAAAAAGAAAAGAAAGCATTTTTTTTACACAAAGTAGAACAAAACCAAAAGGCTGTGCATGATAGATTTGTCTTTTGTTGTTTTCCCTCCTGAAGAGTGTCAACAGGCGATTTATCTCTTTATCTTTTCAACATCAGAGGTTGCGCAGGGTGAACAACAGTTTGTTTCTTTGTAGTTAGGAATGATTGGTATGTGTCAGCCAAAGGCAGAGTTTCTCTGTGTAGAAATTCGGCGCGCTTTCCAAAAATGATACATCTCAGCCAAAATAATACCACATCCACCAACTACTTCCACCAGAGACTTCTGTCATGTGGTTGTCTGTGAGTGACGAGCAAATCTGGTACAGATGTCTTGGCAGAGAGACAAATGTATGTCCAACAGAACTAACAGCAAAATATGCACCGCTTAATGGTGGACCATTCAGATATATGGGGAGGAGAAGAGGAACATTACAGAGGGGATGAAGGTAATGAAGGCGGGGATGGGATGGGTCGGTCTTGTGTTAAAGCAGTTTGACTTGCAAAGCAGGCCTGGGTGCTCGTGGAGTGAGCTCTGAGAGCAGGCCCTTCCCTGGAAGTGGAGCGCTGTGGACACGGACAGCTGCTTTGTGCTGGGCTGCAGGCCTCGTCACCCACAGGCATGAATTAGTGATAAGGAATGTTTCAAGCCATGAGGAGGTGTCAGGATCAGGTTTGTTGCTCGGTGTTTCCTCTTTCTTAGCGCTCTTTGCGGGTTTATTTGGGGACAGGTGGCTCCTGCATGCAGAGCTGTGCCTCCATGCTCTGTTGGCATCGAATCAAGTTTGTGTAGGTGTGTGTGTTTGTTTGTGTGCGTGGATGTGTGTGAGTGCGTTCTATCTCTTCTCAGCTCAGCGTCTTTACCCCACAAAGCCGTGACCTGAGGTCAACTCTGTATGTACAGGGGATGGCGTGCATTGCAAGCTTGCAACAAAGAGCAGTCTACCGCAGGTGCTGTGGATGGATGTCTGTGTTAGAGGAGCAGGTAGGCTCCGATCTGGATGGGCTCACAGAGATCTGTTTCCACCTATGAAGGACATGACCGGTAGCCATGTGGTTGCCCTTTCGCCTGCTCTTTATGATATCTCACTCTGCCCTCTCTGCCCCTCTCTTGTCTTTGCCCTCGTCTCCTTTGCCCCTCTCACGGCATATTCTAATGAGTTGTTGAATATTATTAATGTGTCTCTTTTCGTCGGAGCGTTGTTGGAGACGCTCCAATCCTCTGAGTATTTTTGTTTAGCGGCTCTTTGAAGCAGATTTGAGTTTAGGGAGGTGTTCAATCAGTGGGAAGAAGTTACAAAGCTGTTAAACATTTCTATTGCTCTTAAAACCAAACAGAACTACAAACGGTTTGTGGACTTTTGGGCAAAAATTAATTTCTAGGTATTTTGGGTTGGATACAAATATTGACCCATTTAGTGTCTTGTGCGTAACCGAAACAAACGTCTCGCCAACTGTCCTGCCTGTAAACCACAGTGCAGAGGTCTCTTTTTATAAAGCTTTACATCACTGTAGCCGCGTGAAGAGTAGATTTATTGGCAGATCTTTAGGTTTGCTTTCTTCTTTTCACAGTGGGAGAAAGAAGCATAGCAGAGGAGAGAGAAGGAGACGCCAACAGGTGTGAAAGAGGAGAGGCACCCAGGTTAGGCAGGTTTTGGTAAAGCAGTGTAGCGTACAAACATACCACAAGGCTTGATCTGAAGGAATGTCATTTGGCTGCCTGGCACTTGTAGAGAGCAACACGTTCGACACATCCCTGCTTCCCCCCGAGCCTCGCCCCCTGCTGGGTCTCCCTGGCAGATGGAGAGGGAGGGGGTGAGGAGGGTGTGGGTGTCCTATATGTGTGTTTATGAGCGTGTGTGCTTTGTGTGTTATTGATATCCCTGTGATGTAGCAGCCGTTGCTTGTGAGTGAGTGTGCTAGCAGGGATATCGAGGATAGCTTGTTCTGCCGAAACCCCCGTCCCACTGCGCAGGCTTCAGTCGATCATTTTAATCTCCCCCCCACACGTGAGCGAGGGGACAGGCCTTTTCCGAAACTTGGCACAGAGTACAGGGTGGGGTAACCAGCTCAGACCGGATTGACAACCTCCCTTTTTAATACGGTTCCCTCGCAGCTTGTTGCGTGTCCTCTTCCTCCTCCTGTAGAGTTTTTTTCCACAGGGTCTGCTCTGGCAGCCCCCACCCCTCCCCTCCTCTATTTCTCCACCCCCCTCGCTTCCCCTCCCTGCATCAACTGATACAGTGTGCATAGGCTGCACAACCCAACTCCCAGCATGCACTCTGATCCCTGCAACCCTGTGCCTATCTGTCCTCCATGACCTCATGCTTGATTCTTTATGCGAGTGCATGCACACACCCGTACATGTAGGCGTTTACTCACAGACACCTGCACAAATGTACAGCACTTGTGTACATCGTCACTTCACCCATTTATTGTTTTCTGGAATACAAATTTGAATGTAATACATTCAAAATTGCTGTGAGTTAGTTTTTAATTGATGCTAAAAGAAACACATTTGCTGCAGATTTACTACATTCGGTTCTGCAGTATGTCTCTGACTACACCTGGTGCATAATTGTCATTACATTTTAGAATAAATCTGACGAGTTGATGAGGAACCTTCTAATGTTACCTTGTGGCTTCTCATCAACTGTTTGAGACACTTTCAAAAATTCTTATTACATTGCAAAACAGGGAATTATGTTGGTTATTTGCATTTTCTCTTGTTCGTTTGTCTTTTCGAGTGAGTTTGACAAACAGCGAACGACATGTTTGTAACATGGAGTGCCAGACACAAGTTGTTTAGTTGAGACAGACACTTACGAAAGTGTTCAATATGTTTACGTAATGTTTTTTTTAAAAATTGTATATTTGAAACTCTTTATCAGACCAGTTTTCTGTTCATTAACAGACTAAACTATTAGACGAATCATGTTTGGCTTGAAAAGAGGCTTTATTTGTTTTTGTCTAAAATACTCCAATGTTTACGTTTGTCTGAACTCTTTTCATGACTGAGCAAGAATTCTCTTTTGTGTGAAGAATATTTGAACATTTCTTTCATGAACTTTCGAGATCTTATGTGTGCTGCTGCATGTTGCTGGCTCACTCAGTGAATCAATGTTCTTCTTGCTTCCTGTATCCATATAAAAAGATGTAATGAACTGAACTTTCTTCCCTCTTTGTCGTTCCCTTTCGCCCCGTCCCTCTGTTCAACTCATCTCCCCTCCCAGGTAGGCAGACGGACAGACGGCAGGACGGATACACGGGTGGGGGCTGTGCTCGGCGGCTCGGCGGCAGGCTGGTGGAAGATGTCGTCAGGAGCCGGTGGGAGGGGCGGAAGGCGGCTCAGAGGGACAGCGTGTGGCGGGGGTGGAGGTGGGAGAGGAGGGGCGGGGGAAGCGGAGGAGGGCCCTGTGGGGATCCCTTTCCCTGAGCACAGCGCAGACATCCTGGGGAGCCTCAACAAGCAGCGTCTGAGCGGGCTGCTGTGCGACGTGCTCCTGGTCTCACAGGAACGGGAGTTCCCAGCCCACCGCTCCGTCCTGGCATCCTGCAGCTTGTACTTCCATAAGCTCTTCACTTCAGGAGCTGCTGCCGACCAACAGAACGTCTACAACATCAGTTTCGTGGCAGCGGAGGCCCTGGGAGCACTGCTGGACTTTGCCTACACGGCCACATTGACAGTCAGTCACAGCAGTGTGGCTGACATCCTTGATGCTGCACGCCTCTTGGAAATCTCACCTGTCCAAGATGTCTGCACACACCTGCTGGACACCAAAGTGCTCTCCCCGCCGGTACGGCACCATTATTTATGTTTTTTTGTGTTCAAAAGTCATCTGAGCACTGTGGTTCCAGTCGACTTCTTGTCGTTTCACAGCAGTAATTCATTTAAAATGTCCCTCTAGTTTATCATATAGGGGTTGGGCCTTCTGGTCCTCATGCATCCACTCCATCAAATTGTCAGCATAGTCAAGCTTACATCATGGCCTTTATCAGTCTCTCTCACTATGCCAAACACACACCCAGCCTTAGGGTCAGTTCAGCACTTACTCATGCTGAGCCAACAGCACTTGTGGAAGGACGGCGTGCTCTTTCACACACTACAGACGCAGCACATAGCAGGCACACTTCAACATGATCGAGTGTAGCTGCGATATGCTGTTTGAAAACATGAGGCTTCGTATCGTGTGGTTATCACAGCTGCATTGCGCTGTGATGCAGGACATGTCAAAGACCTTCAAAGGCTACTGGGTGTTCAATGTCAAATGGTATCACCATTTCTACTACAACTAGTGTCATAGTGTGTGACCCACATTGGCCTACCTATGCATTTTTAACCACCCACAATTGCCACAGCACTGGTTTACTGTAAGCATTGTATCTGTGACAGCATACGCACAATGCCTAATTAAACTTTCTATTGACAAACAACAGTTAAATGTTTTCTTATTAAGTATGCTTTCACAAAGGAGCTTATTAAACCTGTGGGTGTACTTGGTTGGTAATCAGCCAAGACTGAATGTCTAAAAGTTGTAGATTGTAAAGCTCTTTATGTGTCAGGATTCTGTGTGAGTTGTGTGATTTGTTTTGGGTAGTTTTTGACGAACTCCTTTAACCCTTTCACTCATCATCTTGTTTTTTGGTCATTTTTGCCAGGCGGGCAGCGAGCGACGAGATGAAGATGCAAACGAGGAGGGGAAAGGCCGAGGAGTCCGAGAGCAGGGAAACCGGGTGCGGGCCCAGGAGTACCTGGAGTACTTCCAGAGAGGGGCGCACTGGAGCAGCAGCTGCAGCACGCCAGAGCTCAGGGACCTGCCCACACACCTGCACTTTAACCACGGGAATGGGGGTGTCCCCAGCAACGGGGCTCCCGTTGGCCAGGGTGAGTACTACTCCCCCCTGGCCCTTGCATTGTCCCAGGCCCGTACGCAGGAACAAGAGGAAGAGGACGAGGATGAAGACGAGGACGAGGACGGGGAGGCTGTGCAGGGCAACGGTGCGAGCCTGGGTTCATCTTACTACCCTCCATCCCAAAATGGCCACTTCTACCTGCCTCCTGAGTCCAGGCCGGGTCAGGAGACGGAGGTGGAGGACAGTGGTAGGGAGGCGATGGCGAGGGAGCGAGGTTCAGCCAGTGCCCTCCTCCAGCAGATGATGGACTCCATCGAGAGGCAGAAGGAGCGTGCAATGACCGGGGAGGAACAGGGAGATGGGGACGACCCGGACATGGAATTTTACTTGAATTATTTTAGCAGCACGCAGCACGACGATCCGGTTTCTGCTGCCACGACACAGGGAGTGCCGTCGCTCTGGTTATCAAGAGGCACTACAGGCCAAGACAGAGTAGCAGGGGAAAGAGGGGTTGGGGAGAGGGGGAGTGGGGGCGGAGGAGGTGGAGGAGAGAGGAAGATGCGCTCTAAGGCCTTTCAGAAGTGCCCCATATGTTCCAAGGTCATTCAAGGAGCAGGCAAGCTACCCCGCCACATCAGAACGCACACGGGAGAGAAACCCTACGAGTGTGCCATCTGCAAAGTGCGCTTTACCAGGTAAGCCCAATTAATGAAGTGACCAACTCATGTCACATGTACTAATAGTCTTGGTCTTGGCACTGTCCACACTTAGCCCAGCAGTGGGAAAACACCACAAAGCCACGAGCAGGAGTATTAGTGCTAACCAACTTAGCTTTGCATTAAGGACGCTGTGCAGTTTGTGAATCTAAATGTTTACTTTGATCTTGGCCGGATTGAGACCCGACTAGACTTTTCTGCTTCACCCTGTAGCCAAATGCTAATCATGGTGGCATGTGGAGCATTACAGTGCTGACAGAGGGGCCTGGATGGTTATAAAGGTCTGTTTTATTGTGACAGCCTTCATAGCAAAGTCCTGGAATTTTAACATAGGGGTCCTATAAAAGAAGGCTGTGCCATGGCAATGTTATCTAGCAGAAAGCAGCTATAAAGTGCTGTGTTCTGATACAGAGGGGGATTACAGGCCCTGGTTGGTGCTCTATGTGCTCCAATGCAGTAATGTGAACTTTTGATCTCTGGTTATGTTGATTATTGCCCATGGCAGAGTAGTTCCACCACCCCCTCCCCTCTGTCACTCCCTCACCTCTCTAATGAAATCTGCCATGTGGCGCTCAGATAAATGTGGTGAGTCTACAGAAGGGGACTTGAGTGCACATGCTTTCCTTGTATTTAGGAGTCCTGCCGTTTCCTTGAAATAATTCCTTTAATTAATTAATCAGTGGACTTGTGCTGGAAATAGATGCAGTAGGATAGAAATACCCAGAACCTCTGCTGGCATGGCAGGCAGGGAAGACCAATCTGAATTTACCTTCTAGCTAAATTCGACCGGCTGTGGGAAGGGGCCATTGTAATCTTAATCCTGTTTGATCAGGGTTAAGAGTGTGCCTTGCACAGTAATAAATCACTCCTGTCCTTTAAATAATTCACCCCTGTCATTGTGGCACTTTGCTCCAAGGCTTCAGCCTGAGTGTATGTGTGCACATGCCTTATATGACTCCCTTCACCTTGGTGCACATTTCTTTGTTAATTTTTATATTTAGGGCACGCTGTGTGCAGACTTGGTAGAGTAGCAGTGGTTTACTTCCGTGCTTATATGACAGATAATCCACTTACTTGGGCGTGCGCACGCACACACACACTCTCTCACACACACACACACACATATGTTTGTGTTTGTGTCTTCAAGTAAAGTTGTTTTAACTACGCCTGTTTGTTTAGAAGCCCTCTGCCCTGGATGCAGACGGGTTAGACCATTTAAGCGCTTGGGAGCTATAGAGATAGGAAGGGCTAAAGGGGGGAGTTAAGGACACGAGTCAGATGAGGTCCGGGCCAGCGTGGTCAAGTGTAATGGGCGATGTATCATTGTGAAGTGCAAAGAAAAATGAGTCCCATGATTTAATGAGATGAATGGAGATGAGGAGTGGTCAAAGCACATATTTCCATGGAATATATAAAGTGTTTGGCGGTATGACTTCCAGGTTAGCGCTTTGATTTGCAGAGAGTGACACCTACTTCTACGCAACATTCAATCAAAAATATGGCTGTAAGACGAAGCTGCAAAGTTCATTTTACAGACTCATTTATATTTCAGTACTACTTGACACGTTTCAAAACTATTAAGAACATTTTCAGCTGCAGAGGGTGTTTAAATGTAGCTTCTGTGTGACAAAAAGGAAAAAAAAGTATTAGAATTGAGTTGTCCTTGAACACAAGTGAACAGAAACTAAAAATTGAAAATGACATCGCGAACGTTGAGCTTGCGTTTGACTTTAAAATCGTCTTCTTGTGAGCGACTACACCGACTGGAATGTAAAGTTTATGACCTTTTTAAGTTCGACCGGCCACTCGCCCAGAATTTAAAGTGATCCAGGAAATAGCTGTTCGATAGAAAATAAAGCCATTCAAATGAGATTAAGTTGGACACTGTACATGTGATAAATAGTGATATTTGATGGCATTGTGTGATAATAAAAGACTCACCACTTGTTAAGAAAACGAGGCCTAAAACACAAGCCTTCATCAGACTTTTTCAGTGAATTCAAATGGTTGTGAGGTGAATCTTGAATGTCATCGTTTGTGTATATGTTTCTGACTTTGTTAATTTCTCTCCCTTTCAGGCAGGACAAGCTCAAGGTTCATATGCGAAAACATACAGGAGAGAAGCCTTACCTGTGTACACAATGTGGAGCAGCGTTTGCTCACAACTACGACCTGAAGAACCACATGCGTGTACACACTGGCCTGCGCCCCTATCAGTGCTCAAGCTGCTTTAAGACGTTCGTGCGCTCGGACCACCTCCACCGTCACCTCAAAAAAGATGGCTGCAACGGCATCCCTTCTCGCCGAGGCCGGAAGCCCAGGGTGAGAGAGGCAGGGCTCCTGGAGTCCCCCCTGGGCTTGTTGAGCCCCGGCTCCGACACGGGCCCCGGGCCCCGCACCCTCAAGGGACGGCAGCGCGCTGAGTCAAACTCGGCAGTGGAGGTAGAGGGTGCTGCTGGAGCACACGCACACAGTCCTCAGCTGCAAGAGCTGCCAGGGGAGGCAGGGCCCTGAGACTGCAGGGGCGACAAGGACACTGCTGGACACCAGAGTCACTCTGCACCGCCTGTGAGACAGGCCTGTGAACAGAGAGAAGAAAAAACATGCAAAGGCAATTTAAAAAAACAAAAAATAAAACAACAACCAACAAAACAACTAACTATTCCTCTACAAACCAAATCAGGGTGTCACAAAAATCTAATCTTTATATTTCTTTCTCCTATTGTTTTAGGAAACGGAGTAGCACTTAAGTTGGTTTATTTGTTAAAGAGCAAAGAACGCTTCAAATCATGCACCCATGACGTCCACTTTCTGGGCCATTTCTTTCTTTGTAATATTAGGGGTTTTATACATTGGCAAATGTGCTTAGGCAAATGTATGACAGAAAAAAAACTCTGAGCAACTATGCAGTTAATTTAGATTTTTATTGGTTTTGTCCTCACAGCCTTCAAGCTCTAAGAAAGGTGTCTGTCATGCACCTTCTGGCTGCTGTACGGGTGAAGCGAGGACAAATCCTCCCAGTGAAAACGACTCTTTTTCTATTCTTTTGCAGGTCTGAAATGTACAGTTACCATAGAAACAACATTGCCACAATATGGCATATGCAAGAAAAACTCACCACAGTCTTGATGCAACAGTTTTCTCGCTCTAAATGTTCCAGAAAGAATCAGGCAAGGGTTTGATTGAAGTGTTACTTACTCTATAAAAAAAAGATGCGTTTCAAGAATCTATTGTTTGTCTTATTGAAAAACGAATTCATATTGAGTCGAATCCATTTTATTGGGGACTCTCTAAATGCAGGACTTGGGAATGCGAGGGGTGAAGGGTGTGTGTTTTTGAAGCACTACCATTGTCAATGTGTCTGTTGGCTTGACTACGTTGCCTCTTCTCCCTCACAGCCCTGCAATGTCAGCATTTTTGTTTTTCCTTTTTGATTTTGTCTTAATTTTTTTTGTCGTTCCATTTTTGTTGACTGCTTTGGGTACTTGACACTTTATAATTGTATACATGTATATACAGCAGGTGGTGATATGACATTGGACCTTTCTTAATGCTGAGGTGTACTGACCAATCGCGTTTTGTTTTTTGTTTGTTTTTTTTTTTTCCTCTTAGGCTTGATGTCATATTTCTCACAGAGTGAAGCTCGTGGGTGAACGAAACAAACTGTATGAATGTTCGATGACGAGAGAGAAAAAAAAAAACATTGAGTCACCCATTTGTCCGAAACTTAACACTTGACATGTATAGTTCCTGCCCAAAGGATGAGGAGGTCGGATGAATGAATGTGCTTAACTTTTGTGCAGTTTTTTCGGGATCTGTCCTTGTGTGACAAGACGCGGGTAGCATTTAACCAACTGCAGGTTAAAGGACTGGCAGGGAGCCTGAGCGGG
This sequence comes from Malacoctenus triangulatus, assembly GCA_032274725.1. Lineage (NCBI taxonomy): Eukaryota > Metazoa > Chordata > Actinopteri > Blenniiformes > Labrisomidae > Malacoctenus > Malacoctenus triangulatus. The sequence goes on from JAUESE010000062.1 coordinate 13,187,360, forward strand.
AAAGTGACAGAGTACGACAAAGAGATAGATGAGCACCTTTTTTCTATGTTTGCACAGCTTTACTAAAGATATCCAACAGAGCAAAAGAGAGAGGCATATTTAACGGAAGTGGGTTGGTGCTGGGGAGGGAGGGAGTGAGTGAGTGGAGGTTTGTGTGTCATGCTTATTCCAATCTTATTGCCCAAGGGACCACACAACCGTACGGCAACCTGTATGATGAAGAGAGCAATAAATACCTGTCCAAGTTGGGAGGCCAAATAGGAGCGCAGCTGCAGCTGGTTGGATGGGGGAGGGGAACAGGGGGTGGGGTGGGAGGGGGGGAAGGGGAGGGGGATCTCACAATGTCTGTTGCATTCCAAAAAATAATCTCCCCCAGCTCAGCCACGTTTCCAGGCAGGAGGGGATCAAATCAGGCCTTTTCTCTCCCTCTCTCTCCCCCTCTGTAGTCCTCTAATGCCCCCGAACCAGCCTGGAGGGGATATTATTATATTAGAGCCTGGTGTTACTGTGGAGAGGACGCCTGGTGCTGGCAGTTTAGTGTGCGAGCGTGTGTGTGTTTACATGTGCATGTGTGTTCGCATGCATATGTGTGCGTGGCAGCCAGGGTCCCTCTGGCCACATCATCAGTGTGTGAGTCAGCCACAGCCTGTTCAAACATGCACCCTGAGCTGACAGCCCCAGTGCACTTCCCCACACACACACACCCATGCACACGCACGCACACATGCGCGTACACACACACACACACACACGCTTGCTGCTGGGTCCAGGTATCCTGCAGAGACACCAAAGCTGACATATCTGTTTGTAGAGAGTCTGACAGTCCAGACTTGCATATCTGGATTGTCAGTGCTAAAGTCTCCGAGTCGTTTACTCCACCTACAATGTTAATTTGAACGAGCCCTTGAGTAAAGAGCTCGTGCACGGGGATCCAGAGTGCCCCTCCCCTCAGCCCACCCTATATTGTCTGCAGTCGTGCTGTAGTTCACATTCAGCCCTTTGAGCACCTTAATTGGAAAGAGGCAGGTTACAAATGCACTTTTTTTACTGAGGACGGCACTTTTTTGTCAACGAAACGGGTACTTTGAGACAAACCAGTTGCAAACGAGATCAGTCCTTTGTATTTCTGTCCCCGCCTGCGACGTTGAGCTCCGTCTCTGGTATTGTTCAGGTTTTGATGACAAGCTGCCAAAAAAAGTAAGCAAAAAAAGAAGAAAAGTTGAAATATTCAAAGCGTAATTATATACGTGTTTAAATCTCTGCAAGAGAGGCCTACAAGCATGTGTGGTTTTGTGACCTAAACTTAAACTAAACAAACCCAATCAATCCATGTAACTGAAAGCACTTGAAATTAGCTGTTAAAAGAAATCTAGTGATTGTCCGTATGTCTTAATATAAAGTGAGGGGGAGCGGGCTAAGAGAGGGCACTATGTGTGTGTGTGTGTGTATGTGTGTGTGTGTATGCAAATATTTTTTCTTCATGCCATGTGTGTGCACAAGCATGCACTGCTGGCTGGCAGGTTTGAGGGTCTTAGGACAACTCTGGATAAACAAACTTTGTGTCCGGCCCATCTGTTCACCAGCTACTCCCATAACTACACGTGTTCTCAGAGGAGCTACAGTTATAATGGGCCCGTGCCTCCACTGAAGCGCAGATACCATATTGTAAAACGACACATTGGACAGTTGCTTGTTTACTTCATGGCTCTCGCGGCGCAGATTTGCATCGCTCTTTGTTTACCCTGGTCGGTCATTGTCAGGGCCTGGCTCGGCTCTTCAGAGGTTCAGTTTCTATTTTAGCTCCTTCGTTATGATAACGATGGGGTTCATTATTGCACAGCTTGACCCCTCCAGACAGACCAGTGCACGCTGGGTAATATAATGTCTACTCGGTTTTGTGATCTTTATGTATAGTGGTACTTGGCATGGACTGCTTCTACCCACTTTTTCTTGTGGCAGATTTTCTCTCTGTCGGACCTGTGAGCCATCTTAAACTTAAATCTTAATATATTTCCCCAAATGTCTTATGTTGTGTGTTGATTAACCAAAGCTTTTTTTTGTCCTCCGTTTTAGTCTGCTGTTGACTCGAGATTTACGGAAAAATAGATGTGTATTTTGTCCAGACTGGGCCACCATGACGACGAAGCCACACACAGGTGCCCTCCTCTTGAATTCATATGCAGAAATGTGTGTGGGATCACCCAGATATTTACTTGAGTTTGCTTTCTCTCACTGTTTGTGTCCTTGTGAGGAACAGAATCAGAGGTTTAAGGACGTGAAGCTTCCTCTGGCCGTCTACACTTGCTTTTCTTAAAATGCTGTGTTGTGCAACAGCTGTTTTTTTTTCCATGGCTGTGTGTGCGTGTGTGTATGTAAGCGCGCGTGTGTATATGTGTATGTTTCGGGGGGCTGGGGTCATGGTTTTGGGATGCTGTGCCAGGAGGGTGGGGTAAATGGGTGCTTGGGTGGGGTTATGGATAAAAGCCTGATAGCACTGGAAATGGTGCTTGAGCTGAGAGAGCAAAAGTTTGCACTAATGTTAATCGTCCTGGTCCTGCCTATTAAAGGACAGGAGACCTCAGAAAAAGCCTGCGAGTCTTCACGAGCACAGAGCTAATACTCAATGGCCTCCAGAGTCCATCCGCCCCCACCGTAGATATAATCATGTACAGTATATCAAGAAATATACGGACGTCCAGCGACAACCAATACCAAAGGAGGAAAAGAAATTTACCATGGCTGTCATTTGAGTCACTGGGCATTGTAAGCTATCAATGTATTGTTGGACTAATAAAGTTCTATTATTTGATCCGAAGGCTCTTGAAAAGAGATTGTGGATGTAAATTTTCTGATGGAAGTTAAACCATATTTGGTCTTTACATTGAGAAACTATTCCAAGAATAAAGACACTTAGGCAAGCAGCAATGCATCCGACGTTTGACTGTGTCCTGATCTGATGGCGGAGACGTCTGGTGTGAGCGGTGCCAGAGATGCTGATGATTCCTGTTTTTGTTTGTTTTTTGTTTTGTTTTTTTCTTCTTCATTTCAAACACAGGATTGTCCTTGTGTGAATTTCACTGATGAAACACAATGTTTTTAAACACTGTTTGATTGATTACTGCTGAATTGGATGATCTCGGTTTCTGCGAACTGAGTCGAAATGTTCTCTTATTGTAAGAGACTGACTTTGTGGCCTTGTCTGGGTAGCAGCGAGCTCGTTGTGCTTCATGTCTTTCAGCCGGTCGAGTTGTGCAGTGTGGGGCTGAGGCTCGCTGCCACCAGGTGGGACACTGCAGCGTCAAGGGCCACAGCGTGCCTTATGTACACAGGGACTGACCAATCCCCCCACCCCACCCCCCCTTTTTTCTTTCGAACCTTCCACATTTTTCTTCGTGCAAATTGCTGATTGGTCCACTACTCAAACGATCCGATGTATTCATTCAAGTGTCCAGTCTTGTCACCAGTTCAGAGCTGTGTCTCTATCAGCCTCCTCAGCTCCACGGCTGGTGTGTCGCCGGCCTCAGCCCCACACCCAGGTTACTCTGACACAGGCTACACCGAGACAGTCTCACAAACTTCATTGCAAAGTGTTTTGTTTGGTTGTTTTTTTTCTTTTTCATCCCCCAAATTGACCTTGTTAATGTTTGACGTTTTTTTTTTCTGTGCTATTATCAAAGATTTTGGGTGAATCTATCTGAGAAGGCCATAAAACAAAGACAAGAACAAGTACGATCGCAGTGATAGCTGTAAATAATCAAACCGAGCAGGACGGGGCGACTGTTACTATGGTGACTCATGGCAGCAGAAGAGGCGACTGATTGCTTTTGCTTTTGTCATTTTGCTGCACACCTGATTTTGTTTCCGTGTTTTCCATCAGGCTGTTGATGCACAGCAAGCTGAGCGCAGCATATGCAGGACGGCGCTCGGCGCAGCATGGCTCTGGCACTAGCACAGACAGCCCTGGGTCCTCGGCGGAGGCTGGCTGCTGTCTGTTGGCCGCTCTCAGCCAAGAGGGGACAGTTTGCACTTGGAGTCTCTCTCAGTCTCTGGGGACGCGAAAGGTTGGCACACTGGGAGGAGGATTAAACACGGGTGGCAGGAGCGGGCTGAACGTTGCTTTTCGGGGGCGAGTTCACCAAGCCCAGGTGATGGACTGTTAGCCGGGGAAAGGGCTCAGCGTCGCCTCTCTGAGCGGGGAGCGATCGCATGGCCACAATAATAAGAAATGTACCACAAAGGAGGCCACTGCCGAGTTCACGTTGGGGAGTGACAACGACGAGAATGTCGCTGGTCTCTTTTGTTTCTCTGTAAGTAAAACTCAGGTGGAAAATACACTGCTATGCATTAGGTTTCAGTGTCTGCTCACTTCATGGTGCGTCTCATCACCCTTCATGTTACTGCTCCGCCTTCTCCATCGATGTTCCTACCAATATTTAACATAAGAAAGTTCCTGGAAAGATTAAAACAACAGTTTCTTCACTGTCAAGTGGCTGTGACCAACCCGTTTCTCCATCCAATATTGATCCAGTCAATTGTTTGTCGGAGAGAAGGAGGCCGCTTGGGCACCGGTGTTATTAGTCGGACTGTAGCCTTTTTTTTTTTTAAAGGAGCTGGGGTTGGAAAAGCACAGGGGAGGAGCGAGGGAGGGAGGAGGGGGAGGGGGGGGTTCATGTTGTCTTACTTTCTTCTCCCACCGCTCTCCCTCTCTCTGGACTCGGAGTCTACATCTCTGCTGCCGACCGGCCTTTGATCAAAGATCACACACCCTCAGCAGGAGGAATGGACGGGAGAGAGGGGGGGAGGGGGGAGGGGGGGAGGTGTGGAGGGGAAAACATCCTTTCAGTCTGCAGTCACCTCCACCAATTTAGGATACATTCCATCGCTTCATACTGTGATTGCCACTTCGGAGGGGTTTTGTTGGCGGGTGTGAAGAATGTGAGTGTGAGAGCAGGAAGGAATGGTTAACATTTTTTGGCAGTTAGCTGTTGCGGAGAGTCTGTCTCGCCTCGCCGTCCCACCACTGTAGGAAAGACAGACATGGAGACAGAGCGTCCTAAAGCCCCCCCCCCGGTTGTAGCGCTATCAAACTGCCTTTTTCTTTTTTTTTCTGTCAGCTTCTGCGATTGTAACAAAAAGCACTTTGCGAAAGGCCATCCTGAAGTTTGTGTGCTTTTCTTTTCTGGTTATCGATATTGTTGATATCTTGTCCCTGTTGATGGTTTTTTTTTGTTTCCTTCAATGCAGATGATTATTTAAATGGAAAAAAAAGAATATATGATGAAACAAACGAGAAAAAAAAACTTGAATATTTGGTATCAAGGTTGAAGATGCTCCAGCTGCCGCCTCATCTGGACTCAAACAGCATCTCTGGTAGAACGCCGCCCGACCTGTCATGCAGCTTATTGCATCGTCACACAATGGTGGTGTTATGGAGAGGGGGGGGGCGGGGGGTACAGGACAGACCTCCCTCCCTCCCTCTCCCTCCGCTCTGCTCACCGTCTCAGATCTTGTTGGGAGAAAGGTCATTTGATCTCATTTCTGGAGACTCTCTTTTTTTTTTTTTCTTGAAAAAGGAAACCTGTATAACAGTTTGCGAAGCTTTCTGAGAAGGCTGGCTGTGCTGAATGTTAAACGCGCAGCGTTGTATCTGCTGCAGAATCTCTTTGTCTGCAATAACAGCCTGTCTGTGCAGGTGAAGGCTGGATCTGGAATCCTCACAGAGCTCGAGAGACGGACGAAACGCGGCCAAGTGACCATCATTTACATTTGCAAATCAGTACAGAAGTATGTTTTTGGCCTTAACATCCATGTCCGATCATGATTACTGTGGAAAGAATAATATTGATCCTAATACGCATTCGATAAATGTATAGTTCCATAAATAACTTGGGAGAGAAGAAATAGGTTACTATTTATAGATTGAGTTGTAACTGTGATTATTTTGATTCTTTTACAGAAGTTTTTTTTTTCCTTTTTTTTTTGCTGGTGTACATTTTAAAGCGGCAGAACATGACCCAATTCTCAAACGTGGACATTTTTAAAGTTGAAATCTGCACCGAGCCTCTGAAGGCAGGAGGCTGCTGCTCCACATCTCTGTGCGCGGTGGGAGCGCTCGGCGGACCACACCCCGCTCCGTGTCCCACAGGATCACAGGATCTCACCACCATCACCAACCGAACGGACTGAGGCCCGCAGAGTCCCGCAGGACTGGAAGGCTTCTCTCTACCGACAGAGTGCAGCAAACAGTGTTTATGTTCCCCCACAGTGGGAATCAGTGTGGATTTACTACAAAACCTCCATTTTCACAAAGTTCTTTTTTGTTTTCTTTGCAGAGCGGTCTCGTCAGTCCATATCTTGTGGAAGCTGCAGGGGGGGGGGTATTGATGATTTCTTTTTTCAAAGAATTTGCACTTTTTGGCGACGAAAAGAAATTGTATTGTATATGAGACCACTAAATCCATACAGTCTAAACCATATAATTCCATTTTGTGTCTTTTTTTTTTGTTCTGTTCTTCCTTTTTTTTTTTTTTATTATATCCAAAAAAAATGTCTGGCATCTGGTTGTCTGGTTTAAAGAATATAAAATCTTTCTATTAAAAAAACAAAAACAATGGTTGCAAAGTTTTGTGTGCGATTGTTTTTTTTCGTCCAAATGATCGAAAGCGGTGTTAAAAAAAACAAGAAAAACCTTTACAATGGGGGGGGGGGGGGGCAGCTTTTTCTGGAGGCAATATATATATCTATATATAATTCACGTATGTGTGCATGATTGTTTGTGTCTGTGTTTGCTCTGCGGTAGACTTGCCACCAGCCCAAAGTGTTGCTGCCCAACATCGACCTGGATCATCGTCGTCATCCTGCAACAGTGATTTGAAGAGATGGTAGCTATGAAGTGTCGGTCTGAACAAGAGGATTCATTATCTGTTGGAAGTATTTATTGCTCATTAGTGACTGAAAGTGATAATATGCAGGGCTTTTTTTTTTTTTTTTTGCCAAATGACTGTCTTGGATTGACTTGTGTGATGAAGGGGTTTTGAACTTTGGGTGCAGGATCTCCGAGGCTTTGCCTGTGCTGAAGTTGTCAGAATCAATTTTGCCTAACAAAAACCAGAAGAAGACCTTTTCTCAAGTGTAAAGCGGGCCGAGGGAACCGTCCATTGCTTTTATTTTGAAAGATTCTGCTTTTGTGTTGGAAAAAGCTTGTGTTTCTGCCAGTGTTTGGCTTCGCTGTAAAGTTTTGGCAGATCAAAGAGCGAGGTCACACCTTTAGAAGCCATTTGTGGGCCTTCAGGGAAATAAGGTGAGAAGCTCCTGGCACAGGAACTATTTTGCATCGTTACTTCCTGGTTACATCTCAAAAAAAACAAGACTTTACCTTTTTAAAATGTTTCCCAGCACTTTCTCAGCACTGACTCTGTTTGGAAGCATATCTTACGCACATGTGTTTGTGGTATGTGGTCCTCCTGGTGAACCGTACCGTTAAAAAGAAAAGTCAGTTCTGCTCTTTGTCCAGAAGGTGGCAGTGTTCTCTCTATTATTTGCTGCTTGGGGACGCAGGGGTCCTCATTTTGCAGCCATGCATCACTGCTGCCTCTCTCAGGCAATCACTCATTTATTTGACATGACGGCATCGTGTGCACATTGTTAATCTAATATCTAAACTCAAACGCAGCCATGCAGCCTTATAACAAGATTTTACATTTTTCTTTACACAAACAAGAGAATTCATTGTGAGTGTGCTTCGCCTGCACAAACAGAACTCTTGTGAAACTGGTTTGGGTCAGAAACAAAAACGTGTTGCGTTCAAATGTCATAAACGGCACGTCTGCTGCTTTAAATCGCATTGGTGGCCGAAGTCCAGAGCTTCATTTCCACCGCGGGCGTCTTGTCACCCTGTCTTCCTGTTTGTCTCAGCCTGTCTCCCCGGGGCGATCCTGTCGGGGTGGCAGAGGTCAGGGAATAGCTCATTAACCCCACCCTGACAGCCCACACATTGCTGCAGTCCTCGGGCCCTGGCTGGGCGCACACACTCATTTTTTTAATGCTCCACTAATAGCAGTTAAGTCGACTTAAGCCAACTCTGTTCTCAGCAGGCTCCCAAAGACGCACCATGACGACATGTATGTGATGCAGGCGGTATCACTGCACATAGTTCTGTCTTTGTTTGTGCTAATAAACGTGGACGTATATTTTGTACATGTCCAAAGTGCCGTTTGACTCTGAGAAGCAGCCCCGTCTCTTTGTAGTTGCGAGTGCACAGATTCACTGTGAGTAATACGTGTGAGCGTGTGATGTTTCATTCAGTCATGTTGAACCTGTTGGCCAGATGTCCCGGGGCTCCAAGTAATTAATTGTTGTGTTTGTAAGGTATCTATAAACGCAGTGGGATATGGTGTTATTTTCCATGTTCAGGCATCATTGTTGCAGACAAAACATATTGGATAAGAGGAACAGCAGCACTTGAGGGGCCAGGAGATGCCTGGGAGCTGTTGTCTGGCGTCTCTAGTGGTCTTATTCCCTCAGTTCGTGCTTACGAGCAGAGGAGACGGCGCGTGCGTGCCGATTTTCTCTGCGACTCTCCCTGTTTACATGTCTGTCTATAGGTTTTTGCTGCGCGCGCTGGCGAGGATCTGGGACCGCGCCTGCTTGTGCACATGTGCACATGTGCA
>JAUESE010000062.1:13196128-13207465 GCA_032274725.1 Malacoctenus triangulatus
TCTGTCTATAGGTTTTTGCTGCGCGCGCTGGCGAGGATCTGGGACCGCGCCTGCTTGTGCACATGTGCACATGTGCACATGTGCATGCGTGCCACCGTCATTAAGGCTCACGCTAAACGAGCCTCTCGCTGCCCTTCCAGTGAGCACTTGGAGGGAGGGAGGCTGCGATGTAAAGGGAAACAGCAAGACACACACACACACTCGCTCTCTCTCTCTAGCCTCATTTTCACCAGTACACACCTTTCTCCAGGGATATAAAACGCCCCTGCCTCTGCACACTGTGGGACATGAGTTTCATCCAAACTAGCTGCCGTCCTCAATAAAAACCACGTGAGCAATCTCTGCAGTATAGATTTCCAGTTCCTCTCAGGGTATATTTTGTTCAGATCAGGTGTTTAAACTGCTCAATATGACAATAATTAGCCAGTGCACAAGACATGTGTTCTTTCTTATGTTGATAAGGGACATTGACCTTTAACCTGCGCAACCCCTGTTGTACCCCCACCACCACCGCACCCCACCCGTCCCATATGCCCTCAGCGAGCACCCCCACTTCTCGCTCTCTGTCCAGCTCCCATCAGGACGGATAGAGTGGGGTGGGGTGGGGGGGGTGGGGGGGGGATTGGACAGGCTTGGAGCCTTGCCTCTGGCCATCTCTCCTCCTCCCCAGAGAACAGAGGACTGAGGTGCCTTTAAACCACTGCGGCAAAAACCCAACCAAAACCCTGCAGTCATTAATATGCAAAAATGCAAATGAGAAGGTAATTAAGAGCTGGAGCTCTCTGGAGGCTCTTTGATTGCTAATGAATTCTAATCTGCAAAGAAAGGGGGGAGGGGAGGAGAAAAAGAGATGAAAGAAACGGGGAAAAACAACGAAAAAGAGACGGCTCAACCTGAATATTTCTTTATCCACAAGTTTTCCCGATCAGATTCTTCCCGTTCTTTGTCACCTGCGCGCTTTAGTGCCAACTGTTACCTCTCTCATTGAAGATAATTACCTTGATATGTGGCGCGTACAGTTCAAGCGTATTTGGGGCGATATAAATACATAATGGACAGCCTTCAAAACACATCTACATCAAGTTGGCAGATGAATATGTGAAAGTGTCTTTTCCTCCTGTAACCGAGCATGAAAATAAGATTACACTAATGACGCGAGCATCAGCGGGCAGACGTGCTTGTAACGGACACAGTGCAGTCATCGTGTAGATATAGCTAATTAGAGGGGAACATGACAGGCAGGCAGACACGTCTGACCAGCGGCGACCAGAGAAAATAGAAGGTCAGATATCTCAACAACAGTGCGTTCTGTGCTGCAGCAGCAGCAGCAGCTGCGTGCTGAAGTAAAGGAGATGTCATTTCATCACTTTTGTGAGCCATAACACATCCCCACTTCCACTCTAACTCATTCACTCTGTCACTCACACACACATACGTACACACACGCGCGCACACACAGACACACACACATGCACACACTGCTGTTATTGTTGTTGCAGTGCTCCCACGACACCAACAATCTCTGCTTCCCTCCCCCACTCGGGCTCACATCTATCTCCCTTTCACTCCCTCTCTCTCCCCCCTCCTGTCCTGAGCAGCCCCGACATGCCTACTTCAATTGATTTAGAGTCAATTCAGCTTCTGATCTGATTGTTATCATGTGACTTTTCGCACACCTCCCTCTCAATATGACTACTGTATTATTTTCAGAGTGAGGCTAGGGTCGGGGGGGGGTGTTTGTCTGACTTAGGCAGCGACGCTGCACTTTACTTTGCACTTTCCTCCCTTTGCTTGCTCCCACTCTCTTCTCTTCCCCCTCCTTCTTTACATTTCTCACCTTTCTTCTCATCTGGAGACCCCCCCTCCCCACCACCACCACCACCACCTCCTAACCCCCCTCCCCTCTCAAAATGAAGTACCACCGCAGCCCCAGAGCTGCTTTTTCTCTCCCTCATGCCGCACACTCTGGGAGCTGTGGGTCTCTCAATGGCCCGGCTTTGTAAACAGGAAGCCGGTGTTCTGTTCACTGTACCTGAAGCGTGGGTGGCAGAACAGGGGTGCCCATACAACTGCACAATAATGGGAATCCAAGATGGCAGGGAGGGGTGGTGGTGTGGTGGTGGTGGTGGTGGGGGGCCCATAAAATCACCAGAGAGAACAGAGGAAGGCTGCATCCAGGAAAGCCATTGTCAAATGGGAGCGCGCAAGAAGCCAAAAAAAGATTGTAGATTTTGTTCTTCCTTCGGTAAATAGATTGTTGATTTGCTTTTGTGCTTGTTTGTCTGTATTGGATCCTTTCTCGAACTGTGGAGTTTGGGAGGATTAATGTCATGGACAATCCCTCAAACTCATTTTCTTTCTAACTGTGGAGCTCTGTGGGAATTACAGTTGGAGGATAAGGGAGGGAGGCTCTGCGTTTGCTGCTGACGACGGCCGCCGCTCGCAGCCTGAGAGCGGCTCCCCTTTAAAATTGTGGCTGTTTTGGGACACTTGTTTCAATTCAGAGAGATGTGCGGTTGTCACTTGTTCCAAAACAAACTGTTCTGCTTCGCTCCACTATCGCTGGAAAAAAAAAGAGGGGTGGGGGGGCATAACCTTGTGGATTATTGCCCTCTTTAAATCACCCTCTCCACTCACCACACGTTTTTATTGTTGTTTAACATGTTGGAAGTCGCTGCGAGTTTGGGTGTGTGTGTGTGTGTGTTTTTTTTTCTGCCAGGCGAGCTGTAATAGGGGGAAGAAGCTTGACGGGAGTCAGTTTATCATGAGCACGGGAGAGCACAACAGATAGATTCCCCCCGTCTCCTCCCCTTCAGCACAGATAGACTCGGAGCATGGGCACTCAGCCAACACTATCAATCTATCCGCTCCTACCCCCAGCCTCTAACTCTTATTGGAGGACAGCTTCCAAAGGGGCAAGAAAGCATGAATCATAGCCCGGCCACGAGAAGCTGTTATGCCTCTAAATACACGTGTTTGGGGCTCAAAATCCCTCCGTCGCCTCGCCGTTAATGACAGCCGTGCCAGTGATCGTCACAGCCCTGGAACAAAGTTGTGGCGTTCAGGAAGGGGGGGTCGAGGCGGTTCAGGCGGAGGGATTGTTGGTCTTGGCCTAGTTTTCTTGTCTGATCAGAAACCTGTGCACCTCTGCCCTTCCCCCACCCAAACCTAAGCCTCTACTATTACAGGCTGCGAGGGGGCTCGGTATGGAGCGAGGTGAGCAGCTTGCCTCGCTGCCGAGCTCGGCGTGCGCGACGCGTGCAGCCCCGTACTGTATGTTCACCGGGTTTATCCTCGTGTGAGATGGAACCTGGCGATGTGGCTCTGGCCCCGCGCGGCTGGCTTTTCCTGCGCCGCGACGACGGGGGAAAAAAAAAAAAACAAAAAAAAAACACGCCGCGCCTCCATTGGAGGTTGCAGCTGCGAGAATCAAAGGTGACATATGTCATGCATCTTCACCGCCACGCAGGATTGCCATGTGTTTGTTCTCCGCCAAGCACTGTTGATGAAAAACAAGAAAAAAATCCAAAGAGGATTAGGTAATTAGTACACATTATTACACATTATTACACGTGGTTATTTCTTCTGTGAATCCGTGTAATTCAAAATACTTGTACACCGATGGAATATTTCATTAATATGCACAAATATATGACCGATTAGCACCAATGTGCCAAACATATGCTAATTTTCCTTGTGCATCTGTCGTTAATTACAGATATGAAGCTGGGAATGGCTGGGAGGAATCAGCCAGGGCACGTGTGACAGCATCCCTCCCCGCTCTGCCTTTAACCGTCCATTGTACCGCGAGTGTATGTTGAGATTATGGATGACATATTTGTGGGTTTGCCTGATCCTTGGCCATGCAACGACTGTGTAACATCGGAGGCAGAGCACCCGGAGTTGGAACGGACGGTGGAGGCTCACGTCGGGAACCCAAAACGGAGCTGGCGGAGGTCGCCGTCCGTCCGCGCCCATGTTAAAACACGCCAAATTGTGGGCTGTGTCATGGCGGGCTTCATACATTTCTGGCCGGACTGATTATATTGTAACAGCTGAAACAGATATTTGGACTCCGCAGTGTAAGAAATTACAGCTGTAGTCCTGAGACAAAGTGTTGCTTGTAAAAGAGAAGAAAAAAAAAGCATCTCCAGTATCGTCCAAGGCGAGATTGGTCTTTAAAGCACCTTTCATTGTCAGTTTTGTTTTCCAGTCTTCAGCTGTCCGTTATACAACTAATTTCTGTTGGACCACGTGCCACTCGTTAGACGCACTCTGTGTTCATTAAGGTGAAGATCCTGGGTTTATATGTTTTCTCTGATTCTTTTTCTGCCGCCCCCCTCCCTCTCTTCAGCCTGGCTGCCCTTGTACATGCTCTCCATGTCAGACCCAGCTGTTACTACAAACTACTTGGAGGGCTTACAAGCCTCATTGCTAATACTGACAACAGCACTATTCTTACTCAAGGCCTAACGTCTCCTGGAAAAAAAAAAAAGAAAGAGGAAAAAAAAAAAGCGAGAATGAGAGATTTTCTCTGACTCCACTTGAAATTCATTTCCCCAAACAGATGTTTCCATCTGTTCGAATCTAATCTTTTGATTAATACATTCCTCGATGAACGGATTCCAAATAGGTGTTTGACAAATAACTCAAGATGTCCTTCCTTTAATAGCTGTGATTTCTTTCTTCTTTTTTTTTTTTATCCTCCTCGGTACTTGCCGAAATCTTCACACTTTTTTGTGTGTGTTTGTGTGAGTACCTGCGTGCGTATGTGAGACCAAATGTGAATGTGTGCATGGTATGTTTGTGGAGGTATTTATGGCCCATATGTGTGTTTGTTCCGAGCTGTAACCTCATTACATTCCTAAGACGGTCCATGAGACTAATTAATGTTCTGTGCCCAGGCTTTTCTTTTACCCAGGGGACACCCGATGGATTATTTACCTATATGTCCTATTGACAGCAAATCCCCCATCCTGCTGCTAACCTCTTTGTAAACACACTGCATTGGGCTTTGGGCTGAATAATACCACTACAAAGCTATGCGGACTTTGCATTTGTGATGTTTGTTTTGTTTTTTTAGTTGTTGTGATAGCTCATTCTCAAGAAATGGGCCTCCTGCCCACACAGTGATCCAAATGATCGGCTGTTTGAGTCACGGCAGCCTTTGTAGTTGCTAATAGTAAATAACTATAGCGCTGAATAAATCTTTAAATATCTGTGGAGTTTATTTTTTTTTAATCCACTGGTTTTGTTTAGTCTCTTTCAAATAATTCATGTCCATGTATGTGTGTGTATAGGTAACATGGTAACTAGGTTGCAGAGAGAAAACAAAGAAGGGTCATCTTAAGTTCCAGCCTCTTTGATGAGGTTTGCCCCCGGGTGAAAAACAACAGCTGTCTAACACCTACATACACTTTTGAAAAGAGAGGTTATTGTGTGTTTTCAGGCGAGCACGATCACATCGGGATGCTGCGAGCATGTTGAATAAAGGCAGGAAACACACCAGACTTCCATATGCAACACAGCCGCACAAACTTCTTGCCTTTGTGCACCTCTCACAATCACTCTGGCCAGAATGCAGTTCATCAAACACCGCGTCTGTATTTTGGTGTGTCTGCGCTGTGAGAGCGGATGGTGTGTTTTTTTTTTTTGATGAAGGCTTTCAGACCCTTTCTGATAGATTTGCGTCTATCACTGAGCGTGCCCTTCTTGTTTGAACTGCTTTCTCTGAACTATTTCTCTCCCCCCTCCTCTGTGATCCTACACTCCGCTCTCCCTCCTCTCCACTCCGCTCTGGAGCAGGCAGTTACTAGGGGCCGGTTGGTTTTATGTTTGCCGGCTCATTTTAACGAACACGCCGACTCCTACAAATTAGCACTTGGGAACGGCGGGGAAATAAACTGTGTCGTCGGGAGCAAACTAATTTCTCCTCATTGACACACAGTTTATATTTTTTATTTTTTAAAAGAAATTCTGTTTTTGTTTCTTTGTGAATCAATAAGGCATTCGCAGTTTACAATGGACCTACATGCGGATTTTTATTACAGGCTAAAATATGTTTATCATTATGACCGTTGGGATGATTTTATTTGTCCCCTGCCAACAGCTGAACTGAGTAAGTAGCAGCAATAATTTGTAGGTGATGTTTCATTATCACATAGTAAATAAATCCAGATATAGTTTCATCATGCTTAAAAAATATAAACCAGGTCAACGTCAAACATTGAGTTTGAATACAGGGTTTTTATGGGGCGGATGGAGTTTAGTTTACTACCAAATAAGTTTACATTGCAGTAGCTTTGGAAATTGCAGGCAGTCGACTACATTGAATGTAATACTTACGCTTGTGTGAGTGTCGTGACGCAAAACCCCTCTGAGTGTTTCAATTGTGATCTGAATCTACAGATATAAAATTTGACGTGGTCGAATCGAGCCAGGTCGCAAATTAATAGTGTTGTTTTTTGAAAAACATAAAAGTGGTCACGCCAACCAAAGAGTTAAAATGATGTCAGCGGGCATGTTGGAGCCCCCCTCCACCAGCCTCCCTGAGCACACAGGGAAAGTGAGCGTCAAGAAGAAGGTGGGCATTAGCCGGATATTTCAACGTCGATTGGTTAATTTCACTGTCAACCAAGTGTACGCATTTTCCGATTGGCGGAGCTCTTTCGCATTTATCGTGCCATCTCGTCAAGCTGCTGCTGTGTAATCGCAGGTAACTTTCTTACGATAGCCTTCCGCTGGACGACCTAGTGCTCGCAGCGCTCGCGCATTTTGAGGATTACAAACACGGTGCAGTAAACAGAACTCCGGTAAAGGACGTTTCAGCCGTTCTTACCGTCGCACGACGGCACGGCAGCATTTTTTCCTCTCGAAAAACTCGCAGTCCCTCAAAGGCGTTTGAAATCGGACACCGCTGGCGTTGAGGCCCTCACTTTTGTGCGGAGGGATACGTTGTTGCGTCTGACAATGTGGACGGAGGTGGTGAAGATGTCTACGAGAAGAATGAAATCATCTCAGTTGTAACAACAAAAAAGGAAGACGTGAGATTAGTTGCTATAATAGATTTGTTTGCACACAGACTTGTTACATTGAAGCAAACACGTGGGCGCTGTGTGAAAAGCAGCTTCTCGGGACAAAAGGAAGACATCTACTGTGCTCCAATGCGTTTCATGCACTGAGGTCGAAATTCTCTTGAAGTTTTATGTTTTTCCCCTTGCGAGTCTCCGCTTTTCTTTTTACTGTTGGATATCAGACATTCGGGGAGGAGAGGTAAAACCGCATTCTTACTCTCTATGTTTCCAGGCAACTTGCATGTACTCGACGGTCTTTCATTGACACCTATTTTGACGCCTGCAATTGTCGAAAAGTTTTCGGGAATGTGTGGTTAAAGCGGGGGATGTAAGTTTTTGTCTGGTTTGAGGTGGCGAGCCAAGTGTGTGATGGTCTCCGCATCGACCACGGAGAGGAGGAAATTACTCCTTTGTTCTGCTAATTTATCCATGAAAAAGGGGGACTCCGTTTAAGGCGAAATGTTAGCGCTGCCTAACAAGCCTCGTTTTGTTTTTCGCCCCGTGTTTTAGCCGCTAGCTGCTCCGCCTGCGAGGGGAAATATTAAAATCTTTACGTTGTGTAACGCTAGCGAGCATTTTTAGCTCAACTTTAGGCTGTGGAGCCTGCGTGTGTGTGTGTGTTTTCTCATACGAGCCCCTCAAACAAACTTTCCTTCAAAAAATCCCTTTGGTGGCCCTTTAAAACATTCCTCTATGGAAGTGTCTGGCCACTAGCTAGACTTATTTTATTGCACATTTGGCAGGAAATTCCTCCTGCTCCCACCCCCACCGTCTCCTCCACTGAACTCCCTCATAATGCACGACTTGAACCCTAATAATATGCCAAAGAAAGAGCCGAGGGGTTTGTTGCATGAAGTTTGGAGCCCTGCTCTTTATTCTCCGGGGCCGGGGTTGGGGGGGCCGCTGCACTTGTTTTTACACGGGAGGGACACGCACACAAAGTGGAGTGTGTGTGGATTTTTGTGATGTCAACACAGTTGAAAAATAAATAGTGAATGGGTTTTAGTCGTGTGCTGGAGCTGGATAGATACGCAGGGATGTGGGCCTAGCGGGGCAGAGCAGATCATGCACAGCTCACATCCTGTGGTGCCCTACATGTTTACCAGCTTTGTTATAAACAGCAAAGTGTTTTCATGTTGGAGTGTCTCTGGATTATCAGTGTTTTTTTGGGGGAGAGTGTTTGAATCAACAGTTGAGGATGTGTTTTCAGCTCAGCGTGGCAGGTTGTCCTTCCTCACAATCACAGGTCATTTTTCTTTATTTTTAACTTTAGATTTTATTGTTTCCTTTCTGTCTTCGATGTGTCCAACCCATGCACTCAAAATTGTGTTTTCACTTTGTAATTTTTTTTCCCCCTATTGTTTGAGAAATCCTCAAGCACTTACAAAATAGCGAGCGCCACAGAGAACTATAGGAAAACTTAATGGGGCCTGTTATTGTGCCCTTAAGCCAACATCAAAAAAATGACAGAGACATCTAAGCTTAAGTTGTTTGCTCTGACGAATTGATATTAACCATTTGGCTATTATGACATCTGTTCAGCCCAGTGTTTTTGTTTCTTACTGGAAGTGCAGCCTCTTTTGTGGGCACCGACTTGCCTTCTCTGCCTTGTGTGGGGTGACAAAGACCCCTAATCTGCTTGCCTCAAATATTGATCCAGCAGTAGCTGAAGATGCCATTTTGTTACATTAAGCCCCTCCATGTGCTCCACTCCATTAAACTCTGTGCCTAAACAATATTTGGGGCTGTTGTCCTTCGTCTGCCCTGTTTTTCCAAAGTTAGGGTTAGCGGTGGCAGCCGGCGTCCGCTCGGCCGGTGTTTTGTGTGAGCTCCCTTCGTTTCTCCTGTCCCAAGGTTAAAGCAGCCCCACTTCCCAGAGTTTGCTGGACTTAGTTGATGATGTTTTCCTCCTTTGGGACGGCGAGGGTGGTTTCATGTACGTAGAGCGGACCTTGTTGCTCATTCTGGCTCACTTTAAAATTGTTTAGATTTACTGTTTGTGTTTCTTGGCAGAAATTAAAGTCTTGCCTTTGTTTACATCTCGCAGCCCACATGTTCTGCAAGCTATCTTTTTGTTTTATTTTGATTGGAATGCGAGTACTCGATTACAAAATGGGCTGTAAAAGCACACCACCTGTTGGTGTCCAAGTGCCTCTATTCTTCCACTTGCTCCCCTCTCCACGAGTTCCCTGTGAGGCTCGCAGAACCTCCGCTCAGCATCAGAGCGCGGCCTCGGGCTTGCGTTGGAATGCAAAACACAGGGTAAATCCAGTGTTCATGCTCACTGTGTCATTTGACAAGGTTCTTTCTGAGTTGACATATGGTAATTTGGTAATGACGTGTTTGCATACAGTCATTAGCTCTGCCTTTCACCCCTATTTCCTTGGGCTAACAATAGTCCCAATTATGTCTGTAATTGTAAATGTATTACACTCTCTTTTATGTAGCAATGATCGACATATGGTTCTGTGACTTGCCAGGGTTGCGTAAAATGAAAGGCAATTTTTTTTTTCAAGTTGTTACTTGGTTGTGATTTGACTAAAGGCAGAGTATTCTTCATTTCATGGCAGCATCTCTCCAGCTGTCTGCGAAGGAAGACGGTGTGTGAGGGGAAAAGTGTCATTTTGAAGTACACAAACCAGAGTTCATAGGGTGTATAAATACCATTCAATGGGCACTTTTTCTCCTCTCTTTCTCTCAACGGTTATTATTTCAGCTTGGCCGTAATTTGAGGCGTGTGCTTTTGCCAGTCAAAACTAATGTTTTAAGTTTCTCTGATGCACATTTGTTTATGTCCTGCGTATCGATTTGTATATTTCAGAAGATTTTTGAATAAAAATAAACAATATTGCCGCGTCTGTGACGGAAGAAAATGCGCCCTGCACACATGCATTAGTCTCCATGGTCAGAAAACCCCCCAGCTGCCTTAAACATCTTATAGATGCAGGTAGGACAAAAAGTACATTGCAAAGGGAGAGTAGATAGATCCATTCATTGTCATCATCATCCCTGTTATTTTTTTGTTTTGTTTTTTTAAGAGAAACATGTTAGCTTCTCTTTGTGCTTGCTAGTGCCATTAAAATTTCTGTATCTGCAAATTTCTCTCATAGGGTTTATTAGAGACTGAAGGGTATGAGCGAACAGCAGCAAAGAATGGCTGCAGTGGGAACTGACAAGGAACTCAGCGACCTCCTGGATTTCAGTGCGGTAAGAGAGTGGGAGAGCAGTCTGGGTGGCACTTGTAGGTGGGTGACACTGGGAGGCAGAATGTGTGCTGCGGGTGTGGGGATGGGCACAGGAAAGGTGGAGATAGACGAGGGGTAAGTGACCAGGAAAGAAAAACTTGGGTGGGCAGATTACATTTTTCAAATTAACAAGATCTTTCTTTTTTCTCGAAGATATTTCTATTGTTGCATGCAACTGTAGTGCTAAATAAATGCATGGCAAGTAATTCACTGTTATACCTCTGGATGATGAATACAAAAAAGTTGAAGGTTTTCCTAAAGGTTTGTAAATGAAGCAGGGATGCAGGCAACAAAGAGAACTTAAAAAAAAAATAGAGCTCAAAAATGAATTGATGTCCAGTGAAAGCTTTAAAATGAGAATAAACTGCAGGAACTGGTTCAAAAAGTCGCTGCTGTTTGTTTTAACAGGCTCTTCTGGGAAGTATTGTCATACATGTTCAGAGCTCAGTCGACAGCGTCTGTATTTGTTTTTGTCATATTTTTAGTTTTTAGGAAGACGTTTTCACCGAGATGCACTTTGAGCTATCCTCCAGACATTATCTACAAAGAGGATAGAGATATTTGGTTCAGCTTTTATTTACCTGTGTTTGGGTTTGTCGTAAAGCCTTCCGCTGCTTTATGCTGACATAAACATCTCATAGCCCCAGCGGAGGTGTGATGTGTTTTATAGTGCTCCTAAATAAACCAAACAGCTTGTAAGATTTAAAAACTCAAACTCTGGATAAATATAATTTCAGGGGCGAGATCCAATGTGAAAAACTTCCTCTGATAAATTCGAGCCCATCTTTATTAATGCAGGAGATGTCGACATTTAATCAAGCCCAAACTAGGATGAAAACAAACATTTCTAGGACAGGATATTCCAAATATTTCATGATGCCACAGTGTTGTTGGTAAACCTCCTCGATGGCTGAATCTGCTTTGTTAACATTGTCAGATTCTCTGCCACAGCACAGGCATGTAAAGGAAACCCTATCCCGTGAAAGAAAAACACCTCGTGTTGTGAGGGTGGGGGGTGG